>OZ038519.1:55631973-55671973 GCA_964036315.1 Acanthosepion esculentum | reverse complement strand
CCCCGCCTCCCATTAGAATGTCTGAAGACCAACTTCTCGAGAGCTCCTCTCTGCGGCTGCTCGGTCTCACGCTGTCCGCTGATCTGAGATGGAACAAATACATCGAGTCAATTGCATCATCCACCGCAAGGAAAGTTGGCTCCCTGTGCCGAGCCAGGAATTTTTTCTCCACTGAATCGATCCTCCAAATCTATAAATCAACCATTCGTCCTTGCATGGAGTATTGCTGCCATATATGGTCAGGAGCCCCTTCTGTTTGCCTCAAGGTTCTTGATAAGATCCAGAGACGGATATGCAATGTAATTGGCCCCGATCTGTCATCTCGTCTGCAGTCTCTCTCTCTCACAGACGCGACGTTGCCTCGCTCTGTCTTTTTTACAAATACTTTCACGGTAATTGCTCCGATGAGCTGCTTTCGCTGGTTCCTAGGCTTCATGAATTTAAACGTCATACGAGGCTGGCATCCCGTTCCCACCCCTTCACCGTTGAAACTTTTAGATGTAGACGTCTCTTCTACTCCAATAGCTTCATGTCTCGCACATCTCGCCTGTGGAACTCCCTTCCTTATTCCTGTTTCCCTGACAAATATAATCTCCAACTATTTAAGTGTAACGTCAATCGACATCTCCAGTTGCCTTGATCTATCCACTTCCCTTCTCCACATCCTTTCACCTTTCATTCCTATCTGCTCTCGCTCCAATTCTTCTGTAACCCCCTTGCCTTGATCGATCCACTATCTTTCTCCACATCCTCTCCTTTACCACTCCTATCTGCTCTTCCTCCAAACCTTCTGTAACCCCTTGCGTGCTAGTGGCTTCCAGCCTTGCTTGTCGTGATATGCTTAAAAAAACCCAAAATAAACAAAATAAAAACTGAACCCTCACTTTGTGGTCAATATAGTTTCTGATAATATGATCCAGAGAATGTAAATAAATCTCTAAGAGCGGCTAATCAGTATTTCATCAATTGATTGATTCGTTTGCTATGGCTTATCACCAAACAAGAAATTATAATGCGGATATAAAGTGGGGGATCGATTCTACATTACAAACAATATATAAACTGATACCTCACTTTGTGACCAGAGTAGTTTCTATGCATTTATATTCCAGAGAATGTAAATAAATCTAAAAGACGTTTCTGTGTAGCAAATCAGTATTCCATGGATTGATTGATTGTTTTTTTTACGTTTTATCTACCCTCTGCAGGTTATTTAAAGCCAGAAAATATTTTATTTTACATTGTAAGAATATTTTCCGAGATAATAATAATTTATTGATACTGTTTGAAGAGGGCTATTTGCGCGTGAGTGAATACTACAAACTTGACTGAAATTCGAACTCGGCTCTCCGTTTCCCAATTCGGAGTCGTTAACCATTACACCAACCGCACATCCTTTAAAAACTTAGTATTCCCAAGCCCTCACCCATCTAGGTACTGGGCAGACTCAATGTTACTTAATTTCCTACGGGAACCGGTGTTTCAACGTGATATTGCCGTAAGGGCAAATGGTGTTGGCGAGTTGAATTTCCAGAAAGTCACCTGATTTGAACCTGCATTTTACTCAGCGATAACATCATCTTGCAGACTCTTTTTAAGTTTAAAAAACTTCCTTCCGTCCTGGGTATGACGATAAACTACGTCCAACAGCAAGGCCTCTGATCAGGAGGTTTTGAGGAGCGTGGAATCACCTCTTAATTGCTGGTGTTCCAATGTCCACCCTAACCCGGGGTGGTAGCACCTGTTAGGGTCCTTGCGATCGGAAAATAGTTAACCTCCAAACTGGAGTCAAAACACTATGAGAGCGTAAAAATAGGTTATATTACCAGCAATACATTTTTGCAAAAAATTATTATCCCTAAAGAATTTTTGAAGGGAAAAATTATTACCAGCAATACATTTTTTAAAATATATATATATATATATATATATATATATATTAGCAGAAATACATTTTTGAAGAAAAAAATACTACCACCAATAATAATAATAATAATAATAATAATAATAATAAAAACAAAAAAAAAACTTCTCCGCATTAAATAACCCATATAGATGTTGATATGCCGTAAAAGCAAACCGAACCAAACCAAACCAAAATCATCAAAAGGTGCAGGAGTCTGTCTAACTAGAAACTTATCTGCGATTATTTCTTATCAGCTTTCCTCTGTTCACTGCTGTAGAATATAGCCTAAAAATCATGTCAGCATTAAATAACCCATTGAGGTGTTGATGTGCCGTAAATCAAAATAAACCAAGCCAAACCAGAGCTTCTCGTCTCTTACTTAAGTGCTATTCCCAATGCCTCGATAAGGATCGTCACTTTCATGTTTTACAAAGTCTTCAGTTCCTTGCCAAAGCGAAGAAACGTCTAAACGGGGAGAATTACTTTTTCATCTAGTGAAATCCCATATCAGAAATGCTTTTTCTTGTTTACCACTATGTCTTCTCTTTCTTTGTTTTAAAAAAAAAAAAAATTTCCTCGCAAGCAAGGCGTTAATGCCACTAAGACGCAGTGGGCTTACTGGGTGGGGAAGAGAATGAGAAGACTTTAGTGAGGAGAAAGGACAAAACTAGAAGATGGCTATTGACGTTTCATTTAAACATTTCAAGATTGTAGGTGGCCGGGGAACAAGAAATTGCAAAAGACTTCCACAGGTTAAAAGTGCGAGAAAAATAAAATCTGTTAGAATAGAAATTATGGTTTCATCTAGATATTCCAACCGTAAAGCTATGAGACCTAATTGCCAATCCAGTAATACGCTTAAATTCACGGCGTCGAGGTAACAAGACGGAAAGTTTATCAGAACAACTGCCATGAAAATATTTATAGAAAAGGCAGAGGCAAGCCATCTAAAAGCAGTGAGAAAATCACATTAAATCTACTGCACTGTATAACTTATAACATCATGATATAGCTAAATTGTTCAGTATAATTTCCATTTGAAGTAAATGAAGGTCTTATTTGATGGCACGATGATTTAGTAATAATGTGCTTCTGTTATGCATTTTGCTCATATAAAATTTGTAAAGCTTCAGTAAATTATAAATTTTATAAGGCAGTGCTTTAAGGCTTTCATTGATTTCCGGAATAAAATTCCAACGCTCCAATTTTGAACCTGTTCACTATTTGCCCATAGCTAGGAGCCTAACGGGTGTTACAACCTCGGGTTAGGGTGCGCCTAGGAACAACAGTAATTAACATGCGGTTTCATTCTCTTTAAAATCTCTAATGTAAAAGATTAAAAAACGGCTATTCAATGAATAAGATTTGTCAGATCATAATTAATAAAAACCAAAAATAGATAAAGGTGTATATAACACCATAATGATTTAATAATAATGTGATTGTGTCATGCATCTTGTCCATATAAACTTTGTAATACTTCAGTAAATTATAAATTTTATAAGGCTGTGCTTTAAGACTTTCATTGATCACCGGAATAAAATTCCAATTATCCTATTTTGAACCTGTTCACTATTTGCTCATAGTTAGGAGCCTAACAGGTGCTACAACCTCGGGTTAGGGTGAAGGAACAACAGCAAATAACAGATGGTTCCATTCTCCTCAAAATCTCTAATGTAAAAGATTAAAATAAGGCGACTCAATGAATAAGATTTGTCAGATCAATTAATAAAAGCAAAAAAATAGATAAGAGTGTATATAACACCATAATACTGCTAGACACAAATTATAAGACTAAATGTTTTAAATTTGCATTGTTTATTGAAAGTCACATTAAAACTACTGTACTGTATAACATATTACATTATGATCTAGCTAAATTGTTCAGTATAACGTCCCTTTGAAGTAAATGAAGGTTTAATTTTATGACACAATGATTTAGTAATAACATGTCTGTATCATGCATCTTTTCCAAATAAAATTTGAAAAGCTTCAGTAAATTTTAAATTTTATAAGGCTCTGCTGTAAGGTTATCACTGATTGCCAGAATGAAATTCCAATGCTATGATTTTATCTAAATGTAATCTTTAAACTCATATACTCAAAAAACGGTGACAATTTGGAAAATATATTTTGTATCGTAATTTATTATGTCAAGCCACAACTTTCAAATTGAGTGCAATCCCCACGGTTCCAAAAACGACCAGCCTTAATGCAACTTAATACGGAGCGTATGTTGACGAATCTCGACGTTCGGTGTACCCAGAGCTCCTTCAGCAGAGTGAAGATTGCAAATCTCCCGACATAACTTAGGAGCCCTGACATGCGATAAAAGGTCTATCAAGAATCGAAGTCGTTCAGATTAAAAAGGTCGAAAAACCGGGAAAAGAAAGAGAGAGTCGAGGTGTGAGGCGAAAACTTCCGCCGTAAAACTTTAAGGAAAGATTCCTACAACCCCAGAGACGAGGTTGAGGCTTCTGGCTTCTCCCAAAATTCCAACCAATTCTTTTCCAGTTGGGGTTTGGAAACAAATAAATTCTCTATATAAATGTATTGTTTATTGAAAATCACGCCAAAACTACTACACTGTATATATATTACATCATAATATGGCATAATAAGGAGGCACGGTGGAGTAATGGATAACGGCTTGGATTGAGGAATCGGAGAGCCGAGTTCGAATTCTAGTCGATTCCATTACATTCACTTACATTTCACTTGGGAAAGGTGTGAATCCTCTTCTTCTCCCTCCAACTATGGGTAAAATAGCAGGACAGACTGTGTTCTATAGCCTTGGATGGCAACTGGTCTAGGAGAAGGACAACTCTGAATTCAAAACCTGCGGAGGGTCGTTTGGGGACCTTGTGGCATCCGTTGCACCAGGTCCCTGTATTCGTTCCTCCAAAAAGTGTGGTTGGCCCTGCACAAAGCCTTCACCACTATAATCAAATCTGGTGTGGCTGTCGGGCTTTCAGTTTCTGGGAACTGATCTGTCTGACCCTCATACGTCGAGTTCGACGGGAGAGTGAAAAAAAAAAATAAATATGGCTAAATTGTTCAGTATAATTTCCCTTTGAATTAAATGAAGGTTTTATTTGATGGCATAAATATTTAGCAATAATCGTGCTTTGCATCTTGTCTATATACCTTTTGAAAAGCTTCAATAAATTATAAATTTTATAAGGCTGTAATGAAATTCCAGCGTTCCAATTTCAAACCTGTTCACTATTTGCCCATAGCTAGGAACCTAACAGGTGCTACAACCTCGGATTAGGGTGGGCCGAACAACATCAGTAATTAACAGGTGGTTCCAGTCTCCTCAAAAGACCCTCATGTAAAAGATTAAAAAAAGGCTATTCAATGAATAAGATTTGTTAGATCTTTTTTTAGAGCATATGTAATAAAATCAAAAATCGATAAAAGTATATATAAGACCATAATACTGATGGGTATAAATTATGAGACAAAATGTTTTAAATTTGCATTGTTTATTGGAAATCACATTAAAACTACTGTAGAACATATTACATCATAATATAGATAAATTGTTCAGTATAACGTCCCTTTTGGACTAAATGAAGGTCTTATAATGCTTTAGTAATACTGTGTTTCTGTCATGCAACTTTTCCATATAAAATTTCTAAAGCTTCAGTAAATTATAAATTTTTATAAGGCTATGCTATAGTTATTTTCCAAGCATAGCTATAGATGTGGCACAAGGCCGAAAGTATAGGGCACCCAGTGGGGTTGGTTTGGTTTGGTTTATTTTTTTACGGCATATCAACCTCAATGCATTATTTAATTCCGACAACATTTTTTATTGCTGGTAATATTTTGTTTTGTCAAAAATCTGTTTCTGGTAATATTTTTCTATCAAAATTGTATTGCTGGTAATAATTTAAAAAAAAAGGATTGCTGGTAATAGTTAACTATTTGCCCATAGCTGGGGACCCTAACAGGTGATACCACCCTGGGTCAGGATGGACCTGGGAACACCATCAATTAAGAGGTAGATCCACGCTCCTCAAAACCTACTGATCAGAGACCTTGTTGCTGGATGTAGTTTATCGTCTTACCCAGGACGCGGATGTGGTTTAACGTCTTACGCAGTACGAGGCAACCAGTGGGGATAAGGCTGTGCTACAAGGCTTTCACTGATTACCAGAAAGAAATTCGAAAGCTACGATTTCGTACCGTAACTTAATCTTAAAACTCGTTTATTCAAAAAATACGAAAAAAAAAACGGTAACGATTTTGAAAGCAATATTTTGTGTCATTATTTATCAGATCAAACCTCAACTTTCAAACTGAGTGCAATGCCACACTTCTAAAATCGATTAGAACTATTATCCCAATGGGTCCAGATAACAGTAAACATTATTATTGATTATTATTAAGTCAGCTTTTGGTATTGCAACTCTTTTAGATGCTTGCTATCGAGAGAAACATTATTTTCTTGTCCTGTTTTTTTGGGGGGATATTACCAGAGTCTGTAGCTTCTGGTGAAGTGAAGGTAGTGAACGTATTTTCCCATCGTCCCAATCAAATAATTTCAAATATTATTCGAATATTTATTGTGTATTTTTTTTCATTTTCTTCCTTCTGATTTACATAATTCGCTTACTTATTTTTAGCTATCTAATCGCCTTTTTTAAAAAAAATCGTTGTGTTCATTTTAGAGTTGCTTACTCTCGCAATTTTTATTTTTTTTTTTTACTATTGCTTGATTGCGTTATAACTTTTGTGTATCGTCCAAATATCGTCTTCCAACTTCTTTTTAAATGTACACATGTATATTTATGACCATTCACTAAGCGTGGTTTAGATCTGGCACAAGGTCAAAAGAATGGAGTACCCAGTCAGGTTCTCACTACTCAATCGGGATTGAGCTAGCGAGACAAGCTTATACTTTTAAATTTTAAATTTAATCTGTATTAAGTCTAAAATATTATAAAATTATTTAAAGAAGGTGAGGAAAAATACATATATTTTGTTTTAATTGAAAAGACAAGCTTATATATATTATGAAATGGACAAAGTCCGACAATTATTTAAAGACATTTTTATGCTTAACATTCTTTTTATAGATACAAGTATTTAAGTAAATGCTCTGTTTATAATAAACAGTATTAAATAACATTTACCGGCCTGAAATATAGAAAATATTCGTCCTCGACAGGATTCGAACCTGCATCCTATACGGAACCATCATATAGCCTGACGTGCCTTAACCGATTCGGCCACTAAGGATCGTTCGGTTGGCAAGGTCGAATTTACTGCTTATAAACTTCAATCTTCCATGAATCTCTCACGTACATTCCTAACTGCTCATGGCGTATCAAATGTAAACAAAGACGTCACACATTATGAAATGGACAAAGTCCGACAATTATTTTAAAACATTTTTATGTTTATACATTCTTTTTATAGATACAAGTATTTAAGTAAGTGCTCCGTTTATAATAAACAGAATTAAATAACATTTATTTACATTTGTTTACATTTGATACGCCATGAGCAGTTATGTTCTCTCTCTCGCTCTCTCTCTCTCACTCTCTCTCTCTCTCTCTCTCTCTCTCTCTATATATATATATATATATATATATATATATGGTGACCCAAAAAAACGGGAATTTTTGAAGTGCGTATTGCCAGACATGAGCAAGTGGCAACACTGCGAGACAGTGACCTTGAGCAAGTAAACATTTCGCCATTTTAGTAACGAGACTGAAATTCACAGTATCCCAGCTGAGATGTTGCAGCAGTCAATGAGGAATCTCAACAGCAGATTTCAAGAATGCATTCGTACAGGAGGACGCCATCTATAGGACTTAATTTTAAAAAAATGAAAATTCCATCATTGTTTCTTAAATGGCATGTTTTAAGGTTTCAATTAAAATGAATTAAATATTTTTCTTCCATCACTCTTGGTTTTATTGGATTGTTAAAAAGTTCTCGTTTTTTTGGGTCACCCTGTATATATATATATATATATATATATATATATATATATATATATATATATATATATATATATATATATATATAATATTTCTAACACGTCGGTTTACCAGTTATTGGAATCGATATTGATTTTGTTTCTATTGAAACAAGATTTCTGTCTAAGATGGAGAGAATGTCTGGGTTGGGGGGGGGATGATCTTTTCAAACATTCTTTATACTAAAGCGCCGCCACAAACAAAGGCTTGATTCAAAGGTCTTCTTCCGGCAAAATAAAAGCTGTCAATCATTTACTAAATTCAAACCTTGTCTTCTTCACCACTTTGCCACCGTCCGTCAGCTTTTTCTTTTTCATTCTCATTCATATCTTTCATCTTCTTCTTCTTCTTCTTCTTCTTCTTCTTCTTCTTCTTCTTCTTCTTCTTCTTCTTCTTCTTCTTCACTTTCTTCTTCTTCATCATCTTCTTCTTCTTCTGTTTCTTCTTCTTCTTCTCCTTTTACTTCTTCTTCTTATTCTCCTTCTACTTCTTGCTATTCTTCACTTCTTCTTCTTCTTCTTCTTCTTCTTCTTCTTCTTCTTCTTCTTCTTCTTATTTTACTTCTTTTTATTCTTCTCTTTCTTCTTCTTCTTCTTCTTCTTCTTCTTCTTCTTCTTCTTCTTCTTCTCCTTCTTCTCCTTCTTCTTCTTCTTCTTCCCCTCCTCCTCCTCCTAGGTCTCTCCCTTTGTTTAAGATTTGCTTTTATCTGTTTTTATTTTAGTGTTTCCCTTTGCTTTTCTTTTCTTTGTAATATTAATAATAAGGATAAGATAATGATAATAATAATAATGGTAAGACGATAAACTACGTCCAGCAGCAAGGCCTCTGATCAGAAGGTTTTGAGGAGCGTGAAATGACATCTTAATTGCTGGTGTTCCCAGGTCCACCCGGACTCGGGGTGGTAGCACCTGTTAGGATCCCAGCTATGGGCAAATAGTTAACTATTACCAGAAATACTTATTTGAAAAAATTATTACTAACAATAAGATTTTGAAAGAAAAATATTACGAGAAACAGATCTTTGATAAAACAAAATATTACCACCAATAAAAAATTCTATCGGCATAAAATAACTCATTGAGGTTGATATACCGTAAAACAAAATAAACCAAACCAATCTAAACCAAAGAATACATATTCTATTCATATGAATCTATCCTAATAATGTTGTCGGCATTAAATAACCCATTGAGGTTGATATGCCGTAAAACAAAATAAACCAAACCAATCTAAACCAAAGAATACATATTCTATTCATACGAATCTATCCTTAAATGTTGTCGGCTTTAAATAACCCATTGAGGTTGATATGCCGTAAAACAAAATAAACCAAACCAATCTAAACCAAAGAATACATATTCTATTCATACGAATCTATCCTTAAATGTTGTCAGCATTAAATAACCCATTGAGGTTGATATGCCGTAAAACAAAATAAACCAAACCAATCTAAACCAAAGAATACATATTCTATTCATACGAATCTATCCTTAAATGTTGTCGGCATTAAATAACCCATTGAGGTTGATATGCCGTAAAACAAAATAAACCAAACCAATCTAAACCAAAGAATACATATTCTATTCATACGAATCTATCCTAAAAATGTTCTCAGCATTAAATAACCCATTGAGGTTGATATGCCGTAAAACAAAATAAACCAAACCAATCTAAACCAAAGAATACATATTCTATTCATACGAATCTATCCTTAAATGTTGTCGGCATTAAATAACCCATTGAGGTTGATATGCCGTAAAACAAAATAAACCAAACCAATCTAAACCAAAGAATACATATTCTATTCATACGAATCTATCCTAAAAATGTTGTCGGCATTAAATAACCCATTGAGGTTGATATGCCGTAAAACAAAATAAACCAAACCAATCTAAACCAAAGAATACATATTCTATTCATACGAATCTATCCTTAAATGTTGTCGGCATTAAATAACCCATTGAGGTTGATATGCCGTAAAACAAAATAAACCAAACCAATCTAAACCAAAGAATACATATTCTATTCATACAAATCTATCCTTAAATGTTGTCGGCATTAAATAACCCATT
Organism: Acanthosepion esculentum; assembly: GCA_964036315.1. Lineage (NCBI taxonomy): Eukaryota > Metazoa > Mollusca > Cephalopoda > Sepiida > Sepiidae > Acanthosepion > Acanthosepion esculentum. Next base: position 55,661,996 of record OZ038519.1, on the reverse strand, counting down.
GAGGTTGATATGCCGTAAAACAAAATAAACCAAACCAATCTAAACCAAAGAATACATATTCTATTCATACGAATCTATCCTAAAAATGTTGTCGGCATTAAATAACCCATTGAGGTTGATATGCCGTAAAACAAAATAAACCAAACCAATCTAAACCAAAGAATACATATTCTATTCATACGAATCTATCCTAAAAATGTTGTCGGCATTAAATAAGCCATTGAGGTTGATATGCCGTAAAACAAAATAAACCAAACCAATCTAAACCAAAGAATACATATTCTATTCATACGAATCTATCCTAAAAATGTTGTCGGCATTAAATAACCCATTGAGGTTGATATGCCGTAAAACAAAATAAACCAAACCAATCTAAACCAAAGAATACATATTCTATTCATACGAATCTATCCTTAAATGTTGTCGGCATTAAATAACCCATTGAGGTTGATATGCCGTAAAACAAAATAAACCAAACCAATCTAAACCAAAGAATACATATTCTATTCATACGAATCTATCCTAAAAATGTTGTCGGCATTAAATAACCCATTGAGGTTGATATGCCGTAAAACAAAATAAACCAAACCAATCTAAACCAAAGAATACATATTCTATTCATACGAATCTATCCTAAAAATGTTGTCGGCATTAAATAACCCATTGAGGTTGATATGCCGTAAAACAAAATAAACCAAACCAATCTAAACCAAAGAATACATATTCTATTCATACGAATCTATCCTAAAAATGTTGTCGGCATTAAATAACCCATTGAGGTTGATATGCCGTAAAACAAAATAAACCAAACCAATCTAAACCAAAGAATACATATTCTATTCATACGAATCTATCCTAAAAATGTTGTCGGCATTAAATAACCCATTGAGGTTGATATGCCGTAAAACAAAATAAACCAAACCAATCTAAACCAAAGAATACATATTCTATTCATACGAATCTATCCTTAAATGTTGTCGGCATTAAATAACCCATTGAGGTTGATATGCCGTAAAACAAAATAAACCAAACCAATCTAAACCAAAGAATACATATTCTATTCATACAAATCTATCCTTAAATGTTGTCGGCATTAAATAACCCATTGAGGTTGATATGCCGTAAAACAAAATAAACCAAACCAATCTAAACCAAAGATTACATATTCTATTCATACGAATCTATCCTAAAAATGTTGTCGGCATTAAATAACCCATTGAGGTTGATATGCCGTAAAACAAAATAAACCAAACCAATCTAAACCAAAGAATACATATTCTATTCATACGAATCTATCCTAAAAATGTTGTCGGCATTAAATAAGCCATTGAGGTTGATATGCCGTAAAACAAAATAAACCAAACCAATCTAAAACAAAGAATACATATTCTATTCATATGAATCTATCCTAATAATGTTGTCGGCATTAAATAACCCATTGAGGTTGATATGCCGTAAAACAAAATAAAACAAACCAATCTAAACCAAAGAATACATATTCTATTCATACGAATCTATCCTTAAATGTTGTCGGCTTTAAATAACCCATTGAGGTTGATATGCCGTAAAACAAAATAAACCAAACCAATCTAAACCAAAGAATACATATTCTATTCATACGAATCTATCCTTAAATGTTGTCAGCATTAAATAACCCATTGAGGTTGATATGCCGTAAAACAAAATAAACCAAACCAATCTAAACCAAAGAATACATATTCTATTCATACGAATCTATCCTTAAATGTTGTCGGCATTAAATAACCCATTGAGGTTGATATGCCGTAAAACAAAATAAACCAAACCAATCTAAACCAAAGAATACATATTCTATTCATACGAATCTATCCTAAAAATGTTCTCAGCATTAAATAACCCATTGAGGTTGATATGCCGTAAAACAAAATAAACCAAACCAATCTAAACCAAAGAATACATATTCCATTCATACGAATCTATCCTTAAATGTTGTCGGCATTAAATAACCCATTGAGGTTGATATGCCGTAAAACAAAATAAACCAAACCAATCTAAACCAAAGAATACATATTCTATTCATACGAATCTATCCTAAAAATGTTGTCGGCATTAAATAACCCATTGAGGTTGATATGCCGTAAAACAAAATAAACCAAACCAATCTAAACCAAAGAATACATATTCTATTCATACGAATCTATCCTTAAATGTTGTCGGCATTAAATAACCCATTGAGGTTGATATGCCGTAAAACAAAATAAACCAAACCAATCTAAACCAAAGAATACATATTCTATTCATACAAATCTATCCTTAAATGTTGTCGGCATTAAATAACCCATTGAGGTTGATATGCCGTAAAACAAAATAAACCAAACCAATCTAAACCAAAGAATACATATTCTATTCATACGAATCTATCCTAAAAATGTTGTCGGCATTAAATAACCCATTGAGGTTGATATGCCGTAAAACAAAATAAACCAAACCAATCTAAACCAAAGAATACATATTCTATTCATACGAATCTATCCTAAAAATGTTGTCGGCATTAAATAAGCCATTGAGGTTGATATGCCGTAAAACAAAATAAACCAAACCAATCTAAACCAAAGAATACATATTCTATTCATACGAATCTATCCTAAAAATGTTGTCGGCATTAAATAACCCATTGAGGTTGATATGCCGTAAAACAAAATAAACCAAACCAATCTAAACCAAAGAATACATATTCTATTCATACGAATCTATCCTTAAATGTTGTCGGCATTAAATAACCCATTGAGGTTGATATGCCGTAAAACAAAATAAACCAAACCAATCTAAACCAAAGAATACATATTCTATTCATACGAATCTATCCTAAAAATGTTGTCGGCATTAAATAACCCATTGAGGTTGATATGCCGTAAAACAAAATAAACCAAACCAATCTAAACCAAAGAATACATATTCTATTCATACGAATCTATCCTAAAAATGTTGTCGGCATTAAATAACCCATTGAGGTTGATATGCCGTAAAACAAAATAAACCAAACCAATCTAAACCAAAGAATACATATTCTATTCATACGAATCTATCCTAAAAATGTTGTCGGCATTAAATAACCCATTGAGGTTGATATGCCGTAAAACAAAATAAACCAAACCAATCTAAACCAAAGAATACATATTCTATTCATACGAATCTATCCTAAAAATGTTGTCGGCATTAAATAACCCATTGAGGTTGATATGCCGTAAAACAAAATAAACCAAACCAATCTAAACCAAAGAATACATATTCTATTCATACGAATCTATCCTTAAATGTTGTCGGCATTAAATAACCCATTGAGGTTGATATGCCGTAAAACAAAATAAACCAAACCAATCTAAACCAAAGAATACATATTCTATTCATACAAATCTATCCTTAAATGTTGTCGGCATTAAATAACCCATTGAGGTTGATATGCCGTAAAACAAAATAAACCAAACCAATCTAAACCAAAGATTACATATTCTATTCATACGAATCTATCCTAAAAATGTTGTCGGCATTAAATAACCCATTGAGGTTGATATGCCGTAAAACAAAATAAACCAAACCAATCTAAACCAAAGAATACATATTCTATTCATACGAATCTATCCTAAAAATGTTGTCGGCATTAAATAAGCCATTGAGGTTGATATGCCGTAAAACAAAATAAACCAAACCAATCTAAAACAAAGAATACATATTCTATTCATATGAATCTATCCTAATAATGTTGTCGGCATTAAATAACCCATTGAGGTTGATATGCCGTAAAACAAAATAAAACAAACCAATCTAAACCAAAGAATACATATTCTATTCATACGAATCTATCCTTAAATGTTGTCGGCATTAAATAACCCATTGAGGTTGATATGCCGTAAAACAAAATAAACCAAACCAATCTAAACCAAAGAATACATATTCTATTCATACAAATCTATCCTTAAATGTTGTCGGCATTAAATAACCCATTGAGGTTGATATGCCGTAAAACAAAATAAACCAAACCAATCTAAACCAAAGAATACATATTCTATTCATACGAATCTATCCTTAAATGTTGTCGGCATTAAATAACCCATTGAGGTTGATATGCCGTTAAACAAAATAAACCAAACCAATCTAAACCAAAGAATACATATTCTATTCATACGAATCTATCCTAAAAATGTTGTCGGCGTTAAATAACCCATTGAGGTTGATATGCCGTAAAACAAAATAAACCAAACCAATCTAAACCAAAGAATACATATTCTATTCATACGAATCTATCCTAAAAATGTTGTCGGCATTAAATAACCCATTGAGGTTGATATGCCGTAAAACAAAATAAACCAAACCAATCTAAACCAAAGAATACATATTCTATTCATACGAATCTATCCTTAAATGTTGTCGGCATTAAATAACCCATTGAGGTTGATATGCCGTAAAACAAAATAAACCAAACCAATCTAAACCAAAGAATACATATTCTATTCATACGAATCTATCCTTAAATGTTGTCGGCATTAAATAACCCATTTAGGTTGATATGCCGTTAAACAAAATAAACCAAACCAATCTAAACCAAAGAATACATATTCTATTCATACGAATCTATCCTTAAATGTTGTCGGCATTAAATAACCCATTGAGGTTGATATGCCGTAAAACAAAATAAACCAAACCAATCTAAACCAAAGAATACATATTCTATTCATACAAATCTATCCTTAAATGTTGTCGGCATTAAATAACCCATTGAGGTTGATATGCCGTAAAACAAAATAAACCAAACCAATCTAAACCAAAGAATACATATTCTATTCATACGAATCTATCCTTAAATGTTGTCGGCATTAAATAACCCATTGAGGTTGATATGCCGTTAAACAAAATAAACCAAACCAATCTAAACCAAAGAATACATATTCTATTCATACGAATCTATCCTAAAAATGTTGTCGGCGTTAAATAACCCATTGAGGTTGATATACCGTAAAACAAAATAAACCAAACCAATCTAAACCAAAGAATACATATTCTATTCATACGAATCTATCCTAAAAATGTTGTCGGCGTTAAATAACCCATTGAGGTTGATATGCCGTAAAACAAAATAAACCAAATAAACCAATAATAATAATAATAATAATAATAATAATAATAATATTCATACAGTTTAAATTATTTTTTTAAAATAGGGGTGTAGGGAAAATGGTGGTGTAAGTCATCGTAGCTGAGGGTTTGAGTGTGCTAGTCTTGTTCAGACTACTGATCAGGCTAGATAACGCACACTTTCCCAAAAACTGTCACTAAGGTCCGCTCAGCATAGTTGCAGTATAAACCACAGGTTGGCTGTGTAGGTGTTGAACAAACAGGCATCTGCAATGGGGATTAGAGAGCCGCCCAAGTAAACTGGAATCTTCGAATTCGAGTGGCTGCGCTATAGCTATAAATAGAATGGACTTTTGGCCAAGGCGCCCCTTCAAGCTATGGATTTAGGCACGCTACGCTCGAAATAATACCTCCTCAGCTTCCTAATGGTAATATTAGCCGTTTCCTTATGAGGAAACATTCATCCTATGATGATGAGTGTAGAATATTGGTTAGTTTGCAAGTTGTCTGATACACAAGTAGGTGTAGCCACCAAGTCAAACTGACCGGAGTCATTTACTGGAGAGATATATGGGGGAATAGAGACCACTCATGCAAATGTGTTGGGCAGGTCCATTCTAGCAAAATGGACCAACCTAACTGGTGTATTAGGCACTCTCCTATAAATGAGGTAAAATTAGCTGGCCTGCTTTTCCAAGAAGGCTGCCATGTTAGCGTTAAGCCACTTAACTTCTTGTTATGGTCCAAGTTAGGACCAAGGAAGAACAACACGAACACACGAGTAGAAATAACGAAGATATATTACACGGAATAATAATACAAGATGTGGAAGGTGTTAGTATGACTGTCAGTCTGGTTTGGAGTGAACTACTATCGGCTCGACTCGATTCGTCTCTGTCTCTTGAGAGGCGTAGTATACATATATATACACACACACACACACACACACACACATATATATATATATATATATATATATATATATATATATATATATATATATATAGTGTGTGTGTGTATATATATCTATATATGTCTGGGTGCTTATGTATTATAATCTGAGTGTGTATGTATTGTCTTTCGCAAGATGTCATCATCACCCCCATCCCTACATTTGGAATTAAAATGTATCCATATTGTTCATGAAGTTAAGAGCAGTCGATCTTAACATCTATTCCAACGTATTTTCAATAAAAACAAAATAAATAGAATAACATATGTATGTTTTCTTTTTTCGTCAGTAATTTTATAATTTTAAACTTAATAGAGATAAAATTGAGATTTTAAAATGGGTTATTTTTAATTTTTACTTTAAATTCTATCATATAATTTAATACTTATTAGTTATAATAAATTCTATTTTAGTATAACCCCAACTTTAAAGCATTTAATAGCTATTATAACCTTACTTCGTTGTCAATTTTTTTGAATTCTCATATACTTGTATTTTGATTAGTCATAACAGCTTATGTAACAGCGTTTCCCCTATCGAGGTGTGTTTGATTGATTTGAACCTTTTAAAACCATTTATTCTACATTCAACATCATCACTTGATAAGACACCAGAGGTGTTGAAACAAAATGCCTATTTTTCTAGTGATTTTATAACCTATTTATGTTATAATTTTTAAATAAATAATTATATATATATATATAAATATATATATATATATTGAACAATAAAAAATTAAAAAATTAAATTAAATGAAAATCAGTGATCCGGGTTCAAATTCTGCCCTACCCTGTTTCGTTCAATTTCGCACGATTACTCTTTCAGAAAGCATAAATTCCTTTCTTCTGCCCACTTCCAGCTGGCAGAGCCGATTCTGAATCGAAAATCGTAGGGGTGGCAACGTGAAACGACACCACTCTATTTCCCACGAAGTCGTCGAAATTCGCCAGTAAGAAATTGGGTTCCAGGAAACGTGGCTTAATGAAATGCGCTAGGAAGCATACGCTACGATGTGCCGTTTTAGCTGTGCGCCAAACGCAGATGCAAACAACACTCAGAACACTGAAGCCCGCAAGATATGGCATCTTTGTACGTCGCAAGGGTTAGATGTGATGCATTACCAGTAAAATCTCTTATTAGGGTCTGGAGTGTTAGTTAACGAGCTAGGTACTATTACTGGTAGAGTAACTTTTGATGCCACTGAATGTCTCAGTGATGGGGCCTTATGGTAAACGGGGAGTAAATCATAAATTTCCCTGATTCTCTCAAATTTTATTTGTGTTTACTTTCGTTATAACTATTTGTTCTTCTTTCTTTTCCACTCGTTTTTTTTTCTTTCTCGTTTTTCATGGGTTCGTTCGTTCGTTCGTTCGTTCGTTCGTTCTTCCTTCCTTCCTTCCTTCCTCTTTTCCTTCCTTCCTCTTTTCCTTCCTTCCTTCCTTCCTCTTTTCCTTCCTTCCTTCCTCTTTTCCTTCCTTCCTCTTTTCCTTCCTTCCTCTTTTCCTTCCTTCCTTCCTTCCTTCCTTCCTTCCTTCCTTCCTTCCTTCCTTCCTCCCACCCTTCCTTCCTTCCTTCCTTCCACCATTCCTTCCTTCCTTCCTTCCTCTTTTCCTTCCTTCCTTCCTTCCTTCCTTCCTTCCTTCCTTCCTTCCTCCCACCCTTCCTTCCTTCCTTCCTTCCACCATTCCTTCCTTCCTTCCTTCCTCTTTTCCTTCCTTCCTCTTTTCCTTCCTTCCTTCCTTCCTCTTTTCCTTCCTTCCTTCCTCTTTTCCTTCCTTCCTTCCTTCCTTCCTTCCTTCCTTCCTTCCTTCCTTCCTTCCTTCCTTCCTTCCACCCACCCTTCCTTCCTTCCTTCCTCCCACCCTTCCTTCCTCCCACCCTTACTTCCTCCCACCCTTCCTTCCTTCCTTCCTTCCTTCCTTCCTTCCTTCCACCATTCCTTCCTTCCTTCCTTCCTTCCTTCCGCCCACCCTTCCTTCCTTCCTTCCTTCCGCCCACCCTTCCTTCCTTCCTTCCTTCCTTCCTTCCTTCCTTCCTCCCACCCTTCCTTCCTCCCACCCTTCCTTCCTCCCACCCTTCCTTCCTCTTTTCCTTCCTTCCTTCCTCCCACCATTCCTCCCACCATTCCTCCCACCCTTCCTTCCTTCCTTCCTTCCTTCCTTCCTTCCTTCCTTCCTTCCTTCTTAACCCCTATGATACTACGTATCACCTAAGAGCCGCCTCTTCATGAGCCCACAGTGCTAGCGATCAGTGGTGTCAACAGGGGGTGAGACAAACCTGGCAAGTGGATGCAAATTGCGTCTGGCGTGAACAAAAAGCCGATTGGAAAAAACGGCGGCAGATAGAAGCGTGGACAAAATGAGAGAAAGAGAAAAATAGGCAGACAAAGAGAGGTAGGGGGAAGAAGGAATAAATTGAAGAAAAAGAAGAGAAAGTGAGAGAAAGGAACAAAGCACGCGTGGGAAAAATTGTAATAATAATAATAATAATAATAAGAAGAAGAAGAAGAAGAAGAAGAAGAAGGAGAAGAAGAAGAATGGGAAATATAAGAGGGAAATGTAGAGAGAGAGAGAGAGAGAAGGAGAGAGAGGAAAATGAAATGAAATGAAAGAAAAGAAAGAGACAAAAAGCCAACAAAGATAGAATAGGGAAAGAAAAGAGAGAAAAGAAAGAAAGGGTATAAGTTAAGAAAGAAAAGAGGATAAAAAGAATAAAAGAGCCGGATATGGTCCATGAATAAAGGAAGTATCGAGAAGGGAGTGAGAGAAAAAAGGAAGGAAAAGATGGAAAGAGACAAGTCGAACATTGAGAAATGATGGGAGGGGCTAAGAGATATAGAAAGAAGTAACAGTGTATGTGAGCAGAAAGAAAAAATGAAAGAGAGTGAGAACGAAGAAAAAGTGAAAATCAAAACGTAAAGATGAAGAAAGAGAGAAAGAGAGAGAGAGAGAGATAGAGAGAGAGTGAGAATAGAGAGAGAGAGAGAGAGAATAAAATTTGAATAGAGAAAGAGGGACTCGGTCTCAATTTTGTCAAAATGAGAACAATTTAATTAAAAAAAAAGTATATTTTCCAAAATAATATCTTTCTTGAACTGGCAGTGAAAAGTTACCATTTCCCGGACCAATCTTAAATTGTTCTATAACCCTTCACGCAGAACTTTTCACTGTCAGTTCAAGAAAGACATTTGGGCCAGTAACACACGATAAAAAAAGAATGTCTCATATCGAGAATATTTAACATCGAAAAACATAAAGAAAACATTATTTCTAATAATATGTGGAAATCTCTACGCTTTGCCGGATGAAGGTCGCGAGACCGGAAACACGTTTAGCAAAATTATGGAAAATAAAGCATAATATTTAAAAAAAAAATCCACATTACAACCAAAAACGTTTCCGGTTTCTCTTTTCTTTTTAATATACACACTTTTCTCTCTTTGGAACTACTATAAACTCTTCCTTATATACACAGTGATAACCATGTTTCAGAAATGGAAGCTAAAGCCCCTGAATTTAATTTTGTTATTAAACCAAAGACATTAGTTCCATTTCCTCATCAAGCGAATTTTGGAGTAACTTACTTTTTAAAAATTTACGGTTGTTAACGGCACAGGAAAGATTCATAGTTTGAGGGTTTCCAAGGTTACCGATAAATCCATTCATCTAGACAAGGGGTGGTAGAGGGTTCAATTTTTAATTTTCGTTGTATCGGATTTTATATCTTACTGTTCTTTCCTTTATATATATATATATATATATATATATATATATATATATATATATATATATATATATATATATATATATATATATATATATATATATCAGTGTATTTCACTTCTCCTATTCATGTGCATCTTAGTCTGTTTGTACTCAGCTATCCAGGACAAATAGAGGAATAAGAAAAAAGAACGTTCGAACAGTAAATAAATCCAGTATCAACAAAGACATTTTCTCGAACCTTTTTTGTTTTTTGCAGCTCCCAAAATAGAAACGTTTCCTTTCTTTTCCATAGATTTCCCACTTCGTATTGCAATGGAAGAACTCCTACTTAGAGGGGACTTTTTTTTACATTCATCCAAATCCATCTTTTCACTCAACGAAAACAAAAAAAATAAAATCCTTTTTCTCGTTTTATTCATCCCGTTGTCTGCCAGTGTAAGTCTGTAAGCTTTTGATCTTTCCTTTGTTTGCTAAGAGATCTTTCCCCCGAGCAAGAAGTTCAACCGAAGCCCTCAGTTACGCAACGAATACCACAAAATCAAGCAGGCTTGGTGACTCGGACTGTTTGGCTGGTGACTCACACAATCCTTAAAAAAATCCAAAGATACACAGAAAACATTGTGTCAATGGCAGACAGTTCTCCCTCGACCCTTGTGTTCACGGCCATTAAGGACCTGTGATCAGCGACTTAAAACCATATTTATTTATCAAAGATCAGAATATGAATAGAAAATGTATAGAGTGAACACACGCAGCGTAAGACAATGATGCGTCTTCTCGCCGGACTTTTCAAAAAATTGGTATCACCTCAGGCAAGGCAGTAAAGCCACTAAAAAGCAAGTTTCTCATATTTTTCTAAATAATGTTTGTTGATATAGAAAAATATACAAAATTATATATCGTTATATATATATATATATATATATATATATATATGTGTGTGTGTGTGTGTGTGTATGTGTGTATATATATACACACACATATATATATGTGTGTGTATATATAAACACACGCACACACACACAGACACACACACACATATATAAATAATTAAATTAATTTTTTTTCGAAGGGGACTGGTCTGTAGATAAAAATTAATTCTTAACTCTTCGACCACCTAACCAATATGGCCGACCCTAGCCGTCTCCATAGCAACTAAAGTTCCAAGAGACCATACTTATAAACACGCGCTAACCACAAGATAGCTTATTCCCAAATTCTCGCTGGAAGAGGAAGCGTGACCAGACACCTTAATTCAACATAATTTCAAAAATTATATTAGGGGTCTCGGCTCTCGCTTTTGAAACATGAGAACTCTTATGTAGCGAAGGAATCATATTTTTAAAACAAAAAATATTATAATATATATATATATATGTATATATATATATATATATATATATATATATATACGTACACACATATGTATATATATATATATATATATATATATATATAAATATATATATATATATATAAATATATATATATATATATATATAAAAATAAATATATATATACACACACACACACACACACACACACACACACACACACACACACACACATATATATATATATATATATATATATATATATATATATATATATATATATATATCGCCTTCTGTTAATATCTATCTATCTATCTATCTATCTTAATCGGGTATCACCCGAAGCAAGGCTGTAATGCCACTAAAGCACAAGGGGTATCAGAGGTTGGGGGAATTAGGAACAGAAACACTTGTAAGGAGTAGAAAGAGAAAAGCGCTATCAGACAGATAGCAATTGACATTGCATTTAAATTTTTGCAGGTTAAATTTAACTGGAAACCATGGAGCTGGAAGGGAGTTCTACGAGCGAGAAACCGTAGAAAGGCAAACTCTTAGCGTAGACCTTACGGCTACATCCTGCCGGCTCAAATGTAAATTGAGGAGATCTCGACGCCAGTCTGGTACTGCGCTTAATGTCATACAGTCTAGGGACCAGAGCGAAGATCTCATCCGAAAAATTACCATTAAAGTATTTATAAAAAAAAGGCACAGAGGGGAAAACTTATGACGGTGGGAAAGTCACTGAAGCCGAGCTGCCAGATCAGGGCTAATAATATTGCTGATTTTTCTTTGGATCTTATCAAGGAGCTTGAGGTAAATAGCAAGTGCATCTGACCACATTTGGCAACAATATTTTTACCTTCAATCAAGTCATCTGGAAGAGTTTTTTATATTAAGTGATAACGATAGATAGATTTGAACAGATTGAGAAAGACAGATAGATAAATAGATAGATATGAACACAATGATGTTAGATCTAAATTGTTAACGATAGATAGATAGATAGATAGATAGATAGATAGATAGATAGATAGATAGTGTTATGGTCCAGGTTAGGACCAAGGAAGAACAACACGAACACAAGCGTAGAAATAACGAAGATATATTACACGGAATAATAATACAAGACGTGGAAGGTGTTAGTATGACTGTCAGTCTGGTTTGGAGTGAACTACTATCGGCCCGACTCGATTCGTCTCTCTCTCTCTCTTGAGAGGCGTAGTATACATAGTGTTAGGAAGAGTTCATTCTGTATTTATAGGTAAGGACCCATAACAGACAGATAGATAGATAGATAGATAGATAGATAGATAGATAGATATGAACATGCTGAGATAGATGTGAAGAGAATTCCACAAGTGTGAATTGCGAGATGGGAAATAAAGAGTCAACCTTACGGCAGTGGTTAAGTGATTGAAGCCGTGCTGCCTGGTCAAGACCTATAATATTGCTGATTCTTCTTTGTGTTTTATCAAGGAGCTCAAGGCAAACAGCAGGGACACCGGACCATATGTGGTAGAAATATTCTAAGCAATATTCTAAGCTGTTCTTCAGCCTTCTAAGCCTATAGGTAAATCCGGCAATGGGTACTCCGATATGACAATGAATGTTGGACAATCTCATCACAGATGTAGAAGAGACGTGAAGCAAATGTTGTTCTACAGAAGGGTCATCAGAATACCATGGATTGAACACGTAAGAAACGACGAATTTTTTGAGAGTGCGAAAACAAAACAGACAGTTCGATTCTAAACTGATGAGACCTCAGAGCCAGTCTAGTACTGCACTCAAATTAAAAAAGTCTAGGTACCATAGCGAAGATCTCATCCGAATAATTACGATGCAATTATTTTTAGAAAAGAGACAGAGGGGCGACATTAAAGCTGTGAGAAAGTGACTGAAGCAGAGCCGCTAGGTGAGGACCAATAACATAGCTGATTCTTCTTTGGATTTTATCAAAGAGCTCTAGGTAAATAGAAGGAATATCGGACCATATGTGGTAGTAATACTCTAAGCCTTGCAGAATTTTTGGTATACTTATAGATATACTAGCAGCATGGCCCGGCGTTGAATAGGAGAAGTGAAATCCACTGATATATATATATATATATATATATATATATATATATATATATATATATATATATACATATATATATATATATATATATATATATATATATATATATATATATATATATATGTATATAAAACAACTGAAAAGTTGCAAATTAAAAGAAAAAAATTGAATGTTTTTTTGTGAAAGTATTTATTTATATTTTTATATATATATATATTTGATATAATATAAATAATAAATACTTTCACAAAAAAAAATTCAATTTTTTTTCTTTTAATTTGCAACTTTTCATTTGTTTTCTCCATATTATATACATATCAAGAAAGTATACGTGGCTTCTCATTATGCTATTTGGACCCTACTTAGAAGGCAAAAAACTCTACGATAGAAGAAAACTAGAAAAAAATTTCTGCAAACTGGCACAGATACACTCGGATATTATATTTCTCGGACTTTGCAAAAAAATGGACTTAATACCAAAAGGATTCAGATTTAAATACAATTTCCAACATAGTTTTATTACACTGCATAAAGAAAAAAGCCCAACATATATACAACAGTACCTCCACGCAATTAAGGAATCTTGCGCACAACACTGCTTACACGAAGAAATCTTTTTACATGAACTTATCTAAAAAAATCAGTTATTCGCTCTACCTAACACTTTCTCCTTCTCAATAATTTCAAGTAAAAGAAACAGTCAATTTTCTGTACAAAAAAAAAAACTGACAGAGTGTATATTTAAAAAAAAAACAAAAAACTCAATAAACTAATTACTGAGGACCCAATTTTACTACACATACCATACCTGAATAACTATTTAATACAACAGACTGCACGAAGATCTCATTATACCCACTACACCCATACCACCTCTGCTGACAACCACATCACCAACCTATCCAAATATAATTAATTTCTGACGAAAGATCGGGGCGATCTGAAATATCAAATATATATATATAAAAAAATATAAAATTTCAATTTCTTTTCTTTTAATTTGCAACTTTTCAGTTGTTTTCTCCACATTATATACATATCAAGAAAGTATACGTGGCTTCTCATTATGCTATATATATATATATATATATATATATATATATATATATATATATATATATATATATTAGCAGCATGGCCCGGCGTTGCCCGTGCTTGATTTAAAAATCGTACGATTCATACAGCAATCGGTATCACTTGACTTAAAAATATTTTTGCCCTTCCTTGGCTTTAAAGGAGTGCTCTTTGCCGTGCTGATGTTGCTACATGCCTTACTTCTTGCCTATCTCATACTGTGAATTTTTTCTAAGCTCTATACTAAACATTAAATCTGTTACGAAAAAAGAACTAAACAAAATGAACACAAAACGATCAGCTTTAAAAAAGGACTCGTAACTGGAAAAACCGAATGAAAAAAGAATGTTAACAAATACGTTTTCACACCCAACCCAGTTCTGCGGAATCAGAATCAACGTTGAGTTTAAGCAAGCGAATGAGCCAATTGGTGTAAAGTGCCATGCAGATTTAAATTTTTCCCACTTGTAACGAATGCAGCTATCGATTTTTTTTTTGATACTGGCATGCTAGTTAACATTCGTGCCAGCTGTTGGCTCTCACACAGGCCAATAGAATCTTCCTGCCTATTTGTGGCAGCCAGCTATATGCTCTCACTCTGGCCAGTAGAAAATGGCCGCAAACTACATGAAAACTGCCGTAGAAGCATGAAAAAAATCAATTATTTCCACTATCGTTGGGAGTTGGGAAATGCAACGTCGGTCTTGGCCCTATCACTAACTTGGAGCATGTGCATGTAAATTCTGGTGGAAATCCGTCGAAAATTGCGGCCGTGCATTCGTTACACACACACACACACACACACATCCTGCCTTTTATAGATAGAGATAAGATAGATACTGGGCAGAAAAATTGATCTCTCACGACACAGTGAAGTAACTAAAAAAAAGAAAAAAATTCTATACACTCTAAAAATATTTTCTTGCTTTAAATATCCCGCAAAGGGTTGATAAGCCGTAAAAAATCTGGAATGAACTTGAAACGCAAAAAACGTTCAAAGTAGATAACCTCACTGAGAGTGCATTCATTGAACATAATTGGAGGAAAATGAGCGTCTGAACGTCGTTGTTGCTTGAGGGAGGTTCTTTGATAAATACCGTGACTGGGGATTTCACAGATTTCTAAAAAGTTGATTAAATAAAGTTTTAACCGCGGGAAAATTTTGCACGTACGAGAAAATCTATTTTTTTAAACTTTCGGTTTAATGCTTATTTTCACTTTATATATATATATATATATATATATATATATATATATATATATATATATATATATATATATATATATATTTATGAAGAAATATTGTCTTAAGGTGTGCTATATTTATGGGATAAAGTGCTCAATATCAGAGATAGAGCGTGTGTAAATATAAAAGTGAACATAGAAGTCAACACTTAGAGGCGACAGTCTGTTTCATGCTAGATGCAATCGTCAGGCAACTATATATATATATATATATATATATATATATATATACAAGTTTAGGATTGGTATATACGGAGTGAATTCCAATAACCAACAATTATTATTCTTTAAAGAGTGCTCAATACAGAGTAGAGCAGATATAATTATTTATTTGAATATTACAACATAAATATGTTATAAAATCACATATTTATGTTGTAATATTCAAATAAATAATTATATATATATATATATATATATATATATATATATATATATATATATATATATATATATATATATAGCATGACTCTTCGGCAGAATTGAGTCGCTGTCAGTCACTGTGTGTTCATCTAAATCTAAAAATAAACTCGCTAAAATTCACCTTCATCCCTGCCGTGCGCCGACGGCTTAGTGGTAGAAGTGGTCATGTGTGACGCCACGAGCTGCGACGTGATTTTCGCGTCCGCGTCTCGTATTCACGAGTTTGTCGTTGCTTTGAAATTTTTCATGCAACAAAAACAGACTATCATTATTGTTTTGTCCGTGTATTGTTTGATATATTGTAATGTAATTGTCATTTTTGATAATGGCTTATGTAAGCCGAATGCTTAAATTGGATTTAAACATGTATCAATATGGTGATTTCCTTTCGTCTTTCAACGATAATGTTATTAAGCTTATCAGACAATATGAAAAGAAATTACTTAAAATAAATAGACAAAACTTGTCTATATTATTTAATGAAACATGCATCAATGAATATATATATATATATATATATATATATATATATATATATATATATATATATATATATATATATCTTTGTGTTGGTGTGTGCGTGTGTGTATATATATGTAGTACAAAACCATAAATGCAAAATTACCTCAGATGGCGTACAGACCTATTTCAACCAACGAAAACTTTGTCAGTCTTATTCAACCCCGGTATATAGACTGAGTTCCTGTCGGAATTAGAAATTTTACTGTGACAACAGTCGAAAAATTAATACAGAATTTATTTATTCACCACTGTTTCGTGCAATTCGTCTGACTGAAACATTATATATATATATATATATATATATATATATATATATATATATATATATATATATATATATATATATCTATATATATATATATATATATATATATATATATATAAATATAAAAATGACAGTAGGAAAACAGTACTAATTGCTGACGCGTTTCGTCCAATGTGGACTTTCTCAAAGCAAAAAACGAAATGAATTTAATTAAACAAGGAAATTAATAAAAACAAAAGACAGAGTGTTCTTAGCAACTGGAATGTAGGAAACGCTATTTTCATACTGTTAACTGAAAATAACGTCAGTTAATGTCCCGTGTGGAGAATATTATCATTATTTTGAAAAGAAAATTGTTGAATCCGCCAACACAGATATAATGATAATATTCTCCACACGTAACATTAACTGACGTTATTTTCAGTTAACAAAATGAAAATAGCTTAGGCGATCATGTATCATTCGATATATACCTGACGAGGCAGATATTTTCCGCAGTAGGTTGCCATTTCTTTCTGCGGCAGACCAGTTGCCATCAAAGCTATAGATCCCGGTCTGTCCTGCTATTTACCTATAACTGGCAGCTGAGAAGAAGATTCATATCTTTCCTAAGGGTATTAGCACGTAAGTGAATGTAATGGATTCAACTGGAAAGTCAGTCAGTCAGTTATGAGCGATACGTAATACACGCTTAGGCGATCATGTATCATTCGATATATGACTGACGAAGCATACTTTTTTCTCGCAGTAGGTTGCCATTTCTTTCTGCGGTAGACCGGTTGCCATCGAAGTCTAAAGAATCCTCCTCTTATCCTCCAATAGGTGGGGGGAAGAGGATTTCATACCTTTCACGTAAGTGAATGTAATGGGATTCGAAATCGGCTCTCCGATACCCCAGTATAATTACTTCTAGAAAAAAATTGGATATTAAAAGATTCTTTTTCTAGGTCACCAAACGACCCTCCGCAGTTTTTTTTTTAATTCAGAGATGCCTTTCTCCTAAACCAGTTCTATTGGTAAATAGCAGGGTAGACTGGGTTCTGTTGCCTTGGATGGCAGTAGAAGCCAGTCTGCCCTGCTATTTATCCATAGGCGGGGGAGAAGGGGATTCATACCTTTCACAAGGGTATTGGCACGTAAGTGAATGTAATGAATCCGATTCACTTTGAAATCACAGGGAAATTCAATTATAGGTTAATCATAAAATCTCGGGAAAAGATTACAAGAACTTATCTAAAATAACTAGTCCCCATATTTACAATTCAGTGTCTGTTGGGAGAGGGGAATAAAATGACAATTCTAAAAACTAACCCCAATGAGTATTTACAATATGAATACAAAATATTTACAAGAAACTAAAGAAAAATAATATTAGTAATAAAACCTCCCACAATCACTAAATGTGGCAGAAATACCAGTTCACTGGCCGAAATCAATACGGGACTATAATATTATAGGACATTCATTCATCCCAAACACACACACTGACACGCACTCATTCAAACACAACAACAAATACGAAAACACTCACACGAAACGAAAGGCGCCCCGCATCCTACCTGCGAACTGACATCACTAACCACCTAACGAGGGAGGGGGTGGGGAATTAAACTTAAAGAAAAATAGGCACAGATTAGAAAAGGCAGAGGGAAGCTGCACTACAGCAGTGGACATGTGACTGAAGCCGAGATGCCAGGTCAGGGCGAATAACATTGCAGATTCTTCTTTGTGTTTCATCAAGAATCTCTAAATATATAACAGGAGAACCAAACCAGACGCGCTAACAATATTCAAAGCATGGGCGGATGGTTTATTTATAAATATGTAAGACAGATTCTGGTAAGAAAAATTGTCTATGTTCGACACAGACTAGAATTCGAACCCAGCCCTCCCATTCATCAATCTGAGTCGCAATACATTACTCCAGCGCGCCTCCGGTTATCAGCTTACAGAACGTTTCCCTTATTTGACGATATTATGAGCCGAAGAGAAGAAAAAAAATCCAGTAGAGAGTCTATGCGAAATAAAATATTGGCACATGCGCAAAGCGATATGAGAGATGTATGGTAGGTACTAATTGCAATAAACAACGGAATGTTTTCCTGGGAATGTTCCCCCAGGGATATAGAGGGCAATTGAAATGGATTTGAGATTTTACTCATTGGCCTCACCTTACATAAACGTGTGGTTCTCCTTCTGGCAAACAACTAACATATAACTTCCTGGTCTATTTTTGGTTTTCGTTAATTTTCCATCTGGGTCTGTTCACACTTATTTCTCCTGGTCCGTCCATTTTTCTTTTCTATCTAACTCGATATCTATCTAGCTATCTCAGTCTGTTCATTATCTATCTATCTATCTATCTATCTATCTATCTATCTATCTATCTATCTATCTATCTAAGCAGGTTCATATCTATCTGTCGTAGACTATCGTAGTCGGCGGCTGATGAAGAAAGGGTATCGCACATGCTAACACACGTTGTATGTTAATATATATATATATATATATATATATATATATATATATATATATATATATATATATATATATTCCATTTGTGTGTCTATTTCAATCTTTTTCTTTCTTTTTTCTTTCTTAGTCTGTTCATATCTATCTATCTATCTATCTATCTATCTATCTATCTATCTATCTATCTCAGTTTGTTCATTATCTATCTACCTATCTATCTATCTATCTATCTATCTATCTACCTATCTATCTAAGCATGTTCATATCTATCTGTCGTAGACTATCGTAGTCGGCGGCTGATGAAGACAGGGTATCGCACGTGCTAACACACGTTGTATGTTAATATATATATATATATATATATATATATATATATATATATATATATATATATATTCCATTTGTGTGTCTATTTCAATCTTTTTCTTTCTTTTTTTCTTTCTTAGTCTGTTCATATCTATCTATCTATCTATCTATCTATCTATCTATCTATCTGAGTTTGTTCATTATCTATCTATCTATCTATCTATCTATCTATCTATCTATCTATCTGGCCCACAATAATTAGTTTTGATTCCCCCCTCCCATAAATAATAATAATAATAATAATAATGTTGTATCACGCAGCGGTTCAAGTGGCCCCTATTGTGTTTCCATGGAATCTCCTGCCTAGGAAGACTCATTGGGGATGATTTGTTATCATTGGAACAGCTCATGTGTTGAGAAAAATGTGTTGCTGTTAGGATCATTTAGGGTATTTGACCATTCTCACCTGGCCGAAAGAAGCTAAGTTTCGGCGAGGATATAAAATCTAATAATCTCTATATTCTGTGCTCAACGTCTTTGTCATGGGCTCTGGGAATGCCACACTTGGCGAGTCGAGGTTGACTTTCCTACACCGCGCGTTGACAGAGGACAAAAAAATTGATAAAATTTAACGTTCTGGAGTTATCAACAATAAAACAATCGGACACATTTACGTAGCGGCAGTCATTACTGGCGTTGTTTGCATATATATTTGCTGCGGAATTAACATTCACTTGTCTTGACGATTGCACAGTAATAGAGGCAACTGAAAGTAGTAAAAAGGCCATTAACAAAGTATTCTTCCGCGCAAATCTGATCAGCAGCGAATGTATGCAAACAACTTCAGTAATGGCTGCCGTGCCGTAACGCGAATGAGTTCGAAATTTTTTTGTCGATAACTCCAAAACGGTAGATTTTATCAAAATTTCTTTGCTATTTTTTAATTAAGCATCTACATTTACACCTGAATATAACTATTCGGGGCTTAAAAAGCAAATTGCCTGTTTTTTCTCTTGATTTAGGTTCTGCAATATTTCGCTGCTGTCATCGTCTTAAGAAAGTTTGCTTTATATATTTGGAATAACTTTAGCTTATCTAATTGAAGTAAGTATAAGGTTTATTTATTTTATTTCCTACGAACTTGCAATATTATTTTGTTTTCATCGCAAAAACAAACCTTTTGTATCTGTCTATATTTCTGAGATGAGGCATTATGTACACTATTTACATTATTAGGATTATTGTCCTCATCTTTGTCGCCATATTTATCACAACGTTTCAGCCCTTCATTATCTCTCTATATTTCTGAGATGAGGTATTATGTACACTATTTACATTATTCGGACTATTGTCCTCATCTATGTCGTAATATACTTATTACAACGTTTCGGCCGTTGTCCGCTCCGACCTCAAGGACACATGGCCCAGTGGGTAAAGGCGTTGGTTAGATCCAGTGACAAAACCCAAAGAGTGTGAGTTCAATACCCTGTTAAGGCAGTGGAGAACTTGGAGAGGGGAATTAACAGGAGAAAGCTGATAACTGATATCTGTTAATCATAGCACGTGGAACTAGAACAGTCTACCCCAGTGAGCGAAATAAAGGGTTCAGGTCGACATTCCAACCACCTGAAGAAGGCAGGAGCATTCAACGTCCGAATTGTTGTAATAATATGGTTACAAAGATGAGGATAATAGTCCGAATAATGTAAATAGTGAACAAACCTTTTGCGCTAAATTCACTAAAATGTATTTTCAGAAGCTGGGTCTTATTACTCGGAAGTTAATTTAACGATTTTTCTACTAAAAGCTAATTTAATATTCTCCTCCATAAAATTTATATCAATAAAAGCAAATATACTAATGACCAACTTCACTTATTGCTGAATTCTTTTATGAAGCTGTCGAGATACAAAAGGCGATTATCTCCTTTTGGCCGCGATGAGATCACGTGGGCCAAGTGACATCGCGGCCTAGTGACGAAAGTGGCAGTCAGTCAGTCGGTTTTCAGGAGTCAAACCGAACAGTGGTGCAGCTTACAAACTTATGGTGCCGTCTTTCTACATCACCAGATATAGAAAACATCTCCTGTTTGCAGTTCTCATGTTGGAAAAAAACCCCAAAAAGCACCCCCCCCAAAAAAAAATCAAGAAAAAACAAAACAAAAAAAAAACAGGACATGCCGTTTCCCGTTAGCGGAATATATTCTCGCTGGCGACATTACGAATGAATCCTGTCCGCTCGAACCTGGTATTCTAAATATTACTTCTCCAGAAACACAGAAGAAGCTCCAGTAGTTCCACTTCCCGTTGAGAATTTTATGTAAAACCATATCTTATCGTTTTCTTTTCACACTGTTTGTTGCGTATGTGTTATATTTTCTCTGTGTGAGGCACGTGTATATGTGTAAATATATAATTTTGTGTATGACTTAGTTGTATAAAAGTCTCTTTGAGAACAAAGCATGTTTATCATTCTTTTCCTTTAGAACCATTCTGTTCTGTCCGTGAAATACGGTTTTATTATATCATGTTTTTTATAATACTAATAATGGGGGAAATGAATTTGGAGAATAAACATTTTTTTACCATAGTGCACTCATAGAAACTGGGTCAACTTGACGTCACTTGATATATTTTAAACTCCAGAAACGCTGTTTATACCGAAATGAAACATTTTAATTTTAATAGATTTATAGATATAATTCATTAATCCAATTTTTTCTATTTTCTCTTATTAGATATACTATATCCGCGTCCTGGGTCAGACGATAAACTATATCCGCGTCCTGGGTAAGACGATAAACTACATCCGCGTCCTGGGTATGACGATAAACTACATACTCGTCCTGGGTATGACGATAAAATACATCCAACATCAAGGCCTTTCATCAGGAGGTTTTGAGGAGCGTGGAACCACCTCTTAATTGCTGGTGTTCCCAGGTCCACCCTGACACGGGGTGGTAGCACCTGTTAGGTTCCCAGCTATGGGCAAATAGTTAACACTCATAACATATCCGCGTTCTGGTTATGACGATAAACTACATCCAACAACAAAGCCTCTGATAATACGTTTTTGAAAAACAATATTACCAGCTATACGTTTTTGAGGAAAAATTTTAACAGAAATAGATTTTTGACAAAACAAAAATATTACGAGGAAAAATAAAGTTGTCGGCATGACCCATTGAGGTTGATATGCCGTAAAACAAAATAAACCAAACCAATCTAAACTAAAGAATACATATTCTATTCATACGAATCTATCCTAAAAATGTTGTCGGCATTAAATAACCCATTGAGGTTGATATGCCGTAAAACAAAATAAACCAAACCAATCTAAACTAAAGAATACATATTCTATTCATACGAATCAATCCTAAAAATGTTGTCGGCAATAAATAACCTATTGAGGTTGATATGCCGTAAAACAAACGAAACGAAACATTTTCTTATTAAAAATATTACAAAGTCTCTCTGAAGAAAATTGATTTTGATAATGTTTCATTTTTCACAGACTTTTATTCCGAATATTTTTTTCGGGTTCTGATTCGACACGACGACCTTTATTGACAAATGCTTTTATTTGATACCTAAAGTTAATTTAATATACTTTCTCTCCGATATCTTTCTTCATCACAGCAAATATATTAATTAGATGATAAAATTGCATCCTTTATAAATAATTTATATTTTCTTTGTAAAAGGTATTTTAAAAAAGACATGTTTTCTTTTAGTACAGTTTATCGTTAAACATAGGAAAACTTATTTCATACTACAAAATCATTGACTAAACACGAAATCGGGTGGACTGTTCTAGTTCCACGTGCCATGTCTAATGGATGTCAGTTATCAGTTATCTCCTGTTAATTCCCCTCAGAAAGTTCTCCACTGCCTTAACCGGGTATTGAACTCACACTCTGTCACTGGATCTAACTAACGCCTGTATCCACTGTGCCATGTGTCTTTGACACCCATTAAACATGGCTCGTGGAACTAGAACAGTCTACCCCAGTGAGCGAAATAAAGGGTTCAGTTCGACATTCCAACCACCCGTAGAAGGCCGGAGCGTACAAAAGCCGAAACGTTGTAAAAAATATGGCGACAAAGATGAGAACAATAGTATGAATAATGTAAATTGTGTAAATACCTCATCTCAGAAATATAGACAGATACTGAAGGGCCGAAACGTTGTGATAAATATGGCGACAAAGATGAGGACAATAGGCCGAATAATATAAATAGTGTACATAATACCTCATCTCAGAAATATAGACAGATACTGAAGGGGCGAAATGTTGTGATAAATATGGCGACAAAGATGAGGACAATAGGCCGAATAATGTAAATAATGTGCATAATACCTCATCTCAGAAATATAGACGGATACTAAAGTAACAGTATTTTATATATTTATTAACTCTTTTGTATCTGGTCTTAAGATTTTGACCAGAGGTGTATATTATTATTTTTCCCTCACTTGATAGCTACCAGAGAATTTTGCAGTGTATATGTAACGCGCGCTTATCACAAAAATAGAACTTACAGCTCAAAATAATGCGTCTAAAACACATCGAATTTACCCAATTTACGATCGTAATAACATGAAAGACACGCTGTTTGGTCTTCTGCGAAATACGAGATGAAGTAAATAAATTTATAAATCTATTAATACAAAGAAAGCGTCTTTGTTCTTCGGTACGAACTCATTATGGATAATCATATAAAACTCCACCTTTATATTCTCAGAGAAAAGCGACCATGAGGAGAGTAAGGTGTTTTGGAGAAGTGGAGAGAAAAGATGGATGGGAATTTCCGTTTTCCTGCAGGTGGCAAAGCGAAATATTGCTAAATATGGCTGGACAGTTTCCTATGAAGCTACAACATATTGTTCTTGATATTAATTAGACGCAGTTTATTATGGTACATGGTCAGAAGTCAGGAGTACTCAAGAATAATCAAATTCATAGGTTTAATTGTCACATGTCAGAGGAGGCATCCTTGGCCTAGTCTGGCACAATACCGTTTTTGTGGAGCATCTCGAGGAATTGTGATGGGCTACCAGAATTTGTATGCGCATAAGAAAGGGAAACTAGTGAAGTCCAGGGGTTATGTAGGGAAGATAACGTTTAACCATATAATTATCAATTAAAATTAGGATTCATTTTAAAATCTTCTTTCTTTCTTGCACATACAAGAGATCTCTTTCGTTGTCCTTCTATTTGACTTCTTTCCACCGATTTCTTTCTTTACTTCTTTCTTTCTTTCTTTCTTTCTTACTTCTCTCTACTTTCTCTCATTCCTAATATCTTTTTCCTTCTTTCTTTCATTAATTATCTTTCTTTTTTCTTTCTTTCTTTCTTTCTTTCTTTCTTTCTTTCTTTCTTTCTTTCTTTCATTCTTTCTTTCTTAAATACTTGCATCATTAATTTTTAATACGTTTTACGATTTCTTTTCTTCTTTCTTTTCTTCTTTCTTTCTTTCTTTCTTTTCTTCTTAATTTCTTTTTCTCCTCTCTCTACTTTCTATCATTCCTAATTTCTTTTTCCCTTCTTTCTTTCTTTCATTCATTATCTTTCTTTTTTCTTTCTTTCTTTCTTTCTTTCTTTCTTTCTTTCTTTCATTCTTTCTTTCTTAAATACTTGCATCATTAATTTTTAATACGTTTTACGATTTCTTTTCTTCTTTCTTTTCTTCTTTCTTTCTTTCTTTCTTTTCTTCTTAATTTCTTTTTCTCCTCTCTCTACTTTCTATCATTCCTAATTTCTTTTTCCCTTCTTTCTTTCTTTCATTAATTATCTTTCTTTTTTCTTTCTTTCTTTCTTTCTTTCTTTCTTTCTTTCTTTCTTTCTTAAATACTTGCATCATTAATTTTTAATACGTTTTACGATTTCTTTTCTTCTTTCTTTTCTTCTTTCTTTCTTTCTTTCTTTTCTTCTTAATTTCTTTTTCTCCTCTCTCTACTTTCTATCATTCCTAATTTCTTTTTCCCTTCTTTCTTTCTTTCATTAATTATCTTTCTTTTTTCTTTCTTTCTTTCTTTCTTTCTTTCTTTCATTCTTTCTTTCTTAAATACTTGCATCATTAATTTTTAATACGTTTTACGATTTCTTTTCTTCTTTCTTTTCTTCTTTCTTTCTTTCTTTCTTTTCTTCTTAATTTCTTTTTCTCCTCTCTCTACTTTCTATCATTCCTAATTTCTTTTTCCCTTCTTTCTTTCTTTCATTAATTATCTTTCTTTTTTCTTTCTTTCTTTCTTTCTTTCTTTCTTTCTTTCTTTCTTTCTTTCTTAAATACTTGCATCATTAATTTTTAATACGTTTTACGATTTCTTTTCTTCTTTCTTTTCTTCTTTCTTTCTTTCTTTCTTTTCTTCTTAATTTCTTTTTCTCCTCTCTCTACTTTCTATCATTCCTAATTTCTTTTTCCCTTCTTTCTTTCTTTCATTCATTATCTTTCTTTCTTTCTTTCTTTCTTTCTTTCTTAAATAGGTGCTTCATTATTTTTAATACGTTTTACTATTTCTTTCTTTCTTTTTTCTTTCTTTCTTTCTTTCTTTCTTCTCTCTACTTTCTCTCATTCATATCTTTTTCCTTTCTTTCTTTCATTCATTGTCTTTCTTTCTTTCTCTCTTTCTTTCTTTCTTTTGCAGTTATTTAATTCTCTACTATATTTTCTTTCTTTTTTTTCCTTTTCTTTTTCTTCTTTCTTTCTTCCTTTCTTTCCTTCCTTCTTTCTTTCTTTCTTTCTTTCTTTCTTTCTTTCTTTCTTGTATCTGAAATAGTCCGCTTCATTATTTTTAATACGTTTTCAATTCGTTTATTTTCTTCCTTGTGCCTTTTTTCCTTTCTTTCTTTCTTTCTTTCTTTCTTTCTTTCTTTTGCAGTTATTTAATTTTCTACGATATTTTCTTTCTTTCTTTCTTTCTTTCTTTCTTTCTTTTACATTTGTTTCATTATTCTTGTATATTTTCTTTCTTTCTTTCTTTCTTTCTTTCTTTCTTTCTTTCTTTCTGTTTACAATGATAGCCACCCGTTACTACTAGTATGAAAACGCAATGATTACAAATAATAATAAAGAATACTGAGGAGGGTGCTGGAGTAGCTACGACACATTCTCTCACTTGATCTCAAATAAAAGCCACCCGTTACTACTCATGTGAGAACTCAATGTGATATAAATAATAATAAAGAATACTGTGGAAGGTGCTGCTACTGGTTTGAAAACCATCCAATCAAATAACAGTAAGTACCAATGAAGGGAGTGTTACGAAATTGGGAGGTGGCGTGATTACTTATACAAATATAATTAAAATAAATATAATTAAAAAATATATGGGACATTTTAGAAGCAGAGAAAAGGTGGGGATCACGAATTCTTGGAATCGTGTTTCGACCAATCCAAAACAAGATGGCGCCAGTGTAATGGCTTGAAATTATCATATCTTCATTTCATTTGAATTAGAACGGAACGATTGGCAATAAAAAAAAAATCATTTTGGTGTATTCGGTATTTCAGACATGAATTGCTAAATTATTAACATTTTGTATTTTGTTTCATTCTAACTTGTTCATTCACATTGTTTCTCACGCAAAGAGGTCGAAAGAAGCGGGTGTCAAAGTGAAATAACTATCCAATACACGAGTACGCGCCTTACTTGTTAATGCCTCTTGCGGTGCTGTAGAGCTCGACTAAACCAAGTTCTGGGTATGACGATAAACTACATACGGCGACAAGGTATCTGATTGGGAGATTGGCGGTTTTGAGAAGCGTGGAATCACCTCTTTATTTCCAGCATTCCCAGGTCCAAACTTCCGGCAGCAAGGACTTTGATCGGGATATTAGAAGTTTTGAGGAGCGTAGAACCACCTCTTAATTGCTGTTGTTCTCAGGTCTACTCTTCCGGCAGCAAGGCCTCTGATCGGGAGATTGGAGGTTTTATGGAGCGTAGAACCACCTCTTAATTGCTGTTGTTCTCAGGTCTACTCTTCCGGCAGCAAGGCCTCTGATCGGGAGATTGGAGGTTTTGAGGAGTGTAGAACCCCCCTCTTAATTGCTGTTGTTCTCAGGTCTACTCTTCCGGCAGCAAGGCCTCTGATCGGGAGATTGGAGGTTTTGAGGAGTGTAGAACCCCCCTCTTAATTGCTGTTGTTCTCAGGTCTACTCTTCCGGCAGCAAGGCCTCTGATCGGGAGATTGGAGGTTTTATGGAGCGTAGAACCACCTCTTAATTGCTGTTGTTCTCAGGTCTACTCTTCCGGCAGCAAGGCCTCTGATCGGGAGATTGGAGGTTTTGAGGAGTGTAGAACCACCTCTTAATTGCTGTTGTTCTCAGGTCTACTCTTCCGACAGCAAGGCCTCTGATCGGGAGATTGGAGGTTTTATGGAGCGTAGAACCACCTCTTAATTGCTGTTGTTCTCAGGTCTACTCTTCCGGCAGCAAGGCCTCTGATCGGGAGATTGGAGGTTTTATGGAGCGTAGAACCACCTCTTAATTGCTGTTGTTCTCAGGTCTACTCTTCCGGCAGCAAGGCCTCTGATCGGGAGATTGGAGGTTTTGAGGAGTGTAGAACCCCCCTCTTAATTGCTGTTGTTCTCAGGTCTACTCTTCAGGCAGCAAGGCCTCTGATCGGGAGATTGGAGGTTTTATGGAGCGTAGAACCACCTCTTAATTGCTGTTGTTCTCAGGTCTACTCTTCCGGCAGCAAGGCCTCTGATCGGGAGATTGGAGGTTTTGAGGAGTGTAGAACCCCCCTCTTAATTGCTGTTCTTTCTAGGTTCACCCTCCTGGCAGCAAGGCATCTGATTGGGAGATTGGCGGTTTTGAGGAGCGTAGAACCACCTCATAATTGCCGTTGTTAGCAGATCCACCCTAACCCGGTGTGGTAGCCTCTGTTAGGTTCCCAGCTACGAGCAACTAACCCCCCCAAGCAAAAACACTACGAAAGTATGTATTGTATGGTAAAAATAAGCAATACATTTTTATATAAAAAATATAAACAATTTTATTGTAAAAATGACCAAAAATACATTTTATCTATAGTTAAAGGCATACAGTTTCATTGAAAATATCTGTGGTTGAAGCCATAAAATTGTGTTTAAAATATTTAGATTTCAGCATTAAATAACCCACAGAGATGTTGATATGTCGCTAAATAAAATCAGCAAACCAATTGAGTAAACCATATGCTATATATTAAGCCAAGTGTTAAGTTAAGTGTTATGTTTCTTCCATTTTGTTTTGAAGGTAACGTTCTCAGCATTTTAAAACATTAGCGATTTTTATTAAGGAAGATTATAAGTGTCAAAATATTTTTCTTTAGAAACGGGAAACGTTCATATCATTTTTTTTCTCTGAAGAATTTTTTTTTCTTTTCAAAAGATATTTTTTGTATTTTCAAATGAATAGATTAAAAACAAATCACCCACAGCTGCAGGTTTTTAACCACAGTGGCATCAGTGACGATATTATTTTTAAATTGTAGAAAAATCTTTGGTTTGGTTTGTTTTCTTTTGCGTCATATCAACCTCAATGGATTATTTAATGCCAAAAAAGATTTTTATTGCTGCTAATATTTCTTTTATTGGCTTTTCTTTTATATCAAATATATTTTTGTAGTCAGGGTTAAAGTTACAATGGTAGGCAGGGTTTGTTGGGCAGGGTTTTAAATAATATTGTAGTGCCAGTTTTTCTCATCTCAATTTTAACACTGACTTCAGCGTATTTAACTTTCTATGGGTGATGTTTTGAATGGTTGGTCGGAGATTTTTACATTGATATGAGAAAACGAAAGCAACTGCTTTCGCTGGTTCCCAGGCCTCGTGAATTTAAGTGTCCTACGAGGCTGGCATCCCGTTCCCACCCCTTCACCGTTGAAACTGTTAGATGTAGACGTCTCTTCTACTCCAATAGCTTCATGTCTCGCACATCTCGCCTGTGGAACTCCCTTCCCTATTACTGTTTCCCTGACAAATATAATCTCCAAATATTTAAGTGTAACGTCAATCGACATCTCCAGTTGCCTTGATCTGTCCACTTCCCTTCTCCACATCCTTTCCCCTTTCATTCCTATCTGCTCTCGCTCCAAATCTTCTGTAACCCCCTTGCCTTGATCGATCCACTATCTTTCTCCACATCCTCTCCTTTACCACTCCTATCTGCTCTTCCTCCAAACCTTCTGTAACCCCTTGCGTGCTAGTGGCTTCCAGCCTTGCTTGCGGTGAAAAGCTTTTTTAAAAAAAAGTAGTTTTTAATTAACTGAGTAGATTATGTATTAAAGTCATTTCTTTTGTTTGGTTTGTTTTACGGCATATCAACACCTCAATGGGTTATTTAATGCCGACAAGATTTTTATTGCTGGTAATATTTTTGTTCCCAAAAATGTATTGCTGGTAACATTTTTTCAATTGGCAAAACAGGAATTAGGAATGATAGCAAAAGAATAAAAAATAATAACAGCTACAAAGGAAAGGAAATTACGGAGAGAGAGAGAGAGAGAGAGAGAGAGAGAGAGAGAGAGA
>OZ038519.1:55594473-55626973 GCA_964036315.1 Acanthosepion esculentum | reverse complement strand
ATGGTATTCACACGTAATTAAAACGGAATTAGAACACCTCACCGATTTCCTGTTCCTAGCTAATTAACCCATAGCTGGTTAAACCTCGGGTATCGCGTTTCTATGGAGTTACTGAATTCGTCTGGTCTAGTCTGGTTTGATCTGGTCTGGTTTGGTTTGGTCTGGTTTGGTTTGGTTTGGTCTGGTTTGGTTTGTTCTGATTTGGTTTGGTTTGGTCTGGTTTGGTTTTCACACATCCGCATATTCAGAGCGCCGCTCTCGACTGAGAAAAACACTGTTGTTATATAGCTCTCCCAGTCCCAGACCCACGCTTACTATTGGCTAATACCTGCCCAGTATCTTTCATATGCAAATAGTCACCGCTACCTACTCTAAGTAGAAGGTCTTCTCTCAACTGCGCTTATAAAATAAGTAAATTTCTCAGAAAGTTATTCCTAGCATCGCTTGACAATGGAACGAAACTCTGGATTTTAAGTTTAATTTCCATAATTAAATTTACAATTTTAGTTTCACTTTTGAAACAGAAATTTCTGTAACGCGATGGAATCATATTTTTAAAAAATAATTATAATATTTTGCTCTACTGCTTTGTAACGAGGATTTAAAAAAAAACAATTGCTAAGAACACCGGATTATAAATCTTACTGTTCTTCCTTATTATATATATATATATATATATATATATATATATATATATATATATATATATATATATATATATATATAAGATATGGTGTGATGATTGCTTGGGGCGTAAAACTGACTGTCACCATACAGTGTTTAATCTTATTGTATCATATTGTATCTCGAATTGATCTATCTTTGACGCTGAACAATCTTCCTGGTGGAGGATCAGTTACATTAAATACCCAGAGCAAGATTCAATACAACGAATGCCCTCCTCGTGTTTCGTCGTACCGGTTTTGTTTTTCTAGACTGGCTGCCAATCAAGGCAAGAAAGTTCAATCTGCCATCTTATATAATAATAATAATAATAATGAAGTCTGTCGATGGCGAAGACGACGACATCTGCTCCCCAAAATGAGAAGAATGAGAAGTGAACAAATGACTGGTTGATCACATGTTGACGTTTATGGCTGCGAAGGTCAAACAGAGACGCACGTTGCCGTCCAAAGGTTGGACATTGAATGCCGAAACCCGGTAGCGGTGATCCACGCACCAGGCGATCGTAAAGTTGTTGCCGGCTTGAATTCGGTTAATTTCAAATCTTTCAATGGCCTCACGACATAGTGTCTTTGAACTGTTGCTTTGACTTCCAGTTCCACAGCATTAGTACTGCACTGTTTTAGCATTACTTTCAGATGGTCTTTGAAGCGTTTTTTTCTGTCCTCCAACATAGTTCTGGTCTTTCGAGAGTTCCCCGTACAGGATCCTCTTTGGGAGATGGTCTTCGGGAAATTCCGATAACAAGGCCAATCAACAGATATATTTACCAAAATTACACAAAAATATCTTGAAATACTAAAGAGTAAATTTATTCAATAAAATCACCATTGGCTTTAACCACAGCCTCTACTTTTTGGCATTCGTCCAATACAAACATTTCAGAGTGTTTGCGTATAAATCTGAGGACAGTGCAGAGAATTAAAAAAAGAGTTCGAGGAGTCTAATAGTGATTACGAAGGTGTTTAAAGTGATCACTAGTAATGGCGACATTATGTCCCCATTCATCTTCTCACAGTGCATCAGACTCAACACACGTGCCTACATCAAGTGACTTGAGGGGGTAGTGCTTCCCTGGTTCAAGAGGGAAATTGTTGGAAGACCCTATCTCTGGCAACAGGACTCCGCATGATCTAAATTATGCAAAAACCAAATATTGCCGACATCTCATTTTTACAGATATAGTTACCAAAATTACACAAAAATATCTTGAAGTACTAAAGAGTAAATTTATTTAATAAAATCGTCATTGGCATTACTTTCAGGTGGTCTTTGAAGTGATTTTTTCTGTCCTCCATCATAGTGCTGGTCTTTCGAGAATTCCCCCTATAGGACAGCAGGACAGACTGGGTTCTATAGCCTTGGATGGCAACTGGTCTAGGAGAAGGTCAACTCTGAATTCAAAACCATTCGGCGTCTGCACCGGCATCCGGCGGCCTCTTGGTTATTCCTGCCTCTGCGTCTGTGGAAATTCTGCGGCAAGTAAGAGCATATTCCTCCCTTCACTGGGATAGCACGCGAGGTGTGGGGACCGCATGTGAAGTTCAAACTCCCTTGTTACTCCGTTTCAAGAGTTCACCGCCGTTGGAATCGGGAATGGCTCCGGACGCGGTGAATTCCTTGGAAGGAGCCGGCTTAACCGATCCAGGGTGAATGCCGCAACATACATACAAACATACTATAGGATCCTTTTTGGGAGATGGTCATCGGGTATTCCGACAACGAGGCCAATCAACCTAAGATGTCGTTGGAGGATAAGAACGTCAATTTTTCTACTGCTGGTACGCTGGAGAATATTGACATGCGGAGTTTTATCTTGTCATGACAATCTGAAGATGCGTTGAAGATCATGGGTGTGCAAGGTTTCAAGAGCTCGTATGTGTGCTCTACAGGGTACGAAGGATAAACTGTCGTCCAAACGACGTAAAAATGAAAATAACACTGACATATCATTTTTTACTGGTACGCTGGAGAACATTGGCATGCGGTATTCAATCTTCGCCATAACAAGCGAAAGACCTTGTTGTCGGGAAGACTTCAGCCCCTGACTTCGTAGCTAGACCAGTGCTTCCCAAACCTTCATCTATGGCGCAATTTAGGAATGAAAATTTGTTCTTGCCTCACCAAATTTTATGTGATAAAAAGCACATTTTAAAATACAAAACAGAGAGAAGGTTAAAGGGTGATAACTGTGTATTCGAAGACAGAACATTATCATTGATAACTCTCTCCTCCAATTTGCGGACCCTAGTTACTATATTCTTAATACTTGATATAATGCAGAAATATCAGAATGATAAAATCGGTTAATAATTATATATAACTATTTATACTCGGACTCATGCATACGATGACAAGTAATCCATAATGCTATTTTTAATGTTGAAATCATATTTATTTTGGGCAGATGAAGTTCTTGAAACTGTTTCTAAATTTCTGATTGCCTTTCAAACATTCCGCCTCACCGGCTATCTTCTTCTGCCACACCTAGGAGGCGTGACATACCGTTTGGGAGCCACTGTCCTAGACTATCCTAGTTTACCATGTGCACGAGGAGAGCCGGTTACAATGAATGGATCTAGAGGGTTCTTCGAGAAAAAATTCATTCATATCTATCTCAGTTTTCTCATGTCTCTCTCTCTTTCTTTCTTTCTTTCTTTCTATCTATCTATCTTTCTATCTATCTATCTCAGTGTATTCGTCTCTCTCTCTCTCTCTCTCTATCTATCTATCTATCTATCTATCTATCTATCTATCTATCCGAGACTATTCATATCTATATCTATATCTATATATATATATATATATATATATATATATATATATATATATATATATATATCAGTCTTTTCATCTGGATCTCTTTCTTTCTATCAGTCTATGTATGCTAGAGCGGTCTTCGAGAAAAAATAGTTCATTCATGTCTATCTCAGTCTTCTCATGTCTCTTTCTTTCTTTCTTTCTATCTATCTATCTATCTATCTATCTATCTATCTATCTCAGTCAGTTCATTATCTATCTATCTATCTATCTCAGTCAGTTCATTATCTATCTATCTATCTATCTCAGTCAGTTCATTATCTATCTATCTATCTATCTCAGTCAGTTCATTATCTATCTATCTATCTATCTATCTATCTATCTATCTATCTATCTATCTATCTATCTATCTCAGTCAGTTCATTATCTATCTATCTATCTATCTATCTATCTATCTATCTATCTATCTATCTATCTCAGTCAGTTCATTATCTATCTATCTATCTATCTATCTATCTATCTATCTATCTATCTATCTATCTATCTCAGTCAGTTCATTATCTATCTATCTATCTATCTATCTATCTATCTATCTATCTCAGTCAGTTCATTATCTATCTATCTATCTATCTCAGTCAGTTCATTATCTATCTATCTATCTATCTATCTATCTATCTATCTATCTATCTATCTATCTATCTCAGTTCATTATCTATCTATCTATCTATCTATCTATCTATCTATCTATCTCATATCTATGCATACCAGTTTATGCCTCCAGCCTTTGTCTGCGCCCCAGATTTGAAAGCAACTCAATAAACAAACATACAAGAGGCCTACCTGGTTAAAAGCAACTCAAAACCAATGCTCTCCCGCAGATAGTGACATGCTAACTTCACCCCGCGGCAGAATTAAAGCATGATTTTTATTTCTATCTTTAATTAGAGCGAAGTAAGCGATACAGGCCCAGACAGAATTCGAACTGGCAACGCAGAGTTCACTCTCAGTAGCAATATAAGTTATGCCAACTTCATAGCCTCACTTCATCTTTAAAAACGGGCGTCTGTGGAATC
This sequence comes from Acanthosepion esculentum, assembly GCA_964036315.1. NCBI lineage: Eukaryota > Metazoa > Mollusca > Cephalopoda > Sepiida > Sepiidae > Acanthosepion > Acanthosepion esculentum. The sequence goes on along the minus strand of OZ038519.1, from coordinate 55,622,456 downwards.
TGAGTTCCTGACACCGATATCTCTGCCAACAATTACAAGCAAAACCGAAAGAATCGGCAGAACACTGTTGGTGCTTTTCCAGAATATTAAAAGAAACCATTAATCTGGTGATTTTCTGATGGCAAAGTTCCTTCAGTCAAAATTAATTAACAGCTTCAAATTGCAAAAAAAATAAAAAAATAAAAAAATAAAAAATAAAATAAAAACGTATTCGAATATTTACACCATTTAAATAATTTGTACTTTTGTTTTAATCTCAATTGTACGATCCGAGTGCCGTGACGTAAGCAAGATGTGACGTGTGTGTGTGTGTGTGTGTGTGTGTTTGTGTGTGTGTGTGTGTGTGTGTTTATATACACTTTTAATCATTTCATACGAGAAAAACATTATGAAGGAGAGAGGACACTAAAAGAACATGAATTAAGAAGACAGAAGATAATGATTGACATTGCAATTAAATTTTTGAAGGTCAAAGGCAATAAAGCCACTAAGATGCAAGGGGTTACCGGGTGTTAGAAAATATGAGAAAAACTACAATTAAAGAGAGAGGACTATAAAAGAACAATAAAGATAGAAGATAACGATTGACATTGCATTTAAATTTTTGAAGATCAAACTTGACTGGGAAGCAAGTAGCCGGAAAACAGTTCTTCCAACGAGTAGTGCAAGAGAAAAAGCCGTCATCATAGAATTTACGGTTACATCTATCCATTTCGACTGTAGAATGAAGAGACCTAGCTGCCAATCTAGCACTGCGCTTAAATTCATAAAACAAAGCTCATTTAACAGGAAGGTGTTTGAAGAAAAGACACAAGGAAGGCATTTTAGAGTGGTGGAAAAGTGTGTAAACTGAGATGCCAGGTCAGGAGAGATGATATTGCAAATTCTTTGCTATTTTATCAAGAATCTCTAATTACAAAACAGAAGATTTCTTTTTCTTGCAAACAAGCATAGATTTTTTTTCTTTTTACAACTGTTGTCACAGCTGCTTTTCACAAAACTTTTTCGTTACTCACATTTTCTATCCATGGTGCAAAAACACATTTCGGTTGACTCAAGTCTCATCTTCAGGATGATTGATATTATTAGATTGTGTATATTCATTATCTATCTATCTATCTATCTATCTATCTATCTATCTATCTATCTATCTATCTATCTATCTCAGTCTTTTAATTGTCTGTCTATCTATCTATCTATCTATCTATCTATCTATCTATCTATCTATCTATCTATCTATCTATCTATCTAAGTCTTTTAATTATCTATCTATCTATCTATCTATCTATCTATCTCAGTCTTTTGATTGTCTATCTATCTATCTATCTATCTATCTATCTATCTATCTATCTATCTATCTATCTCAGTCTTTTAATTATCTATCTATCTATCTATCTATCTATCTATCTATCTATCTATCTATCTCAGTCTTTTAATTGTCTATCTATCTATCTATCTATCTATCTATCTATCTATCTCAGTCTTTTAATTATCTATCTATCTATCTATCTATCTATCTATCTATCTATCTATCTATCTATCTCAGTCTTTTAATTGTCTATCTATCTATCTATCTATCTCAGTCTTTTAATTGTCTATCTATCTATCTATCTATCTATCTATCTATCTATCTATCTATCTATCTATCTATCTATCTATCTATCTATCTATCTATCTCAGTCTTTTAATTATCTATCTATCTATCTATCTATCTATCTATCTATCTATCTATCTTTATTTTCGATTCATCTTAAGTGCATCTCTCGGCGCGCGCGGTGTGGGGGTATTAGATAGGGTTGGGCAAAAGTTTGGTCGCTTCTTAAGTAGAATATTGACTTAATAATCCGAACGAACTTTTTAGACAACCCAATATATATCAGGTCAGCACTCATTTCTAACGAGATTTCCTTGTGTCATGATGTTTAGTTTGTGATCGGCATTCTTCGCAAATCCAAAAGCATTTTCGGATGCAGTAGTGACGCGACTGTTGAAATACTTTTCCTGGAAAACCTTGTTAGTGAGTTTATGCCTCACTGGAACGTTTTTGTATGTGTATTTAAAGTGAGTATTTAGATAGATAGATAGATAGATAGATAGATTTGAACAGAACGAAATAGATAGATAGATAAATATGAATAGAATCAGATAGATAGATAGATAGATAGATAATTTTGAACAGAATGAGATAGATAGATAGATTTGAACAGAATGATATAGATAGATACATAGATATATATGAATAGAATCAGATAGATAGATTTGAACAGAATGAAATAGATAGATGGATAGATAGATAGATAGACAGATATGAATAGAATCAGATAGATAGATAGATAGATATAGTTTTGAACAGAATGAGATAGATAGATAGTTTTGAACAGAATGAGATAGATAGATAGATTTGAACAGAATGATATAGATAGATACATAGATAGATATGAACAGAATCAGATAGATACATAGATAGATAGATTTGAACAGAATGAAATAGATAGATAGATAGATAGATAGATAAATAGATATGAACAGAATCAGATAGATAAGATAGATAGATATGAACACAATGAAATAGATAGATTGATAGATTTGAACAGAATGAGATAGATAGATAGATAAATAGATAGATACATACATACATACATATGAACAGAATCAGATAGATAGATAGATTTGAACAGAATTAAATAGATAAATAGATGGATTGATAGGTAGATAGATATGAAGTTTCAGAATCATAGATAGATAGATAGATTAGAGTTGACGAATGAAATAAAATTCAAAAGTGTCGACTGCTGAGCAACAAGGGAGATAATTCCATCTCTGTCTTTGACGTTACCCGACCACAGTGCGACGCACTTTTAACTTCAAAAAACGCGCCCAACGCGTTCTTCAATGGGCCGAGCATTAAACGTTAGCCGGCAGCCTCCTCTTTGATGTTTGCTTCCGTCTCCGTTGGGAGAAGATCTCTCTCTTGCTTGGAACCGAAAGAATAAGTAAATTCCAGTCGGAAAACACACAGGCGCACACACACAAATACACGCATACACTAATAGGCGCGCACGCGCACACGGACATTCAAACATACACACTAGTGTGCACACTCACTCAGGCAAGCACACGTGCACAAACACTGACACGCTTCTACACACGCTCATACATGCCCACACACACAGTGACAAATGCTTGTTGATCGTGTGCACAGTCGCACACAGGCGCACACAGATATATGCCATCGTATTAGCACGCACATACACGCACATATACATGAACGTATACGCAGACACGCATATGTACAAGAATAGGGTACGCTCATACACTTGGTTATACATACGGGTAGGAAGATGCAATAAGTGGTATACACATGAACATTCATATACATTGATCGACCTATAAACAAATAGATAGACAGATAAGATCAGAATGAGATAGATAGATAGATAGATCGATCGATCATGATCAGACTGGGTTATATATATATATATATATATATATATATATATATATATATATATATATATATATATAGATAGATAGATAGATAGATTACAGTTGAAGAATGAAATAGAATTCAAATTTTGGATGGAATTCTTCCATTAATCCTAGGCATAATATTCCAGGTTCCATAAAGAGCTAGTATTCAAATCATTTCTAATGCATTCCTATAGTAAAATCATTTGCAATGAATTTCTATAGATGCTTTTAGTATTTGCTATATCACTAGATATGGAATTATTAGAGGGAATGAAAGTTTGGATGGATTTCTTTCATAAATCCTAGCCATAATATTCCAGCTTCCCCAAAGAGCTAGTATTCAAACCATTTCTAATGCATTCCTATAGTAAAACCATTTGCAATGAATTTCTATAGATGCTTTTAGTATTTACTATATCACTAGATATGGAATCATTAGAGGGAATGAAAGTTTGGAAGGATTTCTTTCATAAATCCTAGCCATAATATTCCAGGTTCCATAAAGAGCTAGTATTGAAATCATTTCTAATGCATTCCTATAGTAAAATCATTTGCAATGAATTTCTATAGATGCTTTTAGTATTTGCTATATCACTAGATATGGAATCATTAGAGAGGTAATTAACATTTTGAGTATTTGTTTAATAATTACGACATGTGATATCACAAGTCAAAGAAATTGCTATTTTCTGTTTAGGATAAGTAAATGTATTAGAAGCAGATTTTCTATGTAAATTACATCTTTATTTTTTGTTAAAAGATTGATAGAAGATTTTGAAATGAAAGAATCATTTATTTTTGTACTCATTCCAAGTCCGTTATATGAGAACATATTACCACGATGCCAAGGAAAACAACTGAAAAAAGTGTTATGAAGAAAGACAGGAAGAAAACTGTCATATCACCCGAAAGTGTTTATCTGTGATCGATAGGCATACACTTTAATGTTAGTTAGGAAATTATCAAACAAATACGCATTCGTTTCGATGGGAATTAAAGTGAGAGACGAAAGATAAAAGAAGAAAGAAATAAATAAAAGAAAGGAATAAAGACAAAAGAAAAAAAGATAAACTAAAAAAGAAAGACAGAAAGAAAGAAAGGAAAATGAAGGAAATAGACGAAAAATAAAATACAAGAGAAAGAAAGAAAGAAAGGAAGAAAGAAAAAAAGAAAGAAAGAAAAGTAAAAAAAAACTAAGTAGGAATTAATATCTGTCTGAATTTCTCGGATGAGGAGTTACCATTATCTAGACTACTTATATTTGGATTATTGTCCGAATCGTTTTTTCTGCATCTATCTGTATTTTTGAGATGAGGTATTATGTACACTATTTACGTTATTCGGCCTATTGTCCTCATCTTTGTCGCCATATTTATTACAACGTTTCGGCCTTTCAGTATCTGTCTATATTTCTGAGATGAGGTATTATGTACACTATTTACATTATTCGGCCTATTGTCCTCATCTTTGTCGCCATATTTATTACAAAGTTTCGGCCCTTCAGTATCTGTCTATATTTCTGAGATGAGGTATTATGTACACTATTTACATTATTCGGCCTATTGTCCTCATCTTTGTCGCCATATTTATTACAACGTTTCGGCATTTCAGTATCTGTCTATATTTCTGAGATGAGGTATTATGTACACTATTTACATTATTCGGCCTATTGTCCTCATCTTTGTCGCCATATTTATTACAAAGTTTCGGCCCTTCAGTATCTGTCTATATTTCTGAGATGAGGTATTATGTACACTATTTACATTATTCGGCCTATTGTCCTCATCTTTGTCGCCATATTTATTACAACGTTTCGGCCTTTCAGTATCTGTCTATATTTCTGAGATGAGGTATTATGTACACTATTTACATTATTCGGCCTATTGTCCTCATCTTTGTCGCCATATTTATTACAAAGTTTCGGCCCTTCAGTATCTGTCTATATTTCTGAGATGAGGTATTATGTACACTATTTACATTATTCGGCCTATTGTCCTCATCTTTGTCGCCATATTTATTACAACGTTTCGGCATTTCAGTATCTGTCTATATTTCTGAGATGAGGTATTATGTACACTATTTACATTATTCGGACCGTCTTGGACATTTCATGGTTTAAAAGTAGCAATACCCTCAACGGGGAGGAGTGGGAAAAAAGGACCTAAACTCCTTTTATGCTAGAGGGGTGACCTCGATTAAACATCTGGCCTACCGTCTATTCTCCAGTTGAGCACAGCCGTCTTAGGAGGCACATACATTTCAGAAACATGATTGCATTTATGTAGCGATTTTTAACATGTTGTTTGCTATAATTGTTAATAAAAATTATTCTTATTAAGTTCTAGTCTGTATTGAGCACTTTTTAAAAAATATAATGTCGGGATATTTGTAGTAACCTAACTTAAAATTGGATAAATATATTAATATTTAGTTTCAGACAAATCTTGAATCTCAGAGTAACCCGCTGGCAGTAAAACTATAATCAAAAGCACAAAGATGTTGATACTCGTTTGGATAACAATGTGTTGTGGAGTTATTTCCTCAGTGGAAACTGTATTCGGACTAAAGGCGTCCTAAATAGGTTAAACGTACAGAAACGTTAGGAACTTGTAATAAAGTGTTACGCAGAGTAATCGAGTTGTGATCGCTGACTACTTCCTTTCTCTCGACTACTACTGACTCCTACTTATAATAGATGGGAGAGTCTATTATCTATAGACTAGGTGTCTTTCACTATAACACCCCCCCGCTAAAACTTTACTCCGTAGGAGTAAAAGTTTTCTTAATTTTTTATTTTATTTTATTTTTTTACAGAAAAGGAGGAAAAAAAAAACAACAAAAAAACTTCATTTTTTTAGCAACATCGTAGCGTATCTCCTACGTTTTGGATCCATTTTTAAATGATCAGTTGCCTTTCTTTTTCTCTTGGATCGGCGTACCTCAGGTAACATCGTTGCTGGCGTTGGTAGATCAAATCTATCAAAAATCACCTCCATAGGTGTTTCTTCCACTGGAGCGCTGTCAACCGCGCCTGAAGAGCGTCGTCTGATCAGGTTAATGTGCCGTCTGCACGTGAATTTTTCACCTTTCACGAAGTACATCATGTTGCCAATTCGCTTTTCTATTTTTCCAATCTCCCAGAATGATTTATTCTGTTTATATACCTTAAAGTATACTTTTTCACCCGGATTGTATTTCTTTACTTGAATAAATTTTTCTGTACCTGGCTTTGTCTTTTTTGGTAATAATTTGTCGAAGACAGATCTTACCCGACGTGCAAACATCACCTCGGCTGGCGATTGTGACGCTGGTGTTGCGTTATTTGGGGTAAGTCTGTATACCTGTAGAAACTTTTCCCTCGACTACTACTGACTCCTATTTATAATAGATGGGAGAGTATATTACCTATAGACTAGGTGTCTTTCACTATAACACAATGTCTAGATTTCGTTTTAGGATCTAAGACAATTTTATCAAGAACTGAAAGCCTTGTCATAGAAACATCCTGAACCAAACAACAAATATACTAAGATACTCGTTTTTCGTCCATCATTCGCTCCCTGTTCAGGCGCTGCCAACAAACATAACACGTCGACATCAGCAAAGCTTAAGATGGGAGTTAACTAGATTTGACGGTCATTCCGTCCACTCTTCTTTGTGATCCCACGGAAATTTCAAGTGTAATATTTTCCTGGTCTTGTTAACTTTCTTTTCTGAAAACCAATTTCACAGCACAAACCGATACATTCTTTTGATAACTAACAACGGGCTCAGTGTAAACAAATGAAAGATTTTAAACGTGCAAAATTATTAGAGAATAGAGTATTAATAAAGACTTATTAACCTTTTTGCGTAGACTGGTTGACGATCTTTCGGCGGGAAAATTATTCCATCATTAAAGTGTAACAATTAGAGAAACTTTGGTCCTGGTAGTGTATTCGTGTATATCTGGGCTTGTGTCTGTGCGTTCGTTAGTGGCAGAAGAGAAGAAAAAGAGCAGTTTATATCGAGCTATCTTGTCACCTTCTCTCTGTCGGGTCCCGCCTGCTTCTGAATTCCCCACCCCCCGTCCAGTTTATATACAGGGTGACCCCAAAAAACGAGAATTTTTGAAGTGCATATCACCAAACATGAGCAAGTGGCAACACTGCGAGACAGTGACCTTGAGCAAGTAAACATTTCGCCATTTTAGTAACGAGAATGTAATTCACAGTATCCCAGCTGAGATGTCGCAGCAGTCAATGAGGAATCTCAACAGCAGATTTCAAGAATGCATTCGTACAGGAGGACGCCATCTACAGGACGTAATTTAAAAAAAATGGAAATTCCATCATTGTTTCTTAAATGGCATGTTTTAAGGTTTCAATTACTATGAATTAAATATTTTTCTTCCATCACTCTTGGTTTTATTGGATTGTTAAAAAGCTCCCGTTTTTTGGGGGTCACCCTATATTAAGTTTGCGCACCTCTGGTCTTGTTTTTGAATAAGATATTCGTAACCACCATTTTTCATAATAAATTACAGCAATAAATTATAGAAGACCGTGAAACTCTTTCACATTGTCCCCAGAGCAACTACGTAGGTTGGGGAAGATTTAATCTTATTAATTCTTAATAAATTCTAATTGGTTTATTTCAGGTTTGAAAATTCCTGGAGCTTGCTCTGAACGAATTTTATGGCTTCAATTAGGTTGTTCTGGAAATACTGTCTGATTTTTAAAAAAAAGAAAAAGAAAAGGGAATTGTGTTCTAATATATTATTTTAATAGTTGCATAAGAATAGATGACATATTCGTAATAATTAAAGAGCTCTCTTTGTTAATTTTATATCAGCCTCCTTCAGAATGTTGTTCTCAAATATGTGACGCAACTTCTACATACATTGGAAAATAGGATTAGGCTGTTCGGAAAATAATATCCGATTTTACAATAAACCTTTTAATTGTGTTCTAATACATTATTATAATACTTGCATAAAAATATATTGCTTGGCCCTAATGATTAAAGAGCCCTCTTTGTTAATTTTATATAAATCTCTTCCAGGATGTTGTTCTCAAATACGTGACGCACCGTATTGACACACTGAAAAATAGGATTAGATTGTTTGGAAAATAATCTCCGATTTTACCAAAAATCTTTTAATTGTGTTCTATAAAAGGTGCCTAAATACATATTACTCATCCCTAATGTTTAAAGTTTGTTAAATTTATATCAGTCTTCTTTACGAAGTTTTTTTTTTTATTTTTTTTTTTAAGCTTATCACCCCAAGCAAGGCTGGAAGCCACTAGCACGCAAGTTGTTACTGAAGGTTTGGAGGAAGAGCAGATAGGAGTGGTAGAGGAAAGGATGTGGAGAAAGATAATGGATCAATCAATGCAAGGGGGTTACAGAAGATTTGGAGCGAGAGCAGATAGGAATGAAAGGTGAAAGGATGTGGAGAAGGGAAGTGGATAGATCAAGGCACCTGGAGATGTCGATTGACGTTACACTTAAATAGTTGGAGATTGTATTTGTCAGGGAAACAGGAATAAGGAAGGGAGTTCCACAGGCGAGATGTGCTAGACATGAAGCTATTGGAGTAGAAGAGACGTCTACATCTAACAGTTTCAACGGTGAAGGGGTGGGAACGGGATGCCAGCCTCGTAGGACGTTTAAATTAAATGAGGCGAAAAAGCGAAAGCAGCTCATCGGAGCAATTACCGTGAAAGTATTTGTAAAAAAGACAGAGCGAGGCAACGGCACGTCTGTGAGAGAGCGACTGCAGACGAGATGACAGATCGGGTCCAATTACATTGCATATCCGTCTCTGGATCTTATCAAGAACCCTGAGGCAAACAAAGTTGTTCTCAAATACGTGACGCACCTTCTATATACACCGCAAAATCGAATTAGGTTGTTTGAAAAATAACATCCGATTTTCGAATACATTTTTTAATTGTTTTCTAATATATTATTATAAGAGTTGCACAAAAAATATTACTCATCTCTAATAATGAAAAAGCTCTTTTGGGTAAAAATTTTATATAAATCTCTTTCAGAATGTTGTCCTCAAATACGCGACGCAACTTATGTACACAGTGGAAAATAGAATTAGTTTGTTCGGAAAATAATGTCCGATTTTAGAATAAAACTTTTAATTGTGTTCTCATATATTATTATAAAAGGTGCCTAAAAATATATTACTCCTCCCTAATGGTTAAAGTTTGTTAATTTTATATCAGTCTCCTTCAGGATGTTGTTCTCAAATACGTGACGCACCTTCTAACATACACCGCAAAATAGAATTAGGTTGTTCGGAAAGTTATGTCCGATTTTAGAATCAACGTTTTGTCTTCTAATATATTACTCATTTCTAATGATTAAAGTGCCATCTTTGTTAGTTTTATACCGATCTGTTACTGAATTTAACTTAAAAAGCATTATAGCGATTTTCCAAGCATAGCTTAGATGTGGCACAAGGTCGAAAGTATGGGACACCCAGTGAGGATCGAACTAACTACACAGTCGTAATTGTTCTAGCGAGACAAGCTTGCTAACCATTTCACCGCCCCGGGGTGCGCAACTTAAAGCATTATATAGCCCGCGTCGAGGGCACTTCGAGGCGGTGTAATGGTTAGCAAGATTGTCTTGCTAGATCAATTATGACTGAGTAGTGAGTTCAATTCCTACATACCCTTCGTCTTGAGCAGGAACAAGAAAGATAAGTGTTTACGATTTTGGCATGAGTTGAAGTTTGGTGATAATGCTTTTGAAACTGTTGCTAACACTAATCGGGCTTGCAGTGAAGGATCCACTTGTGATCCGACTATAGAAGCACCGAATAAAATATCCATAGAAATACCCCTATATCGCATTGTTAAATATTTGAGCTTAACAACTTTATCAAAAGATTGCAATAACAATCATAAACATGAATGCTGGTCGTTATTTTAAGAAGTAAGGGGGTACAAATGAAAAGATTTGAAATTAGCATGCCAACTTACAGATCATAGGTCTAGTGGATATAGTCAAAATACTAGCAGGGAAGTTAAATTCTTAAGTTGATTGAATAAGCTCATGGCGAGTTCTACGACAATAAAATATCTGTAGAAATCGCCCTATATCGCATTGTTAAATATTTGAGCTTAACAACTTTAACAAAACTAGAAAGAACCGTAATAATTTCAGGGTTTTCCTATTTGGATTTTTGGATGAATCTTAATTCTTCAGTTAATGATTGGATAAGCTCATGGCAAGTTCTATGACAATAAAATATCCGTAAGATATGTATATATATATATATATATATATATATATATATATATATATATATATATATATATATATATATATATATATAAGATATGTATATATATATATATATATATAAAATATGTATATATAAGATATGTATATATATATATATATAAGATATGTATATATATATGTATGTATATGTATGTATATGTATATATATATATATGTATATATAAGATATGTATATATAAATATAAGATATGTATATATATGTATATATATGTATGTATATATATATGTATATATATATGTATATATAAGATATATGTATATGTATATATAAGATATGTATATATATGTATGTATATGTATGTATATATATGTATGTATGTATATATATATGTATATATATGTATATATAAGATATATGTATATGTATATATAAGATATGTATATATATATAAGATATGTATATATATATATAAGATATGTATATATATATATGTATGTATATGTATTTATATATATGTATGTTTATATATGTATATATATATGTATATATATATAAGATATGTATATATATATATATATGTATATATATATATATATATATATATATATATATATGTATGTATGTATGTATGTGTGTATTTGTGTGTATAATATTTCTATTATAAGAGAGAATAAAAACATTTTGAAATCGCTACAAAAAAGCTTTAAGGTTTCAATACTATGAGTGTACTTCTTCAGGTGATATTAAGTAACAACACACAGACACACACGCGCATATATATATATATATATATATATATATATATATATATATATATATATATATATATATATATATATATATATATATATATAATTAAGTAATGACAATCTCAGTAATCCGTATGAATAATCCCAAGGAGGATGAAATCCGGAGAGCTCCATGTTAAATCAGAACGATTAATTTAATTGAATGAAAACAGACGACTTTAAGGGTCCATAAAAATATTTATATTAGTAATTTTTATTTCTTATTTTTGTTTATAGATATAATATTCAGTTTATGTGGAGAATTTAAACGCTTAAATTACTATATAAAGGCATTTTTGATATGTTTAACGTTCTTTTGATATATACAAGTATTTAAGTAAATGCTCTGTTTATAATAAACTGTATAGGATACAGGTTCGATTCCTGTCGGAGAGCGAAAATTTTCTATGAAAATTTCTCGGACATTCAGGCCGGTAAATGTTATTTAATACTGTTTATTATAAAACAGAGCATTTGCTTAAATACTTGTATCTATAAAAAGAACGTTAAACATATAAAAAATGTCTTTAAATAAATTGTCGGACTCTGTCCAATTCAAAATGTATGACGTCATTTGTTTACATTTGATACGCTAAGAGCAGATATGAATAGAAGAGATTCATGGAAGATTTAAGTTTAAAGATAGTAAAATCGACCTTGCTAACCAGACGCTTCTCTGTGGCCGAAAGGGTTAAGGCACGTCACGCGAAAAGACGGTTCCGTATAGGATACAGGTTCGTAATCCTGTCTGAGGACGAATATTTTCTATGAAAATTTCTCAGTCATTCAGGCCGGTAAATATTATTTAATACTGTTTATTATAAACAGAGCATTTACTTAAATACTTGTATCTATAAAAAGAACGTTAAACATATCAAAAATGTCTTTAAACAAATTGTCGGACTCTGTCCAATTTAAATTACTATCAAACGTTAACCGAGAAATATAAAAAAATTTTTAAGTAAATCTGTGTTTTTCCAGCTTGGCCGCTGTATGCCCGCATACATTAATTCTCTTAATTTCCCTCCCCAAATTTATATCCCCCTTTCTTTCCACGTCTTATTTCTTACATTTCTCCCGTTTTTTCTCTTTATATCGTTTCCGGTGTGTTGATCTAGTAAATGGGTCAATGTCTGATCCTTACCTCCCTTCATCAATATTAAGTATTGTAATAAAAATAAATTTAAATGCATTCCTATCTCTCCCTTCCCTCTCTAATTTCGACCATTTCTCTCAAACTATCTCTCATCACTCTCTATATGACCTTCTTTCTTTTTATTTATATATATATATATATATATATATATATATATATATATATATATGTTTACATATTATATATATATATCCGATGCAATGAGAACGAAAGTAATATACAAATTCCAATGTTCACAGTATTAATACGAAAGAGGGTTCAATACCGATAGTCGAGCGATAATTATTTATTTATTTATTCTAATTTTATCATATAGACAAAACCATTTTACACACTACAAAAATGCAACTGCGTCTCAGTGCATTTCAACTGCACTTCGACGGGTGATAATCGATAATCGATAATCATTTTCGATTCTCACCTGTCGAAGTGCAATTGAAATGCACCGAAACGAAGTTGCATCCTTGTAGTGCGTAAAATGGTTTTGTCTATATGATAAATTTATATAATATATATATATATATATGTATTAATTGGATTAAATTCGACAGTTATTTAATATATTTTTTATGTATATATTATATATTATCTATAAACAATTGTTACATAAAGGTGTTTAATTTATAACCTTCGGTCGTAAATGTTGGAAATAAAAATAGCCTGCCGGAGACCTCCATTTCGCGTTTTAGACAGAAGGCAATTTTTTAGATACTCCTTTCTAGGAAATTGCTGCTCTGTTGTCATATATGGTCGATGAGAACAGTTATTTTTCGGCGTCGTGGGATGGACGGAAAGAAGACGGAAAGAAGACGGGAAACAGATTGAAGACGTGATTTATTTAATATTTAAAACTGATCGTTCGTCAGGCGTGCCCTCCCGATATGTTGCCTTTCATCAAGATCTTGCTGGGGATTAAGAAAACATGGCTGTTTCGGCATAATTGTTATTGTTTTGCTAAGAAGGGCTGGCAATTCGTCGGCAAGTGCTTTGGACTGTTAAAGTCTGTGAAGAGTTGCGAATCACTTCCTTGTTATTTTAAGATGATCCTAAAGCATATTCAGACACAGTCTCTCTCCCACGCGCGCGCACGCGCTCACTCACACACACACGGACATAGACACACACAGACACACAGACACAGACATACTTACATACACATATATATATATATATATATATATATATATATATATATATATATATATATATATATATATAACAAGTTCTATGGATACGAGTTTGTGACTCTGGGTTTCACGCTTTTGCGATCATCAGATAAACGGGTTGATTTTTGAAAATTGGATCTATTTATGCTTGTTTGTCTATGTTTGATGACGAAATGTGTTTGTTTGCGGGGGGTACTATCATACGCATGGACACATACATACTGGTGTACGCATTTTAGTTCACGCCAACACATCCATATTAGCAACTGAAGGCTAGGTGCAGATACTTATCCGTGCGTTCAGGCAGACGTACGTACGCAATTGCAATATATATATATATATATATATATATATATATATATATATCAACATCATCACTTGATAAGACACCAGAGGTATTGAAACAAAATGGCTATTTTTGTAGTGATTCTATGACATATTTATGTTATAATTTTCAAATAAATAATTATATTTGCTCTACTCTGTATTGAGCACTCTTTTAAGAATAGTATTTGTTGGTTATTGGAATTTATTCCGTATACACCAATCCTATACGTGGGTATATATATATATATATATATATATATATATATATATATATATATATATATATGTGTGTGTGATACATTTTTATGTTTATACATTCTTTTTATAGATACAAATATTTAAGTAAATGCTCTGTTTTTTTAAATTAATAAACAGTATTAATAACGGCAATTACTTAAAAATTTGTATCTATAAAAAGAATGTTTAAACATAAAAATGTCTTTGTCCATTTCATAATATATATATATATATATATATATATATGTGTGTGTGTGTGTGTGTGTGTATGTGTGTGTGTGTGTGTGTGTATACATATATATGTATAAAGACATGGGAAGAAATTCTGAAACTTTTTCGGTGTGGCCGACTTTCAAAAACCTGTCCAAATCGCCAAAAAGAATTTCTATTAGACTCCCTTTGTGCCGAGATAAGAGGTTTTTCAGCGCCTCTTCCAATATATATATATATATATATATATATATATATATATATATATATATATATATATATATATATATATATATATAGGTGAATAACCCTGTGCTTACATTTGTTTTTAAACGTGTTATAGTCATCAACGGACGCACGCACGAACGTATTCAGACCTGAAAACACAAAGGGATGGGCGGTAATATGAATTCGGTGCCCACAACCATTCGCAAGCCGTCGCCCTTTCGCTCCAAGTTCCCCACTGCCTTTATCCACTGTGCCATGTGTTCTTGAGGACATATGGCACAGTGGATAGATCCAGTGACAGGACCCAAAGGGTGTGAGTTCAATACCCGGTTAAGACAGTGGAGAACTTGGAGAGGGGAATTAACAGGCGATAACTGATAACTGACGTCCATTAAAACATGGCATGTGGAACTAGAACAGTCTACCCCAGTGAGCAAAATAAAAGGTTCAGTTTGACATTCCAACCACCTGAAGAAGGCCGGAGTGTACAACGGCCGAAACGTTGTAATAAATATGGCGACAAAGATGAGGACAATAGTCCGAATAATGTAAATAGTCTACATAATACCTCATCTCAGAAATATAGACAGATACTGAAAGGCCGAAACGTTGTGATAAATATGGCGAAAAAGATGAGGACAATAGTCCGAATAATGTAAATAGTCTACATAATACCTCATCTCAAAAATATAGACAGATAACGAAAGGCCGAAACGTTGTAATAAATATGGCGACAAAGATGAGGACAATAGTCGGAATAATGTAAATAGTGTACATAATACCTCATCTCCGAAATATAGACAGATAATGAAAGGCCGAAACGTTGTAATAAATATGGCGACAAAGATGAGGACAATAGTCGGAATAATGTAAATAGTGTACATAATACCTCATCTCCGAAATATAGACAGATACTGAAAGGCCGAAACGTTGTAATAAATATGGCAACAAAGATGAGGACAATAGTCCGAATAATGTAAATAGTGTACGTAATACCTCATCTCCGAAATATAGACAGATACTGAAAGGCCGAAACGTTGTAATAAATATGGCAACAAAGATGAGGACAATAGTCCGAATAATGTAAATAGTGTACATAATACCTCATCTCCGAAATATAGATAGATACTGAAAGGCCGAAACGTTGTAATAAATATGGCAACAAAGATGAGGACAATAGTCCGAATAATGTAAATAGTGTACGTAATACCTCATCTCAGAAATATAGACAGATACTGTCGAAATCTAAGTATTTTGAACACAATTGTACGTCTTTAACTACAAATAAAATTTATTATTAGTAATTTTACTCAGTAGTTATTGGTGGTAATTTTAATATTAATTGGTATTGTTATTAATTTTAATATATATACGTATTGTTGCTAATTTTAATACAAATTGGTATTGTTGTTAATTTAAATTTAAAATAGTTATTGTTGACAATTGTAATATAAATTGGTATAGTTCATAATTTTTACTATTAACCAGTATGATTGACAAATTTTCATATGTATAAAAGAATTGCTGGTACTTTTACTTTCATAGTGTTTTGTTGGTGGTGGTGGGGGGTCCGTATTTGCCCGTGTCTGGGAACCTAACATGGTCAGGGTCGATCTGGGAACCACAATTAAGAGGTGGTATCACTCTCCTCAAAGCCCCAAATCTTTCGATCGGAGGCCGGATAATCCTCATTGGATTTGGTATAATTATAGACCATTTCCTAATCTAAGCTAAGCTTAGTAAATATCGACCTTTCTAAGATAAGCCGATAAATTTTAAACAAATAGAAGATTGTAATGCGCCATTACATACACAGGGAATCACGTGCGAGATCATGGCCTTTCAATATCTGTCTATATTTCTGAGATGAGGTATTTATCCACTATGCCATGTGTGCTTGTGTTAGATCCAGTGACAGGACCAAAGAGTGTGAGTTCAATACCTGGTTAAGGCAGTGGAGAACTTGGAGAGGGGAATTAACAGGAGATAACTGATAACTGACATCCATTAGACGTGGCACGTGGAACGAGAACAGTCTACCCTAGTCAGCGAAATAAAGGGTTCGTTTCGATATTCCAATCACCTGAAGAAAGCCGAAGCGTATAACGGCCGAAATGTTATGTTAAATATGGCAACAAAGATGAGATCAATAGACCGAATAATGTAAATAGTGTACATAATACCTCATCTCAGAAATATAGACAGATACTGAAGAAGGTCGGAGCGTACAACGGCCGAAACGTTGTAATAAATATGACGACAAAGATGAGGACTATAGTCCGAATAATGTAAATAGTGTATCATGGCCTTTCGTCCCACACATATCACCGTCGACCAGGAAGGAAACATGTTCACAAAAGTGAATATATTTCCAATATTTGCAGAATATTATGTGTGTGAGGGATGAACGGTATCTGACGTCGCTCCCTTCTTTATTGGCAAGCCGAAAGGCGAGGTTGGAGGCCGGGAGCCAAGGGGGGGGGTCTGGGAGTCGAGATAGGGAAGAACTACATTAATATTCATCAACTTCCGGTGCTGTAGTTGCATGGCTACTGGCCAGCTCTGTGATTGGTTCACAGGTTGGACCATATCAAGAGAAGAGCCTCCATGTTTGTCGGGTGGAAGCGAGTCGGGGATTCGCGGGGTGGGGTTAGCGGCCCGGTTGGCGTTAAAGTTTTTACGTGCTTCAGAGAATGTTGAAGTGGAGTCTGTGTACAGGAGGAGCACTCACGGGCTCGGGTCCCAATCGATCCTCAAGCGATTTTGGGAAATGGCCCTATTCTTCTTCTTCTTCTTCTTCTTCTTCTTCTTCTTCTTCTTCTTCTTCTTCTTCTTCTTCTTTCTTTCTTTCTTTCTTTCTTTCTTTCTTTCTTGACTTTATCATCCGAATAGATTTTAAAAAAAGAAATTCATTGCCTGGCTTTTCCCTACAGAAATATTTTGCCAATGAGCTCATTACAGGCATTGCATAGATTTTAGTATTATAAAAAAGCATTAGTCAATGATTTTAGTACTATAAAAATGCATTAGACAATGATTTTAGAACTATGAAAAAGCATTAGTCAATGATTTTAGAACTATAAAAATGCATTAGTCAATTAGTACTACAAAATTCCATTAGTTAATGATTTTAGTACTATAAAAATGCATTAGTCAATGATTTTAGTACTATCAAAATGGAATTAGTCCATGATTGTAGTACTATAAAAATGGATTAGACAATGATTTTAGTACTATCAAAATGCATTAGTCAATGATTGTAGTACTATAAAAATGCATTAGTCAATGATTTTAGTACTATAAAAATGCATTAGTCAATGATTTTAGTACTATAAAAAAGCATTAGTCAATGATTTTAGTACTATAAAAATGCATTAGACAATGATTTTAGAACTATGAAAAAGCATTAGTCAATGATTTTAGAACTATAAAAATGCATTAGTCAATTAGTACTACAAAATTCCATTAGTTAATGATTTTAGTACTATAAAAATGCATTAGTCAATGATTTTAGTACTATCAAAATGGAATTAGTCCATGATTGTAGTACTATAAAAATGGATTAGACAATGATTTTAGTACTATAAACATGCATTAGTCAATGATTTTAGTACTATAAAAATACATTAGACAATGATTTTAGTACTATAAAAATGCATTAGTCAATGATTTTAGTACTATAAAAATGCATTAGACAATGATTTTAGAACTATGAAAAAGCATTAGTCAATTAGTACTACAAAATTTCATTAGTTAATGATTTTAGTACTATAAAAATGCATTAGTCAATGATTTTAGTACTATCAAAATGCATTAGTCAATGATTGTAGTACTATAAAAATGGATTAGACAATGATTTTAGTACTATCAAAATGCATTAGTCAATGATTTTAGTACTATAAAAATGCATTAGTCAATGATTGTAGTAATATAAAAATGCATTAGTCAATGATTTTAGTACTATAAAAATGCATTAGTCAATGATTTTAGTACTATAAAAATGCATTAGTCAATGATTTTAGTACTATAAAAATGCATTAGTCAATGATTTTAGTACTATAAAAATGCATTAGTCAATGATTGTAGTACTATAAAAATGGATTAGACAATGATTTTAGTACTATAAAAATGCATTAGTCAATGATTGTAGTACTATAAAAATGCATTAGTCAATGATTTTAGTACTATAAAAATGCATTAGACAATGATTTTAGAACTATAAAAATGCATTAGTCAATTAGTACTACAAAATTCCATTAGTCAATGATTTTAGTACTATAAAAATGCATTGGACGATAATTTTTACTATATGACTATGTTTTATTATAGAATCTGGTCTTTGCCTCGTTCCTTCCTTTCTTCCTAAATTACATACTTCCTTTCTTCTCTCTTTTCTCTTATTAATCCTTCTTTTCCTTCCTTCCTACCCTCCTTCCTTTATTACTTGCTTGCTTCCTTCTTTCCTTCATTACTTGCATTCTTTCTTCGTTCCTTTCTCTTATTAATCCTTGTTTTTCCTTCCTTCCTTTCCCTTTTTCCTTCCTTCCTCCCTCTTATCATTTCTTCTTTTTCCTCCCTTCCTCTTATTCTTTTCTATTTGTTTTTTAATTATTTCCTTCCTTTTTACCTTCTTCTCATTTCTCCTCTTTTCCATTCATTCGTCATTCCTTCTCTCCATTCACTTTCCCATCCTTTTTCCTTTGCACTTTTCCTCGTTTCCTTCCCTTCTTTCATTCCTCCTTCACTCGTTCATTTCTTTGCTCCTTTATTCCTTCAGTTATTCCCTCATAAACTTTCATCGTCCCTTACCTTTTCATTCTCCCCCCTTCGTTTTCGATTTCTCTGTCTTCTTTTACTTCATTTTATTCCTTTCCTCAGTACTCCTTCCTTTTCATTATTTCCGCTTATCATTCCTTGTTTTCTCCCTTCCATTCCGTTCTTCGTTCCTTTGCTCGCCTATTTCTTCAATCAGGCAAAAAAATACCCACACATTGCTTGACCTTTCAAGATGTTTTTAACCACGTCTTTATAGTCTATGTTTTCAATGTATCTATTTCTTGAAGGTGGGCAATTTGTGAAGGCGCCTCAAGTGTCTCTGTAGTGTTTTCTAGAGGCCCTAATGAAGGATAGTTGAAGTTTTACCATTTTTAATGAAGGCGGGAAGGAAAAACAGGAAAGAATGAACGGAGAGGAATTTTGAGAGACGAAAGGAATAAACTGGAAGAATGAAGGAAGAAAAAAGAAATAAAAGGAAGGAATTAAAGAAGAAAGAATTGACTAAAAGAAATGAACGAATGGACAAAGAATGAGGGAAGGGACAATGAAAAAATGAAGGAAGTAAAAACGAGGGAAAAAAATGGAAGGATATTCTGAGAGACGAAAGGAAAGAAGGAAAAGTTAAATGAATGACGAAAGAAACAATGAATGAACGGATGAATGAAAAAAAGGAAATAAGGAATTTAAAGAAGGAAGAATGGATTAAGGGAATGAACGAATGAACGATGAGAGAAGAGTTAATGGAAGGATGAAGGGAGAAAGGAAAAAAGAAGAAAGAATGAATGTAAAGAAATTTTGAAAGACGAAAGGAAGGAAAGCAATGAGAAAGGAAGAATGAGAGAATGAATCAAAGAAAGAAGAACAATGGTAGGAATTAAAAGAAGGAAGAAATGACTAAAGGAATGAAGGAATGAGCAAAGAACGAGGGAAGAGACAATGGAATGAGAAAGGAAGAAAGAAGAATGAATGAATGGAAAGAAATTTTGAGAGACGAAAGGAAGGAAGGAAAAGAGGAATGAATGAAGGAAGTAAAAAAATGAATGAAAAAGTGAAAGAAGGAAAGAATGACAAAGAAAATATGAATAAAAGAAGGTACGTATGAAGGGAAGAGCGAAACAATAGGAAAGCCATGCAATTAATTTGTCCTATTGAAAGCATATTTCATTAAGTTCCAAAAAAAGGTTTCTTAATATTGCTGATTAGGGAGACTGACTTCAAACATGACCTCATTAGCGCAACTCGTTAAAGTACAACAATCGATCTGAAATATCCTTTGTACTTATTGAATTTCGACACCAACAGAAGCTAGTGACTAACACGAAATGTTACTTAACATGTTCCAAAATAGTAGCACTACACTCGATATTCGTATAGATTTGCCGACAAATGTTTGTCATTTGGCTTTCACTTGAAATCAAATAATAGCAAGTTTGCTTAATACTCCAGCACCTTCCTCAGTATTCTTTATTATTATTTATACACACTGAATTTATCCACAAATAGAAATGGATGACTTTCATTGAAAGTCAGCTTAGAGAATATCTTCTCAATACACCAGCACCTTCCTCAGTATCTGTAAGGTGAGGGCTGTACTAGGGAGAACAATTTTTTGCATTTCTTTAAGTCATGGGCTATTATTATTATTATTATTATTATTATTATTATTATTATTATTATTATTATTATTTCCCTTGATCTCTGGTGTATACTCATTTCTTTCCGGGTCCCGTCCGGAGACCTAAGGTCAGAAATGGCATCATGATATTTTCCGCTAACCAAATAAAACGCACACACACACACACACACACACACACACACACACACACACACACACACACACACACACACACATTTTACATAGATAAAGCCCTTCGTAAAGTGTGGGCTGTACTTCTGAAAAACATTTTTTTTATTTCTTTTAGTCATGGGCTACCAGGAATCCCGACAATCAATCTATCGGAATCTTTTCCAATCAATTCGAGGGCTCCAACTACCACTGAAATTATTATTATTATTATTATTATTATTATTATTATTATTATTATTATTATTATTATTATTTCCTTTGATTTTTGGTGTATATTCATTTCTTTCCGGGTCCCAACCAGAGATCTAAGATCAGAAAAAAAAAAAAAATAACACAGGTATTTTACATCGACAAAGCCCTTCGTAAGGTGTGGGCTGTACTCATGTGAACAAATTTTTTGTATTTCTTTAAGGCATGGGCTTCCCGGAATCCCTTTAATTAGTCTACAGGAATCTTTTCCAACCAATCCGAGGAGTCCAACTACAACAGGTATTGTTGATGTCCCGATGTGCCACATTTTTGAGATTTCTATTTCAAGGTCCTTGTATTTTGATAGCTTTTTTACGTACATCAAATTGTCTTTAAATTAAGTGGCAGCAGAAGAATTATCATTGAACTTTTTAAAAGGTAAGCGTAAATATTAATTCAATACTTAAATGCAGCGATCAATTTTGAGTTCTTCTGTAGTTTATTGATGCATCTCATCCTCTCTAGCTATTGTGATAATGACCACACGAAGAATTCTCCACAGGAGCTAGCCTAAATGCCTCCCAATATGTCGGTTTTTAAGCTGGATTAAAATTTTAGCTAGATTAAATTTTTAACCTAGCTGCATTTTTGGATACAAAAGGAAAATAAGAGTGACTCCTTTTTGAACCATGAAAACAACGATAATGGCTAGTATAATATATTAATATATATCTTTAACTTCGCATAATCTGGCAACTCTGAATCGAAAATCGTTCTCTGCGCCTAACTTTTCTTGGATTTTTTACAAAATCGGACCAGTGGGAGCGAAGGAGTTGCTTGGACACACACATACACACACGCACAAACACATACATGCACTGTACTTTATATATAAGAATATTAACTAACTTGTAACCTTTTATTACCTACAAAGCCAAGCAAGTCGTGTTTCGTCATCATCATGCAAGCATTGAATCTGAACGAACACAGTCTACATCTGTAGATTAAATAAATGATACGGTTGAAATTCTCTGCAGGTTACACCTGATGAAGGCCGAAACGTTTTAATGGCAAATATGAGGACAATACTCCGAATGTAAATAGTTTGGATAATAGTATTTTAAATATGATTTAAATATAAAATATTTATATAGATATATTATTAAATAGTTTGTATCCAATACCCGCAAAACCAAAGAAGACATGATCACTGAGCTAACCCTGAATCTCCCCTCACTATGGATTAAATAAAGTGTTTAGTTCAATATTCCCTGAAGGTTATCTGGATCAGCATACTATTGATGAAAGGTGGAAGATACAACGGCTGAAACGTTGGAATAACAAAATAACAAAACGGATGAAGATAATATTCCGCTTGTAAATGCAGTGGGTTCCCCCCTATTCGCGGGGGTTATGGACCAAAACCGGCCGCGAATAGTTAAAATTCGCGAATGATTGTAACCCCCCCTCTAAAAGTGCTTATAAGTACCTATTTTGATTGATAAAACCCTATATGCCTTAAACTTCCATCCTAACCACTTTAGAAACATTTCAGACCCTTTTTAAAACCTTTTTGAAAAATAGTATTGGTGATCATACACTTAGTGTAAATTTTTTTTCATACGTGCAATAACTGTTTTTAATCACGCATAGATCATTACAACCATTGAGAATACTTTATAAAATATGTGTAACAAGACATAAAATATAAAGTTTAAAACATTTTCTAAAAACAGAACTGTGATGATGCCCCCAGACTTAACATGAGCAACTTTTAAGACCCCAACCGCAGCCCCTAACAAAGAACAAAGCCCAAGTACTACGCATGTTTTTGCGTTTGTTCTTTTACAACTAAGATGTACAATTCTACCAATTTTAACCATAAAAAACGGACTGTTATATGTGTTAAGTCCCTTAAATAACAGGAAAATAATACAAGAATATTTTAAATATGTCCTTCAGAAAAACACGCGAATATTCGGGGTTTCCGCGAATAACAAGTACATATGTTCTAAAGTAAAATCCGCGGATGTGTGAAGCCGCGAATGTTGATCGCGGATAGGCGGGGACTCACTATAAATGCTTTCCTGTGTTCTGCTCGGAATGATGTTTGAAAAACAAGTCATCCTTAAAAGTACAATTGAAAGAACAAATATATTATTCAAAAGAGTTCACGGTATAATGAACATGTTGAGGAATTAATTGTGGATTATATATATATATATATATATATATATATATATATATATATAATATAAAAGTGGACATGGAAGTCAGCACTTAGAGGCGACAGTCTGTTTCATGCTAGTGCAATCGTCAGGCAACTAGCATGAAACAGACTTCCATGTCCACTTTTATATTTTATATTTACACACGCTCTATCTCTGATATTGAGCACTTTATCCCATAAATATAGCACACTTTAAGACTATATTTCTTTATATATATATATATATATATATATATATATATATATATATATATATATATATATATATATATATATATAACGTAAATCATTCAAACGAAAAACAAATACTGAAGCTAATTATACGGCGAGAATCACTCTCACAAAGAATATTTACTAATAAAATACAATCGACTTCGAATCTGTTAATGAATGGTGGGATCCTTGTTCATAAATTCCGAATGGTAATGCGACATCGAAAGGTAGTACGGTCCGAAATAGTGTGTTTTTTGTAATGAGATATTGTTAAATGTAAGAATAATTTTGGAGCGTGCAGACGCAACGCTGTGGTTGAATTTTTTAAATTTGAAAAATGTGCGTTCTTGTACTGGAGAAAAGTGGCATGAATTAAATTGTTCAATAATAAGAGTAAATGTCACAGTTATTATCAGGAATTTCGCACTTAGGATCAGGTTATTGATTACGCACTACAAAATTGACATATATATATATATATATATATATATATATATATATATATATATATATATGCCATAAAAATGAACTGTTATGTTTTAAGTCACTTAAATAACAGGAAAATAATACAAGAATATTTTAAATATGTTCTGAAAAAAGACACGAATCGAGGGAGTTCTCGGCGAATAATTTGTACATATGTCCTTCAGAAAAACACGCGAATATCCGGGGTTTCCACGAATAACAAGTACATATGTTCTAAAGTAAACTCCACGGATGTGTGAAGCCCCGAATGCTGAAAGGTGGATAGGCAGGGGTTCACTGTAATTACAAATCCTGCATTTCTTTAGCTGGAGAACTTACTGAAACAGATGCGGTTAGAGACATCATAAGAGATTGCTCATGCAATATATTTTACTTTACGTAAGAGTGTCTAAAAAAAAAAAAATGGCTGCGTGTGTTGACATATTTGAAATTCCCGGTTCTTCAAAGAAGATTGTATTTTCAAACTTAAGTTTATTCAAACAGGAAGAAAGTATCACAGAAGATTCAAAGAAAAATGTGTTCTGGATATATTTCCTGTAATGGCTTCAAAGCCAATGTTAAATAGGTTTTACAAGACATTCGGTTGATCGAGGGCACTTCGACGTGGTGTTAGTTGTTAGCCAGCTTGTCTCATATGGGCACATGGCCGAGTGGTTAGAACATTTTCATTCTGACAAAGAAAACCGGATTCAAATCTCACCATGGTCGATTCCTTAGTGATATGTCAGGAAAAGGATATATTTGATCGAAGTAACCACGTAGTACACTGTAGCAGTAATCGACTGGTACTCGTCGTAGTCGCAGGTAATATGCTTAGGCAATAGGTGTAGACCAATAGGATAGCCAATGGCGTAGTCTAATGGGCGTAGGGTATCGTCTTCTCTCTTGGTCTCTCCGTCAGTCTGTATTTATGACTGACAATCATATTCCAGTGAGGGGGAACACAGGTGTATTCATATTGCATTATATCACTTAGGGAGGAGACTTCCTGATGTTATCGGACTGGAGGTGCCGTCGATAGCTGTGTGCCAATGTTCAAACTGTAACTAAGGTCTGCTCACACGTAGTTGCTGTGTGGTGTTGAATAAAACTGCAAATGCGCCTGTGCAAGCGTCTGCAATAGGGATTGGCTTGTAGATAGGTAGCTTCGAATACGGATGGCCAGCTATGCTATATTATACTTGATCGATTACTACTGAGTAGTGAGTTCAATCCTCACCGGCGCCCTGTACTTTCGGCCTTGCGCCACATGTAAGTTTTGCTTTAAAGAATTCTGACCACCTCTACATGGTGTAATGGTTAACGCGCTTGTCTCGCTAGTTCAATTACGATTGAGTAGTCAGTGTCACCTCTCAATTGCGTCTCTGTCTTTGAACAGAGTGCGCTCAGGGGCTTTTCTGTCAAAGGACAGAGGGGGCAACTGAGGAAAAATAATACTGAAGAAGTGCCCAGCCCTGGGGAAGAGCGGCCCGAGGCCACGCCCTCCCATTGCACCAGAGGGAGGGAAAGTGCTCACACCGAGGCCAGCGCAACCGACGGTTGCGGGGGGGGGGGGTGAGGGGAAATTTTGTTCCTGTCCCTGGCGTACGCGCTCAGGTCCCCACCTAAAAATAGACCTTGTGTCACATCTCGTCTAAGTGGGGGGGGGCAGAGTAAATACCACGATTGAGTAGTCAGTCCGATCCTCACTAGGTGCCTCATACTTTCGGCCTTGTGTCACATCGAAGCTACGGTTAGAACACTGTGGGTCCGTTGACGTAGTGTAAGGGTCAGCGAGTTTGTCTCGCCAAATCAATTACGACTGAGTAGTGATTACGATCCTCACTGGGTGCCCCCCCACACTTGTGCCACATTTACGTGACTCTTAGAAAATTAGCATTCATTTGTTCGATCTGTTGTGTGTGTTTGCGAGGGAAGATTTCAGTTGTATCTCTACACAAGACAGAGATTATTAATTCGGGTGATCATGCCTCTCCACAGCTTCCTATCCATTGTAGCTCTAATCAACAATTGCACCGTAACCATCCCTTCCTATCTACCGTCTAGTCAGATAAAATCCATAAGTAAATTATATTCTTCTGGTCTTATAGGCTTTTTTTTTTTTTTTGGTTATTTGTAAAACTCTAAGGCTTACCCTAATTCCCTATGTCTAATACGCATTTTTTTATACAAAATAATAAGCAAAATCAGGGGTGCGTATTATCCACAACGACTAAAAATTATCAAAAAATTGCCGTTCCATAGGTCGATTTCAGTTGAGAAATGACTACCCACCACAAACATACGACAATTTGACACTAACATTCGGCGATTGCGACCCCATAAGGATGTCAAATACAATCACATGTACCTAACAATACTTACAAATGTAAAATAAAATCAGAATTATCATAAAACTAAATTAGAATAATATTATTCTATGTTTAAAAACATTTTTTAATAAGTGTAGGAAACGCTCACCGTAATGGAATTGGCGAGGTACAGTTAGATTACCAAAGAAGCGGTGCGTATTATGCGTGAGTTGAAGCATTTCCCCACACTTTCAGCACAATTTTTGGGGTGCATATTATGGATGAAAGCATATTATATATGGGGAATTACAGTATATATATATATATATATATATATATATATATATATATATATATATATATTTTATGGGGTGTGTGTCGCCAAGAAATGTACACTCTTCCGGTATATCTTCGGACGTTTGAAAATACGCACCCTTTTCTCACTGAAACCCCTCTTTAAATCTTCCCTCTGTTAGATTTTAATGCCCTCTCCACCTTCGGACCTCCCAGTCTCTCTCGTCTGTTACCCCTCTATATAGATCACAGGTCCCCCATACTCTCACACATACTCTCACCAATTTTTCCCGGAGTTGTTTTTCTGATTTCTTTTTGTCTGATGAATTGGATCGTTCTTACGATTCCAATGGAATAAATTATGACCATGGAATATTAGTTTTTAAGTCTTTTTATTATATATATATATATATATATATATATATATATATAATTAAATAATTAATCGAGTCTAGATACCTCAACAAAATACAGAAAGCACTGGACGGCCGTTTCGTCCTATATTTGGGACTCATGAGCAGTGCGCATTCACTACCGAGAATTGAGACCCGGGCAGTTAGGTTGCCAGGCAAACGCCATACCAACTGTACCAACGGGCCTCGGTGACGAAGAGGTAGCGAATTAGACTCGATATAGCACTGCTCGATCACATATTCTGTGGTCGAACTCAACTGAGTTTCCGTTCAGTGCTTTCCGTATTCTGTTGAGGTTTCTAGACGCGATGGATTACTTAATTATAATTCTCAAATCCTCCCAATTACTGATATATATATATATATATATATATATATATATATATATATATATATATATATATATATATATATATATATATATATATTAGATAGGAAAAGACAATATTTAT
>OZ038519.1:55559473-55589473 GCA_964036315.1 Acanthosepion esculentum | reverse complement strand
TAAACAGTGACTAAGCTAATATAGCATGACTCTTCGGCAGAATTGAGTCACTGTGTGTTTATCTAAATCTAAAAATAAACACGCTAAAATTCAACTTTCATCACTGCCGTGAGCCGACGGCTTAGTGGTAGAAGTTCTGACTGGCGCCAATTCAGTCGGGTTTCGATCCTAGCTAGAGGCAACCGGGCGTCTAGTCACACTGATGAGCTGCGAAACAGTCTGTCTGTGGATTATATATATATATATATATATATATATGCATGTTTCATTAAAAACGACAGACAAGGTACTACGATTGGGCTTTTTATTTAATTTTTCTTGTGTTCGAACAAGAGCTTTCTTTACAGGACAAAGGGTGTGTAAGAACTGTCCAAATGTTTTATGTTTCCGAAAACATCCCTACTACACACTAAGACATACACATAATGCACACACTCAATTAAGCTGAAAAATCGAATCATCCTTGATAATGGCTAAATGTATAGCCGAAAGCGCTCGGAAACATAAAACATTTGGACAGTTCCTACACACCCTTTGTCCTGTTAGCGGCATGTCAACACCTCCATGGGTTATTTCATGCCGAAATATTTTGAACACAATTTTATGGCTTCAACTAAATATATTTTGAACGCAATTGTATGCCGTCTACTATAATACTGAAATCTAAATATTTCGTACCTGATTTTATTTATTTTTTGGGGTGGGGGTGGGGGTAGAGATAATAGTGGTTAAAATCTTACTAATTAATCCATAGCTGGGGGAAGAAGAAGTGGATTCATACCTTCCCTTAGAATAGTTACGGGTAAGTGAAGATAAACTTATCCATTATACCACTCGCGCATATAAGCCTTCAGCACCTGGTATTCCGAAATGGTAACCCATTTAAGTTCTGACCAACCTCAACGTTGCTTAACTTAAATGATCGTACGTGAAACGGTGTTTCATCGCGATATGGCCGCAAGCCATCTATATCGTTTAGGACATCTACTGCTATAATAATACTTCATTGGGATTAAAAATATTTTTAAAAGATTTCATCATATTTCTCTTGTTTTCTGTTCTTGTAAAAAACGGACGTAATGGAAAGCATGTTGATGAAAGATTCCTTCAGAAAATATGTGGTACACTTTTGCTTTTTCATTTTGTTTTTTTATTAAAAGAATTTCGGTCTGAGCTAATTAATTTTCTTATTAACCCCCAGCGTAAGATTAAATTACAGCAAAGACTGAAAAAAAAAAACAAATATAAAAATGAATTTACTTACGTCGATAATGATCAACCTGCTGTCTGGGCATTAAAACCGTTTCATAGTCCGTGTGTGTATAATTGTGAAGCCGGCAGTTGCGACCAAAATTGTCGTAGTCAAATGATTTGCACTCAAATGTCGTTTCCTGAACACAGTAACGCCCGCAGTCTTCGACTGTCGTGTTTGTCACAGTTTTGAGGGGAATCGTTGAAAGTTGTGCTTCTCGCATACGGATAAACAAACTACGGTAAGGGCGAATGCTCTCTGAAAGAGAAAAGAGAAAAAATAGGTGAGTGAAATAAACACACACACACACAGAGGAACAGAGAGAGAGAGAGAGAGAGAGAGAGAGAGAGAGAGAGAGAGAGAGAGAGAGATGGGGGGTAGTCTCCGCATCATTGTGGGTGACAAATAATTTTCCACCCTGAAACTCCTCTCGAAATATCACAAGCCTCTCGCTGCTCTAGCTCTATTTGCATGGAAAGTTCTCAGTCCAACTACATTCCTTGAATTCATTACTTGAACTACATTACTTGAAAGTGCTATTTTTTTCCTTGAAAGTTCTCAGTCCAACTACATTCCTTGGAGGTTTTAGAAAGTGTTTTCTATGTATATTTCTTCTTCAGATAAGTATTATAAGATTACACACACACACACACACACACACACACACACACACACACACACACACACACACACACACGCAAACATATATATATATATGTATATATACAGGGTCCTTTGGTTAATGCAGTAAGGAGCTTTCAGAGGGAAATTAACAGGAGATAACTGATAACTGACATCCATTAGACATGGCACGTGGAACTAGAACAGTCTACCCAGTGAGCGAAATAAAGGGTTCATTTCGACATTACAACCACCTGAAGAAGGCCGGAGCGTACAACGGCCGAAACGTTGTAATAAATAGGGCGATAAAGATGAGGACTATAGTCCGAATAATGTAAATAATGTACATAATATCTCATCTCAGAAATATATATATATATATATATATATATATATATATATATATATATATATATATATATATATAGGGTGTCTATAAAGTTCGTGTGCACATTAAAAAATGTATAACTTTATTTGTATTTGCGATAGAAATAATCTGTAAAACATGTTATAAAGTTTAATGTACCTAGTTTTAAGTATCGCTAAAATAACTAATGTGATTTCAGGCATTACTGTAAATCAGTTGGCAAATGTTTTAAAAAATTTATAACTTTATTTGTATTTGCGATAGAAATAATCTGTAAAACATGTTATAAAGTTTAATGTACCTAGTTTTAAGTATCGCTAAAATAACTAATGTGATTTCAGGCATTACTGTAAATCAGTTGGCAAATGTTTTTAAAAAATTATAACTTTATTTGTATTTGCCATAGAAATAATCTGTAAAACATGTTATAAAGTTTAATGTACCTAGTTTTAAGTATCGCTAAAATATCTAATGTGATTTCAGGCATTACTGTAAATCAGTTGGCAAATGTTTTCCGTGAACTGCAAAATCGTATTACCTTTTGTATTGCTAATGATGGAGGACATGTGGAAACTTAAATATATAATAAACTTAAAATATAGATTTACTTCTTTCTAATCCTTTTTACAAATTATTTCTATCGCAAATACAAATAAAGTTATAAGTTTTTTAAAGTGCACACGAACTTTGTAGACACCCTGTATACTAAGACATATCTCATTAAAAAAATTAGACAAGTTTGTCTACTTATTTTTAATAGGATCCTCTCGTAATTACGGACAAGTTTCTTAGTATCCTTATTAAAAGAAGAAAGAAAATTACCATGTTGCTGAATATTCATTTTATTCCGAGTTCTTTCGACATTAGCACAATCTCATCATCAGTGTCTTGTTTTTTCTAAGACAAAATTATTGCGTTCATCTGAAAACTAATTTTTAACGTGTGTAGTAAAAAACGCGTTACATGGAAACTTTCTCCACTTTGACATAATTCTTACCCCTAAAATTGTTCTTGATATATATAAAAAAAAATTCACATATATACAGAATGCGATGGGTTAATGGTCACCAGTTTTAATTTAGCGCATGCGCATTGCTTGTTTTCGATTTTGTCGACTGCAGAGTATTGTAAGTTCATTTGGGCACCGTCTGTCAGAAAAACAGCACCATGACGCAATTCACCCCGCCAGATATTTGGAAACGGCACGTTGTACTCTTTGGCATTCGCGCCGGAAGTTCCAATACGAAGATTTCAGAGTGTTTGTGCGTGACTGTGCAGTAGATTCAGAAAGAGTTGGATGAGTTTAATGGTGATTACGAAGCTACGGTAGCTCGGAAGAAAAGAACTCCAGAATTTATTGGTGCGGACCTCACAATCAAGTGTCTCGAAGAGATAGTGCTGAGGTGGATCAAAAACGGCGGCTTCTGGAAGACACTATATCTGGCAACAGGACCCCGCACCATGCCACACAAGAAGGAGAACCCATTGATGACTCTCAGTCAATTTCTGCGACCACATCAAGGCTTATATCTGGCCACGTAACTCCTCAGATTGCACTTTCTTGATTGTTATATGAGGGGCGCAAGTGATCGGGAGACCAACAAAATTCCTTGTAGCACCAAAGACGAACAGGAGGCAAAGATTATGGTAGCATTGAGCAACTTAAACAAGGAGACTGTCCAGAAGAGATGCAGGAGATCCCGAAGTCGTCTGGAAGACGTGTTTGAAGCCATTGGCGATTTTATTGAATACATATGCTCTTTAGTATTTCAAGATATTTTTAGTAAATATATCTGTTAAAATGAGATGTCAGTGCTATTTTCACTTTTGCGTATGTCAGACGAGAATTTATTGATCGTATCCTATATATATATATATATATATATATATATATATATATATATATATATATGTATATGAACAACTTAAACAACTTAAATGGGGGCCGTTTGACCAACACAAGGACTAACCAAAATCAACGATAAAAAACAAATGAAACTAAAGATAAAGTTCATTTTCTTCCGAAAGTCATTCATTCCTGTTGTTCACTGCTACTAACAAGCAGGAATTTTTTTTCTCTCCTGATGATGGCCATGTTGGCCGAAACTAGTCCAGGAATCTAATTGAAATAACAAAACAAAAAAAATATTAATATAAAATCCAGTGTGTCTCAAAATTTTAATTTTTTAACTTATAAATATTTTTTATTGTTCAAAACACACACACACACATACACACACATAATAAAATATAGTTTGAAATTATGCCATATTTATGAGTTAAAGTGCTCAATATCAAACTATTAATATCTATCTATTATCTATCTATCTATCTATCTATCTATCTATCTATCTATCTATCTATCTATCACAGTCTGTTCATTATCTATCTATCTATCTATCTATCTATCTATCTATCTATCTATCTATATGTGTTCATTGCTATCTATCTATCTATCTATCTATCTATCTATCTATTTGAGCCTGTTCATTATCTATCTATCTATCTATCTATCACTGCCTGTTCATTATCTATCTATTTGAGCTTGTTCATTATCTATCTATCTATCTATCTATCTATCTATCTATCTATCTATCTATCTATCTATCTATCACATCGAATCTATGCCATTGCATGTAATGGTGTATATATAATTGAATAAAGTGTAATTATATTTTTTCCTGAATAAATTAAACAAATACAAACGCAGATTCTTATGATTTTCAAATCTAGTCTCATGCAGAAAAGTGCATATGAACTGAGCAAAAAAAAAAAATGGGGGTGCGGGTGGGGGAATGATCGCGGACCGATTGAATTTGCCAAATATAAAAGACGTTCCCATCCGCCGGCCAATTTTAAAATCAACTGGTCAAGCGATTTATTCCAGTCACTACAAGGACGTGGCACGGGCGAGCATTCTTTTGCAGGTGGTCAGTGATAACCGCAGGCAACGACTCCATCTTGATTCCGTCAGTTTTGGGGACTCACCAACAACTGGCAGAATCTGAAAAGAGGCCATAGTCCTTCACTGACAGAAACCTTCTTCGACCAATACCCTTAGGAGTTCTTGATTAAAATATTGGTTGTGGGTGGGGAGTATTGGCTTCTTCACATTACGAATATTTAATTAAAATTGATCTCGTGGGCAGGAGTGAAGTCAGGAAAATAGAATAATATTATACCAATAAAATAAAGGATTTTACAAGAACTTTAAAACGCTTTAAAATATTGTAACTAAACGTAATTTAAAACAGAAATTACATGACCAATATGGCAGGTCGTTTTTTTTTTTCGCTTTCTTTCAGAAAATCAACATGGCGCTCAACTTGAAAGACCAATCAGTGAACATTTAACATAGCACATTCGTTTATTACATGTACAATGAATTTAACGTATGTGAACATATGTGTGTAAGGGTATTTGACATGTGTGTGTGTGTGTGTGTGTGTGTGTGTGTGTGTGTGTGTGTGTGTGTGTGTGCGGACGTACAGTTCCACAAATCCAAATAAAGTTAATACAAGTATTGACACAAAAATTAGATTCATAAATTTCACCAATTTTGGGGCGTTTGGTTTTTAAAGATTCTCTGAGAAAATGTACAGAAAGATGTCATTTCCGCATATTTTTGTCTTATAAACTGACTTAAAAATCTTACTATTTCAAGAATAAATCTGTTGGGTTCGATGCGTTGATTACTCTATATGGCTACAGATTAATGAAAATTATTTGGTTTCTAATTCTCTCTCTGGAGGTGAAGCTGGCAGAAGGCCACCTCCAGATTGACTTCCCAAATAAAACCTACTGTACCCATTATTTAATTTGTGAGTATCAAAAATCCTTAACGTCAGACAAGAAAGGAGAAAAAGAAATAAGCTGAACAACGTACTTAGTTTGTAACATGAAACAAAGATAATAATATATTCAACAAAATACATACATTTACATTTTTGGTTGAATGGCATGCGAAAAGGTTGTTCATGCATTAGTTGCCTCCCGTTAGCTGTGGGAAAGTTATATCTCAAATGTTTTTAGTAATGTTCGTTACACTGTTCATGTTAATATTTTAGACAAAGTTCTTCGTACCAAATGTGTTTGACAAGAGTTTTAGTATAGATGAGTGAGTTGGGCGAAGTGTTTGACTGGTGTTGTTTCATGTCTGGTCTTGCAGGAATGATCTGTCCCAACCGATGTTTGTGCCGCAACTGTCCGATCTTTCGCGGGCAATGTTTATATAGTACTTCAAGCATTCTTGCAATTTGGCGGTAAAAAAGATAGATACTTACCTTAATTCTGATTGGCCGTATCAGACCAATCAGTGAACATTTAACATAGCACATTCGTTTATTACATGTACAATGAATTTAACGTATGTGAACATATGTGTGTAAGGGTATTTGACATGTATGTGTGTGTGTGTGTGTGTGTGTGTGTGTGTGTGTGTGCGTGCGCGGACGTACAGTTCCACAAATCCAAATAAAGTTAATATCTTTTGTATTAGATACATCGTATGGAAAATATATTCAAACCTGAATTCTAATTACGAATCAAGCAAAATATGCGATTTTTAAAAAATTGTATTCGATAAGTAAAACTGTAAAATAATTTAAAAAGATTACAAAAAAGTTACTCGTAAATAAGACCATGCATAATTTATTAAATCATAATTAATAAAAACCAAAAACAGATAAAAGTGTATATGACACCCTAATATGACTGGGCACACAATAAGAAAAAAATGATTTAAATTTGCATTGTTTATTTAAAATCGCTCTAAAACTACTGCACTGTATAACATATTACATCATAATCTAGCTAAATTGTTCAGTATAACGTCCCTTTGCAGTAATCGAAGGTCTTATTTGATGGCACAATGATTTAGTCATAATGTGCTTCTGTCATGCATCTTATCCATTTATAAATTGTAAAGCTTCAGTAAATTATAAATTTTATAAGGCTGTGCTTTAAATAGGTGAATTTCTACGGATGTTATTGTCGTAGAACTCACCATGAGCTTATTCAATCAACAAGAATTAAAATTCCCTGCTAGTAGGTTGACTATATCCACTAGAAATCTGATCCGAGAGGTGGCATGCTAATTTCAAATTTTTTTGTATCCACTAACATGAGTTTATTCAATCTTTAACTGAAGAATTAAGATTCGTCATAAATTTCAAGTCAGAAAACGTTCAAATTTTCAGTAGCACTGGTTTTGTTTGTACTATTCTCCATTATCTTGAAAAATGTCCTTAAAATAATGACCGGCATTCATATTTGTAATTGTTATTGCAATATATTGTTAAAGTTGTTAAGCTCAAATATTTAATGATGCGATAGGGGTATTTCTACGGATTGTTTATTTTCGTAGAAATCGGTATGAGCTTATTCAACGATTTAAGTGGAGAATTAAAATTCATTAGAAAATACAAATAGGAAAACCGTGAAATTATTACGGGTCCTTCTAGTTTTGTTAAGTATTTTAGCTCAAATATTTAGCAATGGCATAGCAGAATTTCTACAGATATTTTATTTTCAAAGAGCTTTATTCAATCGTTAACTGAAAAATTAAAAATCATCAGAAATTTCAAATAGGAAAACTATGAGATTATCTAGTTTCTGTTATAATTTTTGGTTTACAAAGATTTTATATCATAAAAATGATTTGGCAATGATTTTTATTAAATAAATTACATTGTTGATGATTTTAATATAGAAGTTAAATGCCGATGATTTCTACGAAAGGGATTACATTGTCAATGATTCCTGTTATAATTTTTGGGTTACAAATGCTTTAGACCATAAAGAAGCATGACCAATGATTGTTACTATAGAAATTACATACTGAAATTTTAATATAGAAATTTCGGAAAACAAAACAACCTAAACGTTAAAAGAACGGTTTTTCAATTGATACCGCTATTATTTTAATTGTCATTATTATTCTTCATCGTCTTGGGTACGACGTTAAACTGCATCCAACAGCAAGGCCTCTGATCAGGAGGTTTTGAGGAAGCGTGGAACCACCTCTTAATTTCTGGTGTTCCCAGGTCCACCCTGACCCGAAGTGGTAGCACCTGTTGGGGTCCAAGATATAGGAAAATAGTGAAATTCCAGGTCTTTTCCAGCACATTGAAACAATGATGTTGCCAACTAGACTTTTTTGAAAGAATGATGTTGCCAGCTATACGTTTTTGAAACAATGATGTTGCCAGTTTTTGAAACAATGATGTTGCCAGTTTTTGAAACAATGATGTTGCCAGCTATACGTTTTTGAAACAATGATGTTGCCAGTTTTTGAAACAATGATGTCGCCAGCAATACGTTTTTGAAACAATGATGTCGCCAGCTATACGTTTTTGAAACAATGATGTTGCCAGCTATACGTTTTTGAAACAATGATGTTGCCAGCTATACGTTTTTGATATATTTAGTAAATACTGGATCTGGCATTAAATAACCCATAGTGGTTGATATGCCATAAAACCCCAAACAAACAAACAAACAAATTTATTCTTCATTGTTTTAAAAAGGTAGTTAGTATTTTAATAAAACCTAAAGATATGACAATGAATTTATACATTTTCCTTGTCCTTGAGAATTTATACATTTCTCTGGTTCTTAAGAATTCATACATTTCCATTGTTCTTGAGAATTTATTCATTTTCCTTGTTCTTGAGAATTTATACATTTCTCTGGTTCTTAAGAATTCATAGATTTCCGTTGTTCTTGTGAATTTATACATTTCTCTGCTTCTTAAGAATTAATACATTTACCTTCTTTTTGAGAATTTATCCATTTTCCTTGTTCTTGAGAATTTATACATTTCTCTTCTTCTTAAGAATTTATACATTTTACTTGTTCTTGAGACTTAAAGCATTTACCTGGTCATGGAGAATTTATATATTCTCGTTGTTCTCGAGAATTTATCCATTTTTCTTGTTCTGTGGAATTAATACATTTACCATAACATGAAGAATTTATATATTCTCCTTGTGCTAAAGAAATTATCCATTTTCCTTGTTCTTGAGAATTTATATATTTCCCTTGTTCCTAAGAATTCATACATTTCCGTTGTTCTTGAGAATTCATCCATTTTCCTTGTTCTTGAGAATTTATACATTTCTCTTGTTCCTAAGAATTCATTTATACATTTTTCCTTGTCCTTGAGAATTAATACATTTACCTTGTTATGGAGAGTTTATATATTCTCCTTGTGCTAGAGAATTTATCCATTTTCCTTGTTCTTCAGAATTTATCCATTTGCCTTGTTCTTGAGAATTAATACATTTACCTTGTTATAAAGAATTTATATATTCTCGTTGTTCTTGAGAATTTATCTATTTTCCTTGTTTTTGAGAATTTATACATTTCTCTTGTTCTTAAGAATTAATATATTTACCTTCTTCTTGAGAATTCTTACATTTTCCTTGTTCTTGAGAATTTATCAATTTTTCTTGTTCTTAAAAATCAACAACAAATATAATAAACACTATTTGTTTATTGATCGGCAAAACATCAGCTCATTGCCCATCGTTTCAATCTTTATAATATGGTAAATAATAAGGATTTCCTTATAGTTGCTTCACATATTCTAATAATTTAATAAATCTATGAATAAATTTCGTATTCATATTTATTTCTTTACAAACTGGTATATGATAAATATTGTATTGCATTAGTCTTAAATTGTATTAGTTTTTAGAATGTTGTAAACATAAAAAAAATATTTCTTATAATAAATTAATATAATAAATAAATAATGTAAATTATTTTATTATAAAATCACAATAACAAAAAATGTATAAATCCAATTTCGTTTTGGTTTCATTCCAATTCTAATCTTCGCTTTTTAAAACAATAAATTCTGCTGAAGCGTGACGGTAGTTAAAATAAATATTGAGCTATGGGAAAAAGCGCCATTTTGACAGTTCGTTTTTTTTTTTTGGCAGGAATTACGATGCCAATGATTTTTACAAGAGTAAATCCATTGTTAAGGATCTTAATATATGAATTACATCAGCAGAGATTTTTACTGCAGCATTTCCATTGTCAATGATTTATAGTATTAGAAATTCATTATCAATTAATTTTACATTACTAATTGCATTGATAATATATTTTACTATAGGGATTACAAAATTCTTTCAATCTAAAATATATATTCTGGCTTTAAATAACATGTAAAAGACCTAAAACTAAATTAATCAATCAATATACGAAGAACATTGCCAATGACTTTTTACTAAAGAATTACATTGCCAATGATATTTACTATAGAATTTAAATTGCCAATGACATTTACTATAGAAATTACATAGCCAATGAGATTTACTATAGTTATTACATTGCCAATGACCGTTCCTATAATACTACATTGTCAATATCTAGTATAGATTTTACATTGCTAATGGTATTTACTATAGGAATTACATTGCCAATGAAATTTTGTAAAGAATTACATTGTTAATGTTATTTACTATAGGAATTACATTGCCTATGATATTTACTATAGGATTTACATTGTCAATGGTATTTACTATAGAAATTAAATTGCCAATGATATTTACTATAGGATTTACATTGCCAATGGTATTTACTATAGAAATTAAATTGCCAATGATATTTACTATAGGATTTACATTGCCAATGGTATTTGCTATAGTTATGAAATTGCCAATGATTTCTATAGTAATTACATTGTAAATGATATTTACTATAGAAATTACATTGGAAATGATATTTACTATAGTAATTACATTGGAAATGATATTTACTATAGAAATTACATTGGAAATGATATTTACTATAGAAATTACATTGGAAATGATATTTACTATAGAAATTACATTGGAAATGATATTTACTACAGAAATTACATTGCGAATGATATTTGCTATAGAAATTACATTGCCAATGACATTTATTATAGGAATTACATTGCCAATGATATTAAGTATGGTAATTTCATTCCGTTTAATTTAGAAATTATTTTTATCAATGATTTTACTGTAGAGTTATAATTTTGAAAAAAAAAAAAAATGAACGCTAAGTACTTTTATCATCAGGGAAATGTATTTGTACTTCCGGTGCGTTGAAATTCGAGTGGAATAGAGAAACGAAATTTGACATTTTCCTTCTTGATGAATGTCGATTTCTTGCTTCAATTTACATCCGGGCGATCCCAATCAGTTTGCATTATTCGCTTCAGCGACGAAATGCCGGAGGACTCTGCAATAAAGGAACGCGCGTTGTTGTTGTTACTTGTTTCTTGTTGTTGTTGTTGTTGAATGCATTCGTGCCAAAAGTGCATCTCACAAGACCGGAGCTAGCCTCCTTGACTTGTACCTATCGAACTTTTACGCCAGCCAATCGCCGACCTCTTCCTTCCACCGGCATCAATGACCCTCACCGCGTCCAACCCTTACCCTTCCATCATCATTTTCACACAATCGCCTCAATCAATCATGTCAATCAGATGCAATAAATTTCTTCGCTTGGTTTTGATTCGTAAAATATCTGTTTAAAGAGAACGCCATTTTTACGTTCGCTTGCATCCATTGGGTGGTCTGTGTGTGGCGATGTAAGTTTGCGCTTAAAACATACGTGATTTGAACGAGTAAATATTCACACTCTTGCTATATCCATTATTAGTTATGACGGTTAAGTAAACGGATATGAAACGCGCCAACCTAGTGTAATATATATTCACATATAGCAATCCATACGTGTTATACCCCAAGGCATACGTAAAACTGTCTGTCTGTCTGTATATATATATATATATATATATATATATATATATATATATATATAGTCTACCCGGTTTAATTTTCATTCACATATAGAAATCCATCCTTGTTACACCCCAAAGCACACATAAATCTCTCTGTCTGTCTCTGTTTTTCTCTGACTCTCTCTGTCTCTGTCTCTGTCTGTCTGTCTGTCTGTCTGTCTCTCTCTCTCTCTATATATAATGGATATAGCAAGTGTGTGAATATGTACTCGTTCAAAAAACGTATGTTTTAAACGCTGTTTCTCTCTCTTTCTTCCTCTCTCTCTATGTATATATATATATATATATATATATATATATATATATATATATATATATATATAGAGAGAGAGAGAGAGAGAGAGAGAGCGAGAGAGCGAGTGAGATCGTCTACACAGTTTAATTTACATTTACATATGGTAATCCATTCTTGTTATACCCCAAGGCATACGTAAATCTGTCTGTCTGTCTCTCTCAATATATATATATATATATATATATATATATATATATATATATATATATATATTATTTGTGTATTTAGGCAGCAATTCTTCTTTCATGCACATTTCATTACAAACGACTGACAAGGTGCTTTTATTTAGTTTTTTATACAATTTCTCATGCAATCTAATAATGTTTTTCTTTTTTCCGATGATAAATTATATAAAAACTGTCCGAATGTTCTTTTTATCCGAGCGCTTTCGGCTATACATTTAACCATTTTCAAGGATTATATTTTAACTGTTAGAATTAGAAATAGTTTGTTATATGTATGTTTTATAAAATGTTTCATTTTTTTTGTTTCAAAACACGGTCAAGATATTATGTCCATGTTCAAATTTCTAATTCTAACAGTTAAAATATAATAGGATACAGGTTCGAATCCTGTCGGAAGACGAATATTTTCTATGAAAATTTCTCGGACATTTAGGCCGGTAAATGTTATTTAATACTGTTTATAATAAACAGAGAATTTTCTTAAATACTTGTATCTATAAAAAGAATGTTAAACATAAAAATGTCTTTAAATAATATATATATACACACATACACGTTTTGTCAAAAATAATGTCCGGTTTCTATTATATATATATAAATAATTAGGAGGATTTGAAATAATCATAATTAAGTATTCATCGAGTCTTATATTTGGTACTCATCGGCCGCGTGCTTCTACTACCGAGATTTGAAAACGTAACAGTTACGTTATCAGGCAAACGTCATACCAACTGTACCACTGAGCCTCGGTGGCGAATAGATAACGAATTAGACTCGATATCCCGCCGCTCGATCACATATTCCGGACTGTGCCCCCACGAGCCACGACTACTATCCCCAAGACGCTCCATTCAGAGCATTAGAAGCCGGTTCAAGCAAGGATATACAGGCATCTCTCTCTCTCACTCTCTCTCTCTCTCTCTCTCTATATATATATATATATATATATATATATATATATATAAACGAATGGGTAAATATATGTTGTGGATTCCGGGATGAAATCCGATATCAATAAATAACAAACGCCACGAATAGATAAGGAAAATAAATATATTAACGTAACAAACTGGTAATACGGGTTAGTAGATCCAGGAATGTGGGTTAGTAGCAATAATATATATACAGTCTTGGTACTGAAGTATCGCGGTATGACTCCTTACTGAGTCTAGGTGCTGTGACGGTGACTCTTGGGTTACCCTCCTTTAATACTACTCTGATACAGACTTCTCGACTGTCTTAACGTACTACTAACGGTATTTAGCTACCCACCCACGAGTCTCGTCCGGGTTCCTCTCTGTTCAGAGGCAGAGAGTTCGACCGTCTGGCCGAGAAGGCGTTGCCTTAACGGGCTACAGACTGTCCGGGTATTCACTGGTAGTAATATATGTATACCTCGGTTGAGTCCATTTGTGTGAAAAGGGGAGACCCCTTAACAATATCCATAGCAAAGAGCGAGCGAACGTGTACGAAAACATGAATGCAATATAGTGTACAGAGGCCACCATATATATTTGGATAGCAATCTTCCTTTCATGTCTATTCCATTGAGTGTGACGGATGAAAAAAAATTTCCAAGAGATATTATTCAGTATGTCAGCTTTCCTTTATGACGTCTAAGTATCATGCATGGCACATAACTGATGATGAATAAAATGTTGTACCCTCGTGAGTTGTATAGACCCTTTTTTGAATAAGTTTTACATCGCGATTAACATCGTGGATAAATTTTCAAAATTTTATGTTTTTGTTATGGTCCAATATCCTCGCACCACTGTTATGGTCCAAGGTTAGGACCAAGGAAGAACAACACGAACACAAGAGTAGGAATAACAAAGATATATTAAACAGAATAATAATAATACAAGGAGTTGAAGGTGTCAGTATGACTGTCAGTCTGGTTTGGAGTGAACTACTATTGTCTCAACTCATTCTGTCTCGACTCGTTCCACTCCGTCTCTCTTGAGAGGCGCAGTCTTTATAGTGTCAGGAAAAGTTCATTGTGTCCTTACAGGTAAGATCCCATAACAGATAGATAGATAGATAGATAAAAAATGAAAAGAGATAGATAGATAGATAGATAGAGATAAAAAATGAAAAGAGATAGATAGATAGATAAAAAATGAAAAGAGATAGATAGATAGATAGATAAAAAATGAAGAGATAGATAGATAGATAGAAAATGAAAAGAGATAGATAGATAAAAAATGAAAAGAGATAGATAGATAGGTAGATAGATAGATAAAAAATGAAAAGAGATAGATAGATAGATAGATAAAAAATGAAAAGAGATAGATAGATAGATAGATAGATAGAAAATGAAAAGAGATAGATAGATAGATAGATAGATAGATAAAAAATGAAAATAGATAGATAGATAGATAGAGAGATAAAAAATGAAAAGAGATAGATAGATAGATAGATAGAAAATGAAAAGAGATAGATAGATAGATAGATAGATAGATAGATAGATAGATAGAAAATGAAAAAGATAGATAGATAGGTAGATAGATAAAAAATGAAAAGAGATAGTGTTGTGGTAGGATCCACCTAATCTGCATAGGTGACTACGAACTATATAAATAATGGTTGGTACCGGAAGACGAGGGGGAGGAATCACGAGATCCAACTAGAGACTCTGATCGACTGCGACTAGTCAACACATTCTCCAGGAACGTCTTCCCAGAAATATACAGAAATACTATATGTACTTATTGTGTACACTTTCTTGTTATAATACATTCTTGTTCTAAGTACATTTTGTGTTGTATTATTATTCCATGCAATAGGCGAGATTCAACAATGAGTCAAGTCTCAACAATGGCGACGAAGTAGAACGAACCATACGTCAAGTTTCAACAATGGCCACGAAGTAGAACGAACCATACGCCAAGTTTCAACAATGGCAAAGAAGTAGAACGAACCATACGGAAAGAAGAAAGAATTAATAGTGAGAGTTTTCAACAATTGGGACAAGTCATTGAAGAACCCAGGCTGAAAAAAAAAAGCTATTAATTCAAAGTCCAACGTTAACATAACGACGAAGGATTCTGAACTTCTGGATATGTAAAACTCGTTAAAAGACGACTAAGCATAAAGGAACGTTCACTCAGAAAAATTGAAAGGTGTCGTAAACGAATAACGGTAATTTTAAATTAAAAAATTATCTACAACGAGACACCCTCTAAAAAAAAAAATTGGCCGACTACAAAAACATGCATGGATTTAAAAGGAGCACAAATACACCGTGTCATCTTTGAAAGGTAACAAACTTTAAAAAATTATTTTTTTAAAATTTGTTCAACAATATAGTGACGAATTACCTCTGATAAGAAAATCAGACGTGTCATTGAAATACGCGAACAGAAGTCGAAAACGAAAAAAAAAAAAAGTCCGACGCTCTCTGTTCACGAAAAAAAAAAAAAAATACCAAAGTTGATTAGCACGGGCGTGAATGTAAAAGCAAGTCATAAAAATTAAAAGTCGTACGTTGTTTCGATTTTTTTGGTCAGCTTATATGATATTCGTGGATACACAAATTAAAAGTATATTCCTTGTTGCATGAACACTATCAGCTAAAAATGGAGGAACTATCCAAAGTCATAGCTGAATTATTCAAATCCCAGCAGGAACAGTTTGCCTTATTAATAAGGGAACAACAGATAGCACAACAAAAATATCAAGAACGTCAAGAGGAAAGACAACAAGAACAACAGATAGCGCTGCAAAAATATCAAGATAAACAAGATGAAAGACTTTTAGAAATTCAAAAGTTAACACTGGAGAAATTAAACAACTTTCAGGCAAATGAGGGAAATTCTTCATATTCTAATAACACCATATTTAAGTCGCTGGAAATTTTCAACTATGTGCCAGACGAAGAAAAAACGTTTGAAGCGTACTTTAAACGATATGAAGATATTTTCTACACAGACTGTGAAAACTGGTCGAATTCAAGAAAAGTCAGTCTATTACTAAGAAAGCTAGGTAGAGCAGAACATAGAAAATTTGTAGATTTTATTCTACCGAGAAAAACAACTGAATTGGAATTCTCGGAAACAGTGAAATTGCTAAAAGAGCTGTTTGGAGCAAATATGTCGCTTTGGCATAAGCGATGGTTATGCATGAATGTCTCTAAATCCGACGATCAGGATTACTTAACATATGCATCTATAGTAAATAGACATTGTGACAATTTCAGATTGGCAGAAATTACGGTTGAAGAATTCAAGTGTTTAATTTTTGCTCAAGGACTGGTATCCAGTAAGAGTGCCGAAATAAGACGTAGAGTTTTGTCTAAACTC
The DNA here is from genome assembly GCA_964036315.1 of Acanthosepion esculentum. Lineage (NCBI taxonomy): Eukaryota > Metazoa > Mollusca > Cephalopoda > Sepiida > Sepiidae > Acanthosepion > Acanthosepion esculentum. Next base: position 55,572,659 of record OZ038519.1, on the reverse strand, counting down.
GAATCTGAACAAGGCCTTACCCTGCAAAAGTTAGCAGAGGAGTGTCAACGGGCCGTAAGTTAAAAAAAAGAGTCGCAAAAAATCGAAGAAGCTGATATTGCTTATATTAAAAAAATAAAAAAGCAGTCAAAGTACCCATCAGAGAAAAATTGGAGAAAAAATTCAGCGTATTTTAAAAATAGACAAGAAAATAAAAAGAAAGAAAATAAAAAAGTCCCACCATATAATTGCAGACGTTGTAACGAAAGACATTGGGAGATAAATTGCCCATATAGAAATAAGAAATGTTTCGTGTGCCAAAAGAATGGTCACAAAGGATCGTGTTGTAAAACGAAAAAATTCAAGAGCCGAATTAGACAAACAAATTCGAATATCAAATCAGATAGAGATTTGAGGAAATATGTGACGACTGAAATATTCAAAAAGAATATCAAATTTCAACTCGATTCGGGTTCAGATTTAACAATAATGAACGATAAAACATGGAAAATTTTAAAAAGGCCTACAATAATGAAGTCAACGAAACTCGCTCGAACGGTAACTGGAAAGCAAATTAACTTCGAAGGCGAGGTTGTACTTCCAATGAAATTGAATGGGATTGTTAAAAAAATAAAAGTTTTCATTCTGAGAAATGGAGAAAACTTGTTGGGTACAGATTTTATTGAAATATTCGAATTGTGGGATAAACCGTTAAACTCATTCTGCAGAAAAGTAGAAAGTAATACGCAATCAAGACAGGACATTAAAGATGAATTAAAGAAAAAGTTTCCGGAAACCTTTACACCTGGTCTTGGAAGATGTAACAAGTTTGAAGCTAAATTTGAATTAAAAGAAAATACTATGCCTATATTTAAAAAGAAACGTAACGTGCCTTTCGCAAGTGTTGAGAGAGTAGTAGTACCAAAAAAGTTGCAGAAAAGAATCCTACGGGACTTTCATATGGGTCACCCGGGGATTAATAGAACAAAAAGCTTAATGCGAAGCTTTGTATATTGGAAAGGAATGGATGTGGATATCGAAAACATGGTTCATCGATGTAAAGGGTGTGCGTTAGCAGCTAAGGCACCACCTATAGTACACAAACCATGGCCAAAGACGGATCATCCGTGGGAAAGATTACACATTGATTTCGCTGGTCCAGTAGAAGATTATTACTACTTAATAGTCGTAGATAGCTTTACAAAATGGCCGGAAGTACTACGCTGTAAAAAGCCTACGTCCAATACCACAACAACTTTTTTGCATGAACTATTTGCACGGTTCGGTGTGCCAGAGTGTATTGTGAGTGCCAATCGTACACAATTCACTTCTGACGAATTTAAGGAATTTTGTGAGTTATATCAAATTAACCACATAACGACGTCGCCGTATCATCCGAGATCCAATGGACTCGCAGAAAGATTTGTAGATACGTTAAAGCGCGCTCTGAAGAAAGCCTCAGGAGTTCCAACGGAAAAGGCGCTTCAGCAATTCCTACAAGTATACAGAATCACGCCTAACCAGAGAACACCATCAAACATGACACCAGCTGAACTAATGTTCGCTAGGAAAGTTAAGTCTGTGTTTGACAAGCTTTTGCCAGGAAGAAATAGAATAAAGAACACTATGTATACAGCTAGAAAAAGATACACCCCCGGAGAGAAGGTCTTTTTCAAGTGCTATAGAAACAACATTGAGTTCTGGGAGCGAGGCATAGTGGACAAGAGAATCGGTGACCTGATTTACATAATAAAAGGGCCGAATAATACTCATAAAAGGCACCAGAACCAACTCAAAACATGCTACGTGCTAGAGCATGAAGAGAGTATACCGGATGAGGAGGAAGATCCCATTGATGTAATGTATGATACTTTTCAAGTAGAACCTCCGCAGAGTGCTCCTGAACCGAGAAGATCCGGTAGGAAACGAAAGTTCACGGACCAATTGGACGTGAATCCAAAACGAAAAAAATATTGAAAAAAAAAAAAACAGATATACATATGAACTATGCAAAGGGGATCTACAAAGAAATAACCATAATCATCATCCCATATAGAAGCCAGTTTGAAATCCAAAAGGATTCCAAGGCTTGGGAGGGGGGTGTTGAGGTAGGATCCACCTAATCTGCATAGGTGACTACGAACTATATAAATAATGGTTGGTACCGGAAGACGAGGGGGAGGAATCACGAGATCCAACTAGAGACTCTGATCGACTGCGACTAGTCAACACATTCTCCAGGAACGTCTTCCCAGAAATATACAGAAATACTATATGTACTTATTGTGTACACTTTCTTGTTATAATACATTCTTGTTCTAAGTACATTTTGTGTTGCATTATTATTCCATGCAATAGGCGAGATTCAACAATGAGTCAAGACTCAACAGATAGATAGATAGATAGATAGATAGAAAATGAAAAAGATAGATAGATAGGTAGATAGATAAAAAATGAAAAGAGATAAATAGATAGATAAAAAATGAAAAGAGATAGATAGATAGATAGATAGATAAAAAATGAAAAGAGACCGATTTTGAAAATATCACTAACCATGGGTATATCATACACGATTTTGAAAATATCACTAACCATGGGTATATTATACACGATTTTGAAAATATCACTAACCATGGGTATATCATACACGATTTTGAAAATATCACTAACCATGGGTATATCATACCCGATTTTGAAAATATCACTAACCATGGGTATATCATAGCCGATTTTGAAAATATCACTAACCATGGGTATATCATAGCCGATTTTGAAAATATCACTAACCATGGGTATATCATACACGATTTTGAAAATATCACTAACCATGGGTATATCATAGCCGATTTTGAAAATATCACTAACCACGGGTATATCATACACGATTTTGAAAATATCACTAACCATGGGTATATCATACCCGATTTTGAAAATATCACTAACCATGGGTATATCATACACGATTTTGAAAATATCACTAACCATGGGTATATTATACACGATTTTGAAAATATCACTAACCATGGGTATATCATACACGATTTTGAAAATATCACTAACCATGGGTATATCATACCCGATTTTGAAAATATCACTAACCATGGGTATATCATAGCCGATTTTGAAAATATCACTAACCATGGGTATATCATAGCCGATTTTGAAAATATCACTAACCATGGGTATATCATACACGATTTTGAAAATATCACTAACCATGGGTATATCATAGCCGATTTTGAAAATATCACTAACCATGGGTATATCATACACGATTTTGAAAATATCACTAACCATGGGTATATCATACCCGATTTTGAAAATATCACTAACCATGGGTATATCATACACGATTTTGAAAATATCACTAACCATGGGTATATTATACACGATTTTGAAAATATCACTAACCATGGGTATATCATACACGATTTTGAAAATATCACTAACCATGGGTATATCATACCCGATTTTGAAAATATCACTAACCATGGGTATATCATACACGATTTTGAAAATATCACTAACCATGGGTATATCATACCCGATTTTGAAAATATCACTAACCATGGGTATATCACACGATTTTGAAAATATCACTAACCATGGGTATATCATAGACGATTTTGAAAATATCACTAACCAGGTGGTATATCATACCCGATTTTGAAAATATCACTAACCATGGGTATATCATAGCCGATTTTGAAAATATCACTAACCATGGGTATATCACACGATTTTGAAAATATCACTAACCATGGGTATATCATAGACGATTTTGAAAATATCACTAACCATGGGTATATCATACCCGATTTTGAAAATATCACTAACCATGGGTATATTATACACGATTTTGAAAATATCACTAACCATGGGTATATCATACCCGATTTTGAAAATATCACTAACCATGGGTATATCATACCCGATTTTGAAAATATCACTAACCATGGGTATATCATACTCGATTTTGAAAATATCACTAACCATGGGTATATCGTACCCGATTTTGAAAATATAAAAAAAATATTAAATATAAATCTTTATTTGAAATATTTTACCTGCAGGCACTTCAAACTTTGTACTTTGAGTTAACATTAATAGGAACTGAAAAACATTATTTAGGTAACAAAATCAGGTACTGAAAATTGTAATTAAAAATAGGAAAAATTGCGCTGGGTACTATATACCCATGGTTAGTGTTCTAGGGTTAAGGTTGGTACCAGTTGGTCCTGGCATATCACTGTTAAATGGCTTATTTTAAGCAAAAGAGAAATTATCTGTGTTGAGAAAACGTATTATGGTAGCAAAAAATGGACTTGATTTTCAGAATCAGCGTGAAAAAATAGCCAAGAAACATTTTCCCATTGCCCAGCAACATTTGGGTCAAAAAAATATGTCGACCGGTGTTATATTTCTGTGGAGATGTTGAACGTAAATTGTCTTCCGTTTTATGAGCACTTTCGGTTGCCATAAACTAATACGATATAACTTTTGTGTGGGTTAATGAGGTTATGAAGATAGGAACGCATTGTCTTTCTATGCTATTTTAACACATCTCTATAGACACAGCCCACGAAAGAAAAAATATAACGAAAGATTTTTTAAGATAAAATTTTGATTTTCTTTTTTCAGTTGGGCTGACAAAAAAGCCATGGTTGTTTCAATGCAAAACGGGCGGCAGACAATTTGCAATAAAAAAAAGATGAAGACGAAGACGCCATATTGGCTTCCATCGGCGAAATCGACGAAGTTAAAAAGGCAGAAAGAAAATACGTTTGGACGCCTTTCAAGGGACACATGCGAAATTTGTGGAGACAACAAAACCATTTCTAGCGAAAAGGAATCAGATCAATTCCAGGGAATCTTCAGGCTTAGATTTTTAATAGAAGAAGCTGTAGAAATCCAAGGGTGACTCACAGCCATGGATGAACTGAACACAAAATAATTGCGGCTTCTTATTTTCCCTGTAAGATGGGAATCTATCTATCTATCTATCTATCTATCTATCTATCTATCTATCTATCTATCTATCTATCTATCTATCTCAGTATGTTCATTATCTATCTATCTATCTATCTATCTATCTATCTATCTATCTATCTATCTATCTATTTCTTTCTCTTCATATCTATCTATCTATCTATCTTACTCCAAAATCAACATCCTCAAACAAGCGTCCCAAGAATTATATCTCACGACAAATCCTTCCAAAAGCAGAAACTATAATATATATATGTATATATATATACATATATACATGTATATATATATATATATATACATATATACATGTATATATAAATATATACATATATATATACATATACATATATATAAACATACATACATATATACATATATATATACATACATACATACATATATATATATATATATGTATATATATATATATATTTCTAATTCTAACAGTTGAAATATAATCCTTGATAATGGCTAAATGTATAGCCGAAAGCGCTCGGATAAAAAGAACATTCGGACAATTTTTATATAATTTATCCTCTGAAAAGAAAAACTTTATTAGATCGCACGAGAAATTATATAAAAAACTAAATAAAAGCACCTTGTCAGTCGTTTTTAATGAAATGTGCTTGAAAGAAGGATTGCTGCCTAAATACACAAATATATATATATATATATATATATATATATATATATATATATATATATATATATATATATATATATATATATATATTTATATATATATATATATATATACACGGACGAGAATTGGAATGCGAGTTTTGATGTGGGGATCTTTTCTGAATTTAGAATTAACAGAAAAAACTGAATGGGTCAGTTATAAGAGATTTATTGCAGGAGATAAGGAAATTGTAGGCAAGATTTTGCAAGGGATACTTTTGTCCAAACAAAAAGCAATCCGCTAGAAAAAGAAATCAAGGACTTGAAACATTGAGTCATATTCTTAAATAGCCCCGCTTAAAGATAGACTCTCACCTGGATGCCCTATATGTCATCCAACTCATTCAGATAAGTCTAAAACTATTATCTATGTACAGCCGTTTCATCAGATCAATGATTAAAAATGTCTTCAGGCGAATTAATCTTTCCGGTTTTATAGAAGACAGTCATTCATTAAATCAGTGACTCTCAAACTTTCTGAAGTCGGGGCGCCCTTGAAATCCTAGCAATAATTGTAGGCGGACTACATACAAATTTATGAGAGACATATGCCTGATGAGTCTTTAAAAATACAAAATATGTTGGATCTAAAGAATAGGTCTTATTGAAGGTTTCATATGAATTCATTAGTGAAAAAAAAGTCAAATATTGCAGAAAAGAAATAAGGCAATAATATATAATGTAAAATGAAACATATCTTAAGTTTATTCATTCTTGTGTTTGTGAGAAACATGAGCCTGGTGAGTCTTAGCGATTGATTCAATGTTTGAGCATATATTTGATAGGCACACTGTCATTTTCCTCCTCAATACATTGAAGAGTTCTTCTCTTTTTGAACTTAGTTGTGGCGAGAGAAAAAAAGCCTGATTTACGTAAATATGATGTTGCAAACTGTAGTAAAATGATCAGAGCTTTTTTAGATATTGGCACATATTCTTCTTTTATAGAAATCCAAAAAGCTTCAAGAGACAATTCATTATGGTTAATCCTCAACCCACGATCAGTGGATATGATAAAGTAACTAATTTATCGCATTTGCTTATAAACAACTAAGTGATAAAATATAAAGTATAAATTGCTATGAAAGTCTAAATAAAACAGCTTTTAAATAAACAATCCTAATCCTTGTCATCATTTTATGCTACATAATACATCTTTTAGTAATCCTCTTTCTCGAACTAGGCATGGAGGATTGACCAGCAACTCCTGCCAGTTCAATTTAGCAAAATTAAAGCTTCTTATTATTGAAGCTTTCCTCGAGGTCTATCCGCAACGAGGCGGGTATTGCAGTATAATAAAGTAATATTTATTTCTTATATCTGGACACATATTTATCTGCAATACCAGGGCGCACCTAGACATCTTCCAGAGCGTACCTCGAGATCTTCCAGAACGTACCAGTGTGCCCAGGTGCACCATTTGAGAACCACTGCCTTAATATAACAAAATATATTGGATCTAAAGAATAGGTCTTATTGAAGGTCTCACATGAATTCATTAGTGCTAAAAATACTAAAAGAAAAAGTTCTTTTTCAAAAGTTGGATTGAATGAATTGAGTAATGATTTTGCAAATTCCACCGCAAAAAAAAGTTCAAAGCAGAATATAGAAGTGATACTCGCTTACCATCTTCTAGGGTTCTGATCTTTTGCGCCTCACTCTCAGGCCCATTTCCTTTGTGGGTAAAGCCTGTCACAGAGATGCTGTATTCTGTATATTTCTGCAGCCCTCCAATAAAGCCTTTCTGCATTCCATACATATTCTTAGTGTCCACATCGACTTTTTCTCTCACCGTCTCAAAATTTTCTCGAACTAGGCATGGAGGATCGACCAGCAACTCCTACCAGTTCAATACAGCAAAACAAAAGGTTCCTATAACTGAAGCGTTTCCACGAGATCTATCCGCATCTAGACGGGTACCACATTATAATAAAGTAATATTTATTTCTTATATCTGGACATATATTTCTCTGGAATGCCAGGTATGTCATGGGTTATTTTACCTTGCCTCTCTTTCCCTCTATTCGACTCATGACTATCAGATTTTCCAGGCCCTCCTTCCTCATTATGTGTTCCAGGAACTTCAGCTGCCACTTCCTGATGTTAAGTATAATCCTCCTCCTTGTTTGCATCCTTTCTAAGACCTCATCATTGCTCACACGTTCGGTCTATGGTATCCTTAGCATCCTTATGTAGAACCACGTCTCCGTCGCCTCGAGTCTCTTCTTCATCTTTGAGGATATCGTCCAACATTCGCTGCCTTTTCCTGATGTTAAGTATAAGCCTCCTCCTTGTTTGCATCCTCTCCAAGACCTCATCATTGCTCACACGCTCGGTCTATGATATCCTTAGCATCCTTCTGTAGAACCACATCTCCGTCGCCTCGAGTCTCTTCTTCATCTTTGAGGAAATCGTCCAACATTCGCTGCCTCTTGCTGATGTTAAGTATAAGCCTCCTCCTTGTTTTCATCCTCTCCAAGACCTCATCATTGCTCACACGCTCGGTCTATGATATCCTTAGCATCCTTCTGTAGAACCAAATTTCATTTATATTACATTATACATCTTTTAGTAATCAACTTCCTTGAACTAGGCTGGAGGATTGACCAGCAACACCTACCAGTTCAATACAGCAAATCATTGGAGCTTTCCACGAGGGCTATCCGTAACGAGACGGGTACCGTAGTATAATAAAGTATAATTTATTTCTTATATCTGGGCATATTTTTTTCGGAAATGCCAGGGCGTACTTAGACATCTTCCAGGGCGTACCAGTGCGTCCAGGTGCACGATTTGAGACCCGTTGAATTAAACCCTGTTCTTTAGTGCCGCAAAATGGCAAAAATCTTCGTCAAATAACGAAACCACATCATCTGAATCCTTTCAACTGTGTCAGTACGGAAAATAATGTTAGAATCAAGATCTTAACTTTTCACACAACCTTAATGAAAAGGTTACAAATGAAACTCTCCTCTTAAGATGGAGTACTGGTGTGATATGTGGACTGAAGATTTACAGTACCTACTTTTCAGTCTCCATTGGCAGCTGGTCTCTTCGCCGATCTATCTCTAATATCTCAGTCGGGGGAAAAAAACTAGCCGGTTACATCTAATGACACGAAAACCAAAAATAGTTACATCTCATCATCGCCGAACGGACCCCGAATTACCACCAGTCACGATGAGTGGATGTCTCCTTGGGGAGACCTCGTGCCTTGAGAGACTATTGGCCTTGAAACTCATTCCTAGCATCAAGTCGAACGCATGCATACGATCCATCGCTAAAGACGTAGGTAAAATGATCGGCTCACTGTACTGCTCCAGTAAGTACCTCACTCTTCGTGCTATCCTCTATCAAATGGTACCCAGGTGCACCATTTGAGAACCATTGGCTTACATAAAAAACTGCATGCACTGGTTCCCAAGTCATAATTCACCACTGATACACTATCACACGAAGTACAATTATTATGCACTTACATACATAAAACACTAGTTTTTTTTTTTCAGTTAGACATGCAATCCGTTAATTTCTTGGAACTTCGAAAGAACGTGTTGTCTTTCCTTGAATTTGGAGCGCCATAAATTAAGAGAGAAAGAGAGAGAGAGAGAGAGAGAGAGAGAGAGAGAGATTGTTAAAAGTTGTTTAACAAGCTGAATGCACGTGCAACCTGATTAGCCAATGAAAATCAAACACGTAGAAATAAAAAATACTACACATTCTTCCTTCTTTTTTCTCCATATCTCATTCGCTGACGATGTTTTAGTAATGACCGTAATTTAGTAAAGACCCTTGAGAGACAATTGGGCCTCAAACCCACCCCTGACATCAAGTCGAACGCATACATACAATCCATCCCTAAAGATGTAGGTAAAATGGTCTGCTACCTATACCGCTGCAGTAAGAACCTGACTCCTCCTGATATCCTCTAATTTTACAAGAGACAGGTAAGGTCAAAAAGGGAGTACTGTTTTCATATTTGGGAGAAAGCTGCCTAGACCTCATTCTCCAATCTGATAGAGTTAAAAAAGGCGTCTCCAGATTTTAATGCATCAGGCACAGAATTGAAATGTGTTTTGAAAAAAGTGGAGGATATTTTGAATAGCACATTAAAATTAAATAACCAGTAAATAATATGTGTGTGCATATATATATATATATATATATATATATATATATATATATATATATATATATATATATATATATATACATACAGTACTGTTTGATAAAAGTAACTCACCTGATTCTTTTTACTAAATGTTCTCTTCTCCGATGAAACGAAAGTTGAGCTAAATTCAAAGGATAAGCGATCTAAAATCCGAAGAAGAAGCTTTGAAAGCTCTTTGAATTTAGCAGTAAGTACTGTCAAGCCTCCGTTCGGTATAATGTTCTGGGGATGCTTTTCTTTTCATGGAACTGGTTTCTTAAAACCTATTGAAAAGACCCTCAGGAGCGAGCAGTACAAGAGAATTTTAGAGTCTTGTCTGCTCCCTTCTGCTGAAAGGGTGCAAATCGACCCCATCAAGCTCATTTTTATGCAGGATAATGCTCCCTGTCACAAATCAAAATTGATGAAGGAATACTTTGATGAGAAGCAGGTGAGTGTTATTACATGACCTCCCCAATCTCCTGACCTCAACCCCATGGAAAACTTATGGAGCATTATAAAGTACAGGCTCTCGAGAAAGCAGTTGAGCAACAAAGAGGATTTGATTGTGAATTTCATATCCGAATGGAATTCAATGCTTGGAGATGAGATTTGCCAGAACCTAATCATGTCATTGCCAAAAAGGGTTGAAAAGGTTATTCAAAATAAAGGCGGACCCATAGATTATTAAACATTTCGAACTATATGACCTATTATAAATAGATTATACCTCTATTATTCTTTATTTAAAGCTGTTCGGTTATGTTTCTATTGATTACTAGTTGCAGGAAATAAGTGAGTCACTATTTTTGCACAGATGTTTTCCCTAAATCTCATTTATATCCAAAATTATAATTATCAATAGAATACCTTAGGGTTCTTGACTAGGTGGTCGGGAAGGGGTCTTTATATTAGTAAGATTAAAAATTAGTTTGACCCCAAAAACAATAGGCAAAAAAATTTTAACTTAAAAAATCAGGTGAGTCACTTTTAGTCACTTTTATCGAACAGCACTGTATATATATATATATATATATATATATATATATATATATATATATATATACACACACACAAGGTAACCAAAAAAGTTCCATCCGTTTTTAAAGTAAAAAAGAAAACGCTTCACAGTATGTGTAACTTATATTTAGTCTTCGAAGTAATCGCCATCGGCATCCAGCACCTTCTGCCAACGTGTCTCCAGTTGTTCAATGCCCTTGCGGTAGAACTCGGGGAGTTTTGACGCAAAGAAGTCCGTGAGGGCTTTGCGCAAGTCGGCTTCATTGGTGAAGCATTTCCCACGATGATGATTATCCAGGGATTGGAATAGGTGGTAATCGGATGGCGCAAGGTCAGGTGAATGAGGTGGATGGCACAAAGTCTCCCACCCAAGTTGCTGTATGGTATCCCTGACCACTCGCGCGACATGCGGCCTGGCGTTGTCATGGAGGAAAAGCACACCTTTGCGATTCATCAGTGCTGGCTCCTGGCGCAAAGCCTGTTGCACACGTTTCAATTGCTGCGAGTATAGGTCTCCAGTGACCGTTTGGCCCTTTGGTTGCAGTTCATAATGAACCACTTGACCTGTCCACCAGACACAAAGCATAATCTTGCGTGGGTGCATCGGCGGTCTTGCGGTGTGAGGGACAGCATCCTGAGGAGACAACCAATGTCTGGAACGCTTGGGAGTTTCATACAGAACCCACTTTTCATCACTGGTAAGCACTCGATTGAATAAGGATGCTTTACGGTGGCAAGAAAGCAGCGAAACGCAGGCTGCCACTCGTTGTCCCTTGTGCACCTCCAAAAGCGTTTTCGGAACCCACTTGTTCAGTTTGTACGTCTTACCTAGGCGGTGCAGGTGAAGTCTAACTGTTTCATCGGAAACGTTGAACTGTCTTGCAAGTTCACCACACGTTAGACTACTGTCCTCTTCAATGGTAGCCTTCAGGACTCCGTCATTCAAGACCTGTGGTCGTCCACTGCAAGGCTCATCATGGAGAGACAAATCTCCCGACTTGAATTTTCAAAACCAACGCCTTGCAGTGCGTTCATCCACAGCACTATCCCCAAACGCTTGACATATGCGGCGACTTGATGCAGCTGCTGATAAGCCCACTTTGAAGTCGTAAATCAAACAGCCCCGAACGAGATCTCTAGACACTTCCATTCTTCTCACAGCTGTCCGGCTTATAACTGATGGCCGGGCACAGTGCGCGTGTTTTTTATAACGTCTGATGTTCCTACTTCCGACTGTCCGAATTTGAAAACAATTGCTACACGCATTTCGTATATATTTCAACTTCATTGAATAACTAATCAAAAAACGGACAGAACATTTTTGGTTACCTTGTATAATAAAAAAGGTTTAAACACTAATATTCCATGGTTATAATTTATTACATTAAATTTCTAGTGTCTGTTTTTTAAATTTAATTTAGGTCACCGACCCGGTAGCGAATTATGCATTGAAAAATAATTCCTATTTAACTGTATCTCACTCATTTAAACCGTTATTTAACTCCTCTCTTTAAAACTTCCCGCCTTCATCTTTAAGCCTTCCTGTTCTTCTTTCTTCTGTTACACCTCTCTCTAGAGCTTTCATACCATGAGCAGATATGAATGTACGTGAGAGATTCATGGAAGATTGTAGTTTAAAGGCAGTAAATTCGACCTTGCTAACCGAACGCTCCTCTGTGGCCAAATCGGTTAAAGGCACCTCAGGCTATATGACGGTCCCGTATAGGATACAGGTTCGATTGCTGTCGGAGAACGAACATTTTCTCTGACAATTTCTCGGACATTCAAGCCGGTTAATGTTATTAATACTGTTTATTATAAACAGAGCATTTACTTAAATATTTGTATCTAGAAAAAAGAATGTATAAACATAAAAATGTCTTAATATATATATATATATATATATATATATATATATATATAAACTTTGTTTTCATCTAAGCACTGAATTGTCTGTTCTAGTCTCTTTATCCCAATCAGTCACGTCCAGTCATCACCAATCGACCAGTCTGCATTCGCCCATATCCGCGTTTAATCTATGCCCAGACCAACATTTTTTTTTCTCTTTGTCCTTTTGTGTACGAATCTGGCTCCAATTTTAAACGGCTTTCCAGTGCCAAAACGAACATTTTTATTTTCCCGTTTGGCGATTCTTGGAACAGGAACCCTCTTGGCCGAAAATCGACCAGTCTTGGGCACAACTCTACCTGACCTGACAATTGACCCGATCTCCGGGAGCTTTGGACATCATGGGAACAAAAAGAATTGTTTCTGACATAAAGGTAAAAGCTATTTTGGAGGCTTTTGTTTCGGTAAGACCAGGGGTATCATGAACGTTGAATGAAATTTCTGGTAAAGGCTGGCA
>OZ038519.1:55519473-55554473 GCA_964036315.1 Acanthosepion esculentum | reverse complement strand
AAACTTTATAACATTTTTTACAGATGATTTCTATCGCAAATACAAATAAAGTTATAAATTTTTTAAAGCGCACACGAATTTTATGGACATCCTGTATATATATATATATATATATATATATATATATATATATATATATATATATATATATATATATATATATATTACAAATAGCTAGCCACTTATATTCAAGGTTACCCATCTATTAGGGTGGCTATCCAATGCCTATTGCAGACGCTCGCTCAGGCATATTTGTTATTGTTCAACATCCACAGAGCCCACCTGTGGTTTATACTTCAACTATACTGAGCAGACCTTAGTTACAGTTTACAGATTATTTCTATCGCGAATACAAATAAAGTTATAAATTTTTTAAAGTTCACACAAACTTTAGGACACCCTGTATATATATATATATATATATGAAACATTTTATAAAACATACATATAACAAACTATTTCTAATTCTAACAGTTAAAATATAATCCTTGAAAATGGCTAAATGTATAGCCGAAAGCGTTTGGAAAAAAAAAATAACATTCGGACAGTTTTCATATACTTTATCATCTGAAAAGAAAAACATTATTAGATCGCATGAGAAATTGTATAAAAAAACTATATAAAAGCACCTTGTCAGTCGTTTTAATGAAATGTGCATAGATATATATATGCGTGTGTGAGCGCGTGTTGATGTAATAGGAAGGAAGAGATTAATGATCCAGAGTTCTTTAGTATTTATGTCTTTATTTAAAAAAGAAACTGCGCTCAATACAGAGGTAGAGCTTAAACTAATAATTATTTTAAAAAAATATGATTCCATCGCAACTCATTACTATTTCGAAACTGAAACTCAAGTGTCAATGTTTAATTTCAATATTAAACTTTAACTTTAGAGCGCAGTTTCATTCTTTGATCCCCCAGATCACTGTGGCACCCCCTTTGTCGGCCTGTGTTATGACTAGGTCATCTCTATGTATCAGCCTGTCGAGGGCTATACGTTCCCCTTCAGAAATATTATTACGTGGCAGCTTACGTGTTATTGTTTTCTTTATGTCATTTGTAACGGCTATTTCAAATGTTTGTATAGTAGTGTCTGTGTTTTGTGGGGTGTATTTAGTGTTCTTCTCTTTTAATGTATCAAGTATGGAAGGTGTTTGATCATTGTTCCCGTAGTGGGCTTTTAGCCGTATTCTTCTGAAGAAGGATTTCAGGTCCTTTGCCAAGGTGTCTTTATCAAACCTTGGGGGGCTAAGGCAAAAGCTTAGTCCTTTATTTAGTAACTTGAAGGTATTAAGTGAGAATTTGTTATTACTTAAATTTATAACCCGCCCGTATGGGTCAAGTTTGAATTTGCAAGCATGACGAAGTTCTTTCGTAAAAGCTCGAAAGCTTGCATTATGTCTCCTATTACGGATGCTATACCCCCGTCCAGGCGTCCTGGTTGGGGGCTTATTCCGTTTTTTTTAAGGTTGGGTGTGTTTGCTGTCGATTGTCTACTGGGGGCTAATCTGGGTGGTCTGGGATGTCTAATGGTGTTATGCGTTCTGTAGAAGGGCTGCTGTGTTTTGGTGTGTGTATGCTTGTGCGGCACCCTAAGGATGTCCGCGTAAGTCAGTGGTTTGTTTTGTGTGTATGTTTGTTTTGAGATTCTAGCTATCGTTGATGGTGGCGGTGTTGTTATTGTTGATTGTGGTGCTGGTGGTTGTCTGTTGGTGTATTTGTTTGGTCTGTTTAGTGTTTGCATTGGTTGTGTGGTGTTTTTTGGTCGTCTTTCGTACGGGCGTTCATTTTTGTCTGAGTTCGGTTTGGCTTCACTTTTGTTCTTCTGTCTGGAGGAAATGTTCCATTTTAATTTTCTTTGTTTTTCCGCTTTCGTTTTTTGTAGTTCCCTCACTGTTTGGTCTGTGTGAGCTTTTACGATACTCTTTATGTTGGTGTATTCCTCTGGTTCTGTTTCTTTCTTTATTTGTTCATCGAGCAGGTTTATTTCCATGGTTGTTGCCGTTATGCTTTCCTGGCAGAACAGTATTGTATCCTGCATGAGTTCCCTGGAAAAGTCTTCTAATTTACGGTACCATGATGCTAGAAATGCATCATTATGGTTACCTATTGATGGTACCAAATCAACCCTGAAATTAGTTGGTACCAGTTGCTCCTTCAGGCATATCCTAATGTATTCTTGGTGTGATTCATACCTGGCTAATTTATTTGTTGCTCTGTTCATGCGTATTGCCAATAATTCGGTGTTTATTGGTTCTGTTGGAGTTATGTCCTCGGCTTTCGCTTCAGTCCCGTGTCTGTTACTCATGATTATATTTTGAACGATAAAAATTATTAGAAAAATCAATTAAAATCTTCAGACACACTGGGTTGTAGATTAATATTCTTATGCTTTTATTATTATTATTTCATTTATATTCCTCGACTAGTTTCGACCAACATGGCCATCATCGGGAGAGAAAAAAATGTCTCTGCTTGCTATAGCAGTAAACTACAGAAATGAATGTCTTGTTGAAGAAAACGAACGTTTGTCTGTAGTTTTCATTTGTTTTTTTATTGTTTATTTTTTTATCTTTTTAACATTCCTTGTGTTGGTCAAACAGTCTCTTTTAAGTTGTCATTTGAGATAAGAGCTATATTCCCTTTTTTTTGGTCAGTTCAGTAGTTTATTTGTGTTTGGTGAGGGGATGGTAAGTGTGTTTGTGTGTGTGTGTTTGTGTGTGTGTGTTTGTGTTATTTAGTTTAGTGTGTGTGTTATTTAGTTGTTTAGTCTCTGGTAAGTGTGTGTGTGTGTGTGTGTGTGTGTGTGTGTGTGTGTGTGTGTGTGTGTGTTATTTGTTTTTTAAGGGAATGAGTGAGTATATGTGTTAGCTTGTATATTGCTGTGGGTGTGTGTTATCATTTGGCTCATTAGGAAAGTGAGTGAGTATGTTGTGTGTGGGTGTGTGTATAGGTGTGAGGCCTCAACACCTCCGTAAGCCTGTCTTTTTTCTATGGGTATGGAATGTGGGTAGGTTTTGATTTGTAGGGTTATGTGTTGCTACTATCTATATTGTTTAATTTATGATTTAACCCGGCTGGAAACAGGGTTTGTAGACGTCGTATCCACTTATTTTCATGGAACTCTAAAATTCTTCTAGTGTTATCTGCTTTGGGCTTTTCTATTCTCTCAATTATGGTGAATTTGGCATGGGTTTTGAAATTGTGTTTTTCTATGCGGAAATGTTGTTCTACAGGTAATAATTTTTCATGGGGAGTCGACTTAATTCGATTGCGGTAATTATTGATTCTGTAGTGAAAGGGCCATTCAGATTTTCCTACATATTGTTTCTGGCATAGTGTGCATTCTAGGAGGTAAATTACGTTATGACTTCTACAGTTAGAGTCGTGATAGATTTTGTAAGTAGATTTAGTGACTGAGCTAGTGAATAAATTCGTGTGTGTGACGTGATTGCAACATAAACTTCTTTTGTTTTTACATGGTTGGGAAAATCCTGTTGTTTTTGTTGTTAGTTTATCACGGATTACTTTGTCCCCTAAAATGCGGTTACTACCTATGATTTCTTTTAGGTTCTTAGGTCGACGATATGCTAGAAGGCCGGGTTCCTGAAATAGTTTTATTAGTTCTGGTTTGAGATGTAGTATTTCCCAGCGACTTTTGATTATTTGGGATAGTGGAGGTAGAGTGGGGTTGAAAGTGGTTACTAGAGGAATGCGGCTAGATTTAGTTTTAATCTTGTATATTAGGGTGTTTTCTCTAGGTGTGGAAATTGCTTTATTTATTTGTTCCCTGATTAGGTGTTGTTTATAGCCACGTGTTGTGAATTGATGCTCCAGATTTTCAATGTGTTTGTTTAATTCTTCATTGTGGGAACATATCCTTCTGAGTCTAAGTGCTTGTGAATAGGGAAGGTTCTCTTTGAGGTGTTTAGGGTGGGTAGACTTAAAGTGTAGATAGTTGTGGGTGTCGGTGATTTTAGTGTGTAGTGTCGTTTGCAGTTTCCTGTTTTCATCTATGTAAATGTGAGTGTCTAAAAATGTTACTGATGTTTTGGATTTTTCGTAGTCAAATTTAATTGAGTCGTGTACCGTGTTTAGGGTCAAGAGAAATTGGGTGAGTTTGTCATTACTGCCCGTGTATATAAAGAATATGTCATCGATATATCTTGCGTAGAATACGCAGTCGTTACCAATGAGGGGGTAGATATGGGTCTCCTCAAATTTTCCCATGAATATTGTAGCATATGAAGGAGCTGCAATGGTGCCCATGGCACAGCCTCTTATTTGAAGGTAGTGTGCTCCATTGAAATTAAAAGTGTTAAATGTGAGAATATGCTCCATGAGTTTTATGATAATTTCTGTGGAAGGTTCTTGTTTTCCTCTTTTAGCCAGTGCTTCCTGAAGGGCGGTTAGCCCTTCGAAGTGTTTAATGTTTGAATAGAGTGACCTTACGTCCATAGTCACTAGAATAGCATTCTCTGGAACTGTCTGTATGTGGTTAATTTTGTTTAGTAGATCTGTTGTGTCTCTGATGTAGGATTTTACTTCCTTAGCTAGGGGTTGTATGTAATGGTCTACATATTTTGAAATTTTGGTCGTGTGGCAGTTGAATGATGAAAGGACGGGCCTTCCTGGGTTGTTGTTTTTGTGTATTTTAGGGAGGAGATAGAAACGAGCAGGTGTAATGTTTGTGGGTGTAAGTATTGTGCATGTTTCTTTGTCGATTAGGTTGTTGCGAAGCATTATTTTTAGTGAGCTGGTTAATTCTTTTTGGTATTCGGGGAGGGGATCTGTATGTAAGCTTTTATAGGTTTCTTTGTCGGCTAGTTGTTTGTTTGCTTCTTTAATGTATTCTTTGATCCCCCAGATCACTGTGGCACCCCCTTTGTCGGCCTGTGTTATGACTAGGTCATCTCTATGTATCAGCCTGTCGAGGGCTATACGTTCCCCTTCAGAAATATTATTACGTGGCAGCTTACGTGTTATTGTTTTCTTTATGTCATTTGTAACGGCTATTTCAAATGTTTGTATAGTAGTGTCTGTGTTTTGTGGGGTGTATTTAGTGTTCTTCTCTTTTAATGTATCAAGTATGGAAGGTGTTTGATCATTGTTCCCGTAGTGGGCTTTTATATAAATATATATATATATATATGTATATATTATGATTTTATTTATAAATTTATAATAATAGTCTGTTGTATGTATGTTTTATTAAATGTTTTCGTGTTGGTTTGTTTGTTTTTATTAAATAGGCTAAAAGTATTGGAAGCCTTATTAATAAAAACAAACAAACCAACGCTTAATAATATTAACTTTGAACATGGACATAATATCTTGACCGTGTTTTGAAAAATGAAAACATTTTATAAAACATACATAGAACAAACTATTTCTTATTTTAACACTTACAATATAATCCTTGAAAATGGTTAAATGTATAGCCGAAAGCGCTCGGATAAAAAGAACATTCGGACAGTTTTTATATAATTTATCATCTGAAAAGAAAAAAATTATTAGATCGCATGAGAAATTGTATAAAAAACTAAATAAAAGCACCTTGTCAGTCGTTTTTAATGAAATGTGCATGAAAGAATGATTGCTGCCTAAATACACAAATATATATATACATACACATATATATATATATATATAGATATAGAGAGACAGTGACACTGAGAGAGATGGGGTGAGCATGTTCTACATTTCGCTCAATGTGCTGATAAAGCTTTTATCGTTGTCTCACAAATTAAAAGCACGTTTTCCTATCGATGACATCACTTCCGGCAACTAGCTTACTATTTCTCGAAAATCGATATCCTTAGCTTACCGGGTCTTCAACGTCTTTTATCCGCTTTCGTTGCGAGGCAAAGAACCCCGAGATAATGCCGTCTCAGAATCAACTATTCTCTTTCTTCGAGCCTCTCATGAAAGAGCCAAGTACTTTTATACCATCCTAAAACGTTCTTTCATTCTTTTATTTCTTTCGTGAATTAGCCCCATTTATCCGTGTATGGCAAGGCACTTTTATGGAAAGTATTCAGGTTGAATTAATTGTTAACTGCTACTGACATAATACACACAACGAAAGATTTTGTTGTAGAGGCTGAATAACGATTTTACAAGGATCAGAATTTGATAAACAAACAAGAAATTATACTGTGGATATAAAACCAGCGATAAACTCTATATTATAATCACTCTCAAGTCGGCATTTATGCAGACGACACCACAATTTACTCCTGCCTCAAACACAAATCTAGTGATGCTGACAAAGTTAACCTGGCAGTTCGTCTCGAAAAGGACCTACAATCGGTTGTGAACTGGGGCAAGAAATGGTTGGTTAACTTTAACGCCTCTAAAACAAAACTGCTCTCTATTAACCACCACAGGGATCCATCCCCGCCTCCCATTAGAATGTCTGAAGACCAACTTCTCGAGAGCTCCTCTCTGCGGCTGCTCGGTCTCACGCTGTCCGCTGATCTGAGATGAAACAAATACATCGAGTCAATTGCATCATCCACCGCAAGGAAAGTTGGCTCCCTGTGCCGAGCCAGGAATTTTTTCTCCACTGAATCGATCCTCCAAATCTATAAATCAACCATTCGTCCTTGCATGGAGTATTGCTGCCATATATGGTCAGGAGCCCCTTCTGTTTGCCTCAAGGTTCTTGATAAGATCCAGAGACGGATTTGCAACGTGGTTGGCCCTGATCTGACATCTCGTCTGCAGTCGCTCTCTCACAGACGCGCCGTCGCCTCTCTCTGTCTTTTAAAAAAAATACTTTCACGGTAATTGCTCCGATGAGCAGCTTTCGCTGGTTCCCAGGCTTCGTGAATTCAAGCGTGCTACAAGGCTGGGATCCCGTTCCCACCCTTTCACTGTCGAAACTGTTAAATGTAGCCGTCTCTTCTACTCCAATAGCTTCATATCTCGCACCTCATGCCTGTGGGACTCCATTCCGTATTCCTGTTTCCCTGACAACTATAATCTCCAACTATTCAAATGTAATGTCAATCGGCATCTCCAGTTGCCTTGATCTATCCACTATCCTTCTCCAATTCCTTTCCTCTATCACTCCTATCTGCTCTCGCTCCAAATCCTCTGTAACCCCTTGAGTGCTAGTGGCTTCCCGCCTTGCTTGGGAGTGAAATGCTTAACAGAAAAAAAAGACATTAAATAACACAGAATCATAGAAGAATTAGCAATATTAATGGTCCTGATCTGGCAGCTCGGCTTCTGTTACTTTCCCACCGCCGTAAGGTTGTATCCCTGTGTCTTTTCTATAAATGCTTTCATGGTAATTGTTCGGGTGAGTTCTTCGCCAACCGCTCCCTCGTTAGGGGGTCAGGGATGTCAGTTCTCTGGTAGATGCGGGGTGCCTTTCGTTTCTAGCGTGATTTTCGTATTTGTGGTTGAATGGGTGTGTGTCTGAGTGAACGTTTGGGATAAATGATTGATTTTATATTATTAAAAGTCCCGCATTAATTTCGGCCAGTGAAGAGATGTTTCTGACACTTTTTAGTGATTCTGGGGTGGGGAGTTATTACTGACATTATTTTGTTTAGTTTCTTGTAAATAGTTATCTTTTCATATTGTAAATACTCATTGGGGCGAGTTTTAAAATTGTTGTTTTATTCCCCTCCCCCAACAGACAATGAATTGCACACATGAGGACTAGCTAGGACTTTCATAGAGACCTAGCGGTATTATGGTGAATGTCATAAGAATGGTAAGTAAGAATGCGCTGTTTTGGCGTTAGGAATATTATGATATGTTTGCGTCAGTGTTTGTGGGGGAGCTAAGTTTAAAATTAAGACAGATGAAGACCGTCCCTATTTGGGCCTTGTGCACCTTTTGTAAATAAATTACAAATAAATGTCGCTATTTTTGGTGGTAGTTACACTTTTTAAATTTAAGCGCTGCACTAGACTGATGGCGATATCTCATTAATTTCCAGTTGAGCTGCTAGATGTATTAAATTCTATGCAAAAAGTTCTTTTCCCGCACTTCTCGCTTGTGGAACTTCTTCCCAGTTCTTGCTTTCCAGCCAACTATAATCTGGAAAAATTTAAATTTCAACTATACCGAGCAGACCTTAGTTACAGTTTACAGATTATTTCTATCGCGAATACAAATAAAGTTATAAATTTTTTAAAGTTCACACAAACTTTAGGACACCCTGTATATATATATATGAAACATTTTATAAAACATACATATAACAAACTATTTCTAATTCTAACAGTTAAAATATAATCCTTGAAAATGGCTAAATGTATAGCCGAAAGCGTTTGGATAAAAAAAATAACATTCGGACAGTTTTTATATACTTTATCATCTGAAAAGAAAAACATTATTAGATCGCATGAGAAATTGTATAAAAAACTAAATAAAAGCACCTTGTCAGTCGTTTTAATGAAATGTGCATATATATATATGCCTGTGTGAGCGCGTGTTGATGTAATAGGAAGGAAGAGATTAATGATCCAGAGTTCTTTAGTATTTATGTCTTTATTTAAAAAAGAAATGTCAATCGCTATCTACTGTCTTCCTGATTTTTATTTTGTCTTCACGCTCATTATTAAAGTTTCTGTTCTTAATTATTCCACACCCTGTAACACTTTGTGTCTTAGTCGCTTTATTACCTTGCTTGTGGAACTCACTTCCGGCCCCATGCTTCCCAGCCCACTTGAATCTGCAAAAAATTAAATGTGGCGTCAATCACTCTCTGCCGTTCTCCTGACTACTATTTTCTCTTCCTGTTTGTTTTTTAATGTTTCTGTTCCTAATTCTTTCACCACCCCCTGTAACACCTTTTGTCTTAGTGGCTTAGTTGCCATTCGTGTGGAACTCCCTTCCGGCTGCATGCTTTCCCGTCAAGTTTAATCTGCAAATATTTAAATGCAATGTCAATCGTTATCTACTGTTCCTTTCGTTACTTTCTTCTCTTTCTGCTCATCATTAATGTTTCCGTTCCTAATTATTCCACACCCAGTAACACCTTGTGTCTTAGTGGCTTTATTGCCTTTCTTGTGAAACTCCCTTCCGGCTGCATGCTTCCCAGCCAATTTTAATCTGCAAAAATTTAAATGTGACGTCAATCGCTCTCCTGCCGTTCTCCTCGCTAATATTTTCTCTTCCCGTTCGTTATTAATGTTTCTGTTCCTAATTATTCTGTAACCTCTTGTGGCCTTATTGCATTTTATGAGAGCCATAAAAAAATATGCAGCGGTCTTTTCTAAATGGCATATTCCCCTTTCAGCAATGAATTAAAACAACAACTCAGAGATTTTCAAGTATTTTCATCCTTACCATTTATATAGAATAAAATAACATATGCATCGGTCTTTTCAAGGGACATTTTTCTTTGCTTAGTTGTCAAACCGAACGTCTTTTTAAGCGCCGTGTCCTTTCAGGACGTAGGCAATCATGGCCCACCACCTCCCCCTATCCCTTGTGGCTCACAACAGCGTTTTTGTTTCTGCCAACTCCCTCAGACCACGCACCGCCATCCACCTTCACTAAACTGCTATTAACAAGCACTATAGTTTCACTCTGTCACCATTTTGCTTTATATATATATATATATATATATATATATATATATATATATATATATATATATATATATATATATATATATATATATACGGCTTGCTTACAAGCAGAATTGTTCATAAACATTTTTGGTTCTCACCAGTCAAGGTGCAATTGAAATATACCGAAACGAAGTTGCATCTTTGTAGTGAGTAAACTGTTTTTGTCTATATGATAAAATTATAATATATATATATATATATATATATATATATATATATATATATATATATATATATATATATATATATATAAAACCGCTACGTATGCCATGTGCTGCTTTCCCTTGTCTCTTTTTCTCTTTTATCGTCCCGTGCGTATCAGATTCTCCAGGCCCTCTTTTCTCATCACGTATCCCAGAAATTTCAACTGCCTCTTCCTTATGTTAAGCATAATCTTCCTCCTTGTTTGTATCCTCTGCAAGACCTCGTCGTTGCTCACATGCTCGTTCCATGATAGCCTTAGCATCCTTCTGTAGAACCACATTTCCGCCGCCTCGAGTCTCTTCTTCATCCTTGAGGACACCGGCCAACATTCGCTGCCATATAGGAGGACAGATGTCACGTAGCAGCTCAGTACTCTTTTCTTTGTCACCATAGAAATCTTCCTGTCTCGCAATACTCTGCCCAGCTTTGGGAATGCATCCTTGGACATCCCAATCCGTCTTCGGATCTCAGCGTCGCACCTACCGTAAGAAAACTTCCCAGATACTTAAACAAACATGCACAAGGTCTTTGCAGGGCTTTGCTCCATCGCTGTATAATGGGTCAGTCCCCGATAGTGATTTAGGTCAACAAACATAGCAGCTGCACTTTGCAGAAAGTTAAATTTACCTTTCTTCCTTTAACGAGCTTAACCAACCCAGCACTTAGACAAAGAGGACGTCGACTCCAATTTCAAGTCGGATGTGTTATTTACTTTCTTTGTCCTCTTTTGTCAAGTTACCGATCCTTATCGATTATCCAGGGAGTGAAGAAAAGTATAACTGGCTACTCGGTCAATGAATGCCAAATGTTTCCTTATAGGGAGATGGCTAATATGACCATTACCTTTAGAGATGAGAAGAACAGCTGCTACACTTTGATCGAGGTCCGATGGCCAAGGAGTGAAGGAAAGCATAACTCGAGTAGCACTGGCTGCTCGCTCAATAAATACCGAATATTTCCTCAGAAGGCTTATTTTTATTAATATTAGGTCATCCCATAAGTTCTGTCCGAATTTTAACTTTTTGTTAAAATGAACGAAATTTAAAGAGTATTTTACAATGTCTAATGGAGCTGAACTTTATTTTTATGTTTAGATGCATTTAAACTGATCAAATTTTATTTCAGAGAACAATAAAATTAAATTTTGTTTGATTAAAACCCTGCTAACATGGAAGTACCCAAGAATCATTTGAGGCACATAATGCTTTATGAGTTCAAGAAAGGAAACTCAGCAGCCGAAGCGGCTAGAAAGATTCACTCAGTTTATGGAGAGGAATGTGTGAATGAAAGAACTTGCCGAAGATGGTTTGCAAAATTCGGAGGTGGAGATTTCACCCTTGAAGATGAAGATCGAACCGGACGTCAAGTTGAGTTTGATGAAAAGCTTCTTGAAGTAGCACTTAAAGAAAAATCCTGTTTTATCAGTTGAGGAATTGGCGGTGGTTCTCAGTTCAAACCATACAACTGTTCATCGTCATCTTCAACAACTTGGAAAAGTTCCTAAACTTGGAAAATGGGTGCCTCATGAATTGTCTGAAAACAACCTCAAATCCCGAGTTGACATCTGCTCTTCTCTCTATTCTCGCCAACTTGTTTCACCTTTTTTGGATAGACTTGTGAATGGAGACGAAAAATGGATCTTTTATCGAAATGTTAAGCGTCGTAGACAGTGGCTTGATGAAGGGGAAGGACCCCAGCCACAGCCGAGAATGGAACTTCATGGGCAAAAGGTTCTTCTTTCAATCTGGTGGGATTGCCAAGGAATAATCCACTTTGAACTCTTACCACCTAATGCAACAATTAATGCTCAAATATACTGTCAGCAATTGGAGCGTTTGAACCAAGTTTTGAGGAAAAAGAGACCTGCTCTAGTGAATCGAAAACGGGTGATGTTTCATCAGGACAATGCGCGAATCACACACAGCAAGAATCACGTCACAAAAGATCGAAGAACTTGGTTGGGAGAAAATTCTTCATTCACCTTATTCTCCCGACCTTGCTCCTTCAGACTACCATTTGTTTCGTAGCTTACAGAATCATTTGGAAGAAACAGCTTTTGTAACACAGGCAGAGGTTAAAACTGACATTTGTGAGTTGTTCGAATCAAAGCCAAAAGAATTTTACAGTAATGGAATTAGTAAGCTTGTTAATAGATGGAAGGAAGTCATAGATAATCAGGGAAAATAGATTGTTGATCGAATCTGTAATTAAATGTAACGTTTGTTCACTTGTTTTCTTTATTCAAAATTCGGACAGATCTTATGGGATGACCTGATATATATATATATATATATATATATATATATATATATATATATATATATATATATATATATATATATAACATAATGAGAATAATAATATAATAAACATAAACAAGGTCTTTGCAGGGCTTTGCTCCATCGCTGTATAGTGGGTCAGACCCTGATAGTGATTTAGGTTAATAAACATTGCGGCTGCTCTTTGCAGAATGTCAAATTTACGTTTCTTACTTTAACACTTAGACAAAGAGGACGTCGTCTCTAATTTCAAGTGGTATGTGTCATTTATTTCTCCTATTGTGTCAAGTAACCAATACTTATCGATCTTTGAAGAACGTTAATATGTCTGGTCGACATCGATTGTTCCCCGGAGTTTGTAATTCTCCAGTTTGGGAGCCATTTTCGTCTTATTAATCCACGAGTAAGCCATGATGATATGCAGATGATACAGTGTTGATAGCCGACAAAGACAAGAAACTACAAGAATTCTTCCAGAAGGAAATTGAGTAAAAGCAAGAAGAAAGGACTAAGCACCAATTGCAAGAAGACGGAATGCATGGTTGTCAGCAAATGGGACAGCCCAACATGCAAATTTACAAATTGGAGATATCAAAGTCAAACAAGTACAAATGTTTAAATATCTGGGAAGTATTTTAACAGAGTTTGGAAAGGGCGATACTGAAATACGAAGGCGCATTGCGATAGCGGAACATGCCTTCCAAAAAGCAAAGCAACGTATAGGATGACCCCCAAAAACGGGAATTTTTGAAGTGCGTATTGCCAGACATGAGCAAGTGGCAACATTGCGAGACAGTGACCTTGAGCAAGTAAACCTTTCGCCATTTCAGTAACGAGAATGAAATTCACAGTATCCCAGCTGAGATGTTGCAGCAGTCAATGAGGAATCTCAACAGCAGATTTCAAGAATGCATTCGTACAGGAGGACGCCATCTACAGGACGTAATTTTAAACAAATGAAAATTCCATCATTGTTTCTTAAATGGCATGTTTTAAGGTTTCAATTACTATGAATTAAATATTTTTCTTCCATCACTCTTGGTTTTATTGAATTGTTAAAAACGTTCCCGTTTTTTTGGGTCACCCTATATTAAGAAAGAGGAAAAAATCGTTAGAAATCAAATAAAACTGTACTGGACAATTACATCACAGATGAAGAAATGACTTGAAAGAACAGAAATGCTCGCTGAATGAATGCCGAATATTTTTTAAATGCCATGTGTGGTACACGCTTATGCGATCATGTTTCTTTCGATACATGACCGAAGAGACTGTTTTTGTCGCAGTAGGTTGCCATTTCTTTCTGCAGTAGACCAGTGGCAATCTAAGGCTATAGAACCCGATCTGCCCAACTATTTACCTACAGCTGGGGGGAGAAGAAGAGGATTCATAACTTTCCCAATGGATTCGACTGGAATTCGAACTGGGCTCTCTGATTCCTCAATCCGAGCCGCTCTCCATTACTCTACCGTGACCATGACGATTAGGGAGGAGGAGGAGAACTGATACTACACTTTGATTGTAGCCCGATGTCCAGGGAGGGAAGAGAAGCATAATTCGAATAGCACTGCTGCTCGGTCAATGAATGCCGAATATTTCCTTATAAGGAAATGGATAAAATTATCATTACCTTTAGAGATGTGGGCAACAGATACTACACTTTGATCGGGGCCAAAAATATTATGTTCAAGCAACAAGAAAGTAAATCAATAATGAACTAAAATCTAAGTTATTATTCCTTCACCGAAATCTTGAAGGATGTGCAGGAAGTTTAACGGTAATCAGTTATGAAATCAGAATGACTTTATTGAGGACTAAGGAGCCCAATACTCGCATTGGGCTTAACACACGTCTGGATTACAACCCAGGTATTTCTGAGAGATGAACTTTGATCCCATGAAACGATTCGTCCACCCTTTGATATGCTTTCTTTTTAATCATACTGGGTGTTTAGCCACCCGCCGCGTATGAGAAGCCCGGTGGGGGAACCGGCTTAGCTAAACCAATCACCGGAAAGTTTCTACTTACTACGCAAGAAGATACAATGAAAAGAAGGGAAAAGAAAGAGAAAGTAATAAAGAGAGATAGATAGATAGATAGATAGCTAGAGAGAGAGAGGGGGGAGGGAAAGGTATAAATAAGAAAGAGAAAATAGAAAAAGAGAGAGATAATGGGAGAAAGGGAGGG
The DNA here is from genome assembly GCA_964036315.1 of Acanthosepion esculentum. Lineage (NCBI taxonomy): Eukaryota > Metazoa > Mollusca > Cephalopoda > Sepiida > Sepiidae > Acanthosepion > Acanthosepion esculentum. The sequence continues at coordinate 55,540,204 of OZ038519.1, read as the reverse complement.
ATAGAGAGAGATAGAGAGACTATATGGAAGCAAGAGTAAAAGGAAGATAAAAAAGAAAAACGAGACATAATAAACGAAAGAAGATATAGCGAAAGAGAGGAAAAGAAAATATAGAAAGAGAAAGACAGAAAGGAAGAGAGAGAAAAAAGAGAAAAATAAGAGAAAATGAGAGAGAGAAAGAGATAAACAGAGAAAGATTGAGTGAGAAGCAAAATAGACAAAAAGGAAGAGATAAATCATTGATAAGATAAAGAGTGAGGAAAGATACATGTGAAAAGGTGTAAAAATACGGGAGTGTTAAAGAGAGAAAAAGAGGGAGGGGGTGAAGGAAGAAAAAGGGAGGGGGTGAAGGAAGAAAAAGGGAGGGGTGAAGGAAGAAAAAGGGAGGGGGTGAAGGAAGAAAAAGGGAGGGGTGAAGGAAGAAAAAGGGAGTGTTAAAGAGAGAAAAAGAGGGAGGGGGTGAAGGAAGAAAAAGGGAGGGGTGAAGAAAGAAAAAGGGAGGGGTGAAGGAAGAAAAAGGGAGGGGTGAAGGAAGAAAAAGGGAGGGGTGAAGGAAGAAAAAGGGAGGGGTGATGAAAGAAAAAGGGAGGGGTGAAGGAAGAAAAAGGGAGGGGTGAAGGAAGAAAAAGGGAGGGGGTGAAGGAAGAAAAAGGGAGGGGTGAAGGAAGAAAAAGGGAGGGGTGAAGGAAGAAAAAGGGAGGGGGTGAAGGAAGAAAAAGGGAGGGGTCAAGAAAGAAAAAGGGAGGGGTGAAGGAAGAAAAAGGGAGGGGTGAAGGAAGAAAAAGGGAGGGGTGAAGAAAGAAAAAGGGAGGGGTGAAGGAAGAAAAAGGGAGGGGTGAAGGAAGAAAAAGGGAGGGGTGAAGGAAGAAAAAGGGAGGGGTGAAGGAAGAAAAAGGGAGGGGTGAAGGAAGAAAAAGGGAGGGGTGAAGGAAGAAAAAGGGAGGGGTGAAGGAAGAAAAAGGGAGGGGTGAAGGAAGAAAACGGAGGGGTGAAGAAAGAAAAAGGGAGGGGTGAAGGAAGAAAAAGGGAGGGGGTGAAGGAAGAAAAAGGGAGGGGTGAAGGAAGAAAAAAGATGGGGAAGAGAGAAAAAGGTGAGATGAAGAGGAAAAGAAGAGATGAAGCGAAAAAACGGAGGGTGAAAAGAGAAAAAGAAAGGATGAAGAGAAAAAGAGAGGGTGAAGGGTGAAAAAGGGAGAGTGGAAGAGAAGAGAGGGATGAAGAGAGAATTAGGGAGGGATGAAGATAAAAAGGGTGAGATTAAGAGAAAAAAGGGAGGGATGAAGAGAAAAAAGGGAGGGTAAAGAGTAAAAAGAGAGAGTGTGAAGAGTGAAAACGGGAGGGAGGAAGAGAAAGGGAGAAGGTGAAGAGAAAGGGAGAAGGTGAAAACAGGAAAACGGAGGATGAAGAGAGAAAAAGAGTGGGCAAAGAGTGAAAAAAGGAGGGTGAAGAGGGAAAAAGGGAGAGTGAAGGGAGAGAAAAAGGGAGGGATGAAGAGAGAAAAAAGAACGGATGAAGAGAAGAAAGGGGGGTGAAGAGTGAAAAGAGGGAGAGTGAAGAAAGAAAAAGGGACGGTTGAAGAGAAAAAAGGAGAGATAAAGATAAAAAGAGAGGATGAAGAGAGAAAAAGGGAGGGATGAAGAGAAAAAAAAACGAAAAGAGAAATAGGGAGGGATGAAGTGAGAAAAGGGGTTATAAAGATAAAAATAGAGAGGGAGAAAGAGGGAAAAAAGGAAGGGATAAAGAGAGAAAAAGGGTGATAGTGGAAAGGGAGGGATCAAGAGAGAAAAGAAAGATACAAAAACAGATAAAGAATGAAAAAAGGATAAAAAAACAAGACCAACTTTAAAAATAGGAGAAATATCAGCGGTAAAGGGTAAAACTCCAGCAAAAGGCAAGAGAGAGAGAGAGAGAAAATAGATACAAATAAGAAGGGGGGGAGAGAAATAATGATATAAAGAGAGAAACTATGAATAGAGAGTGAGATGTCTGTGTGTGTGTGTCTCTGTGTGTGTGTCTGTGTGTGTGTGTATGACAGAGAAAGAGAGAGAGAGAGAGAGAGAAAGAGAAACAATGCAATATATAAGAAAGAGCTGAAAAGAAAGGGAAGAGTGGGATAAAGAGAGTGAAGGAAAGATCTAAAACGATCGGGAAGAGAGAGAGAGAGAGAGAGAGAGAGAGAGAAAGCATTGACAATAGGAAAGAGAAATGGACGGGATAAGGAGAGAAAAACAAAGCCCGGCAATAAGGCTGATAGAGGAAAAGAAAGAAAGCGCGCGACTCCTGTCGAACTGTCTGCCTCGGCAGAGAGGAACCCGGACGAGGCTTTGACGAAGGGCAAAGTTTCGTCCGGGTGGTAGACAAGCCCTGAACCCGTTTATACGGGTTCTTAAGGGAGTATTTTTGGCCGAGCTTACGGGCTCGGAGAAACACACGTTAAACTCGGCCTTGTGCCACATACTTTCCTCGTGGGGGGGGGACTGTTAAATATAGGAAGTAAAGAAAAGCATAACTCGAGTAGCACTGGGAGATGGCTAATATGACCATTACCTTTAGAGATAAAGAGAACAAATACTACACTTTGATCGAAGCCCAATGGCCAAGGAATGAAGAAAAGCATAACTCGAGTAGCACTGGCTGCTCGGTTAATGAATGCCAAATGTTTCCTTATAGGGAGATGGTTAATATGACCATTACCTTTAGAGATAAAGAGAACAGATACTACACTTTGATCGAAGCCCAATGGCCAAGGAGTGAAGAAAAGTATAACTCGAGTAGCACTGGCTGTTCGGTCAATGAATGCCAAATTTTTCCTTATAGGGAGATGGCTAATATGACCATTACCTTTAGAGATAAGGAGAACAGATACTACACTTTGATCGAAGTCCAATGGCCAAGGAGTGAAGAAAGCGATTCACAGCCAATGATAATATGCAAATGAGAAAGAAAGGGAGCTAAAAGAAAAGGAAAAGGTTTCACGTATGAAAGTGAAAGAGAAAAGTGAAATATATAAATAAAAAAGAAAGACGAAAATTATCTAGAGAGAGAGAGAGCGAGAGAGAGAGAGCAACAAAAGCAGAGAAAAAGAAAGGCAAAGAAAATGTAAGAGATAAAAAGAGAGAATGATAATATGCAAATAAGAAGGAGGAATGAAAGAGAGATAAAAAGAAAAAAACAACGTTTCAAATAAGAAAGTCAGATTGAAAGTGAAAGTAGGAGTTACAAATTATAGAAATAAGAAAGAAATACGAAAATCTACAAGAGAGATAAAGAAATTGAAAATAGAGATAGAAATAGATAAAGAAAGTGATAATATACAAATAAGAGAGAGGAAAGAAAAGATATAATAATAAGAAAAAAACAACGTTTCAATCAGAAAATGAAAGTGAAAGTGGGAATTACAAATTATAGAAATAAGAAAGCAACACGAAAATGTACAAAAGATATAAAGAGAGTGAAATAGAGATAGAAAGAGATGAAGAAAGACAGTGATAATGTACAAATAAGGAGTGAAGAAAAAAGATAATAATAAGAAAAAAACATTTCAAATAAGAAAGTGAAAATGAAAGCGAAAGTAGGAATTACAAATTATAGAAATAAGAAAGCAACACGAAAATGTACAAAAGATATAAAGAGAGTGAAATAGAGATAGAAAGAGATGAAGAAGACAGTGATAATGTACAAATAAGGAGTGAAGAAAAAAGATAATAATAAGAAAAAACATTTCAAATAAGAAAGTGAAAATGAAAGCGAAAGTAGTAATTACAAATTATAGAAATAAGAAAGAAACACGAAAATGTACAAAAGATATAAAGAGAGTGAAATAGAGATAGAAAGAGATGAAGAAAGACAGTGATAATGTACAAATAAGGAGTGAAGAAAAGAGATAATAAGAAGACAAAACATTTCAAATAAGAAAGTGAAAATGAAAGTGAAAGTAGGAATTACAAATTATAGAAATAAGAAAGAAACACGAAAATAAGCAATAGATATATAGAAAGAGATAAAGAAAGACAATTATAATATACAAATAAGAAGGGCGAAAGAAAGCGAGATAAAGAGAGTAACGCATCCAAAGAGGAAGAAAAGGGAGAACGGAAAGTGTCAAAAATAAAAGATATATGGAAAAAAGACGACAGAAAGCAAATAAAAAAAGTGACGAAGAAGGAAAGAGATAGAAAGAGAAATAATATAGAAGGCGGAAAAAGAGTTTATCATATTGTTCAGTATTGATCCTTGGAATCAAAGCAAATCACTTTGGCAACGAGTGATCTTTAATGTTGTGTCCAACATCCAAATCATAGCCAAATGTTAACCGGACCCGCCAAGAATGAACCACTCCCACCATCACAGAAAGCTTCTAAATAGTCACAGGATTGTAGATGGTAATATAATACGCACATATATGAAACCGATTTTGTGTTACAAAGATTCTTAAAAGCTTTGCTTAAATGTTCATTGAAATTCGACATTGTTGCGTGTTGTTCACGTATGCAATTAAAAGCCAGCCCCACCATTGTCGAGTACTCAGCATATGCGACGTTTTATCAGCTTTAGTCTAGGGGCGTGCAAATAAAGCAGGCCATGGTTTGAAAAGCGGTTTCTTGTGGAGACGACTGTTTTTATGGCGTCACAGGCCATGAAAAAGTCCTCTTGTAACAAACACAACACTCCCCCACAACTGGTCCCATAAGTACAAATCAATTAATGAAGATTTTTTTTAATATAGGTGTTAATGTGTTGACCCCGAAAGCCGTTAAACAGTCATGGTCTTAATCGGGAAAGTTGCCTTGAGCCAATGTTGAACTCGTTAAAACTATCAGTGATTATCGTAAAAGTGTAAAATTATGGATATTAGTTCATAATAAAGATGAAGCTTGCTTATAAGGCTTCTCAAATTGCGGCAATCATTAACAGAGTGATAGACCCACTTGTGACCAGGCGCTGCTTTCTGAAGTTCCGAAGTGGGGAGACGAGTCTTTGATAATCAAGGTGGTAGATGAATAATCAACATCTGAAAAGACAAGTCGAACTTAACAAAGAGGGCTCTTTAATCCAGAATCCAGCGTCGTACTGTCCGAACTTAATAATCTTCTGTTGTAGCCATTTAGGTTTGGAAAACTGTTTGTTTTTTTTTGGGGGGGGGAAGGTGGGGTTATCCGTGATCAAGCCGTTGGTCAAAGTGTCAGGGACACGTTCCCGATAATGGGTGTCAGTATTTCGAGAATATCGAAGCATGTTTAAGAAAATTGGCAAGGGAAAGACGCTCGGTAAATGGATTCCACATTGACCTCAGTGAAAAGTCAAAAGAGTTGGACGTTCTAAAACTGTGAAGTTCGAATGATCCATTTCGGGATCAAATACTGACTTGTGCTGAGAAATGGACTCCTTATGACAATCGGCCCAACGGTTTGGTAACGGATAAAGCATCCCCCCCCAAAAAAAACAATTTTCCAAATTTAAATGTCACAACCAGATGATTATTAAGTTCCGACAGTACAACGCTGGATTCTGGATTAAAGAACGCTCTTTGTTAATTCTACATCAATTTCTTCCAGGATGTTGTTCTCAAATACGTGACGCACCCGGTGCACACACACACACACACACACACACACACACACACACACACACTGGGAAATAGGGTTAGGTTGTTCGGCGAATAATGTCCGATTTTCAAATAAACCTTTTGTGCTAAAATCTATTATAGTAATTGCACAAAATATATCACTCTTCCCTAATTGATCAAAGTGTTCTCTTTTAAGTGTTAATTTTATACAAATCTCTTACAGAATTCTGTTCACAAATACACGACGCACCCTGTGTATACACCGAAAAATAGTATTAGCTTGTTCGGAAAATAATGTCCGATGTTCTAATATATTATAAAAGTTGCAGAAAAATGTATTACTCATTCTTAATGATTAAAGAGCCCTCTTTGTTAAATTTATGTCACCCTCCTTCAGGATGTTGTTCTCAAATACGTGACGCACCTTCCGTATACACCGCAAAATAGATTTAGCTAATGTCCGATTTTAGAATGAACCTTTTAATTGCGTTCTGATATATTATTATAAAAGGTGCCCAAAATATATTACTCATCCCTAATAGGACCTCTTTGTTAATTTTATGTGAATCTCCTTCAGAATGTTGTTCTCAAATACGTGACGTACCTTCTGTATACACTAGAAATTAAAATTAGGTTCTTCAGGAAAGAATGTCTGATTTTAGAATAAATCTTTTGTGTTCTAATATAGGGTGACCCCCCAAAAAAACGGGAATTTTTGAAGTGCGTATTGCCAGACATGAGCAAGTGGCAACACTGCAAGACAGTGACCTTGAGCAAGTCAACATTTCGCCATTTTAGTAACGAGAATGAAATTCACAGTATCGCAGCTGAGATGTTGCAGCAGTCAATGAGGAATCTGAACAGCAGATTTCAAGAATGCATTCGCACAGGAGGACGCCATCTACAGGACGTAATTTAAAAAAAATGAAAATTCCATCATTGTTTCTTAAATGGCATGTTTTAAGGTTTCAATTACTATGAATTAAATATTTTTCTTCCATCACTCTTGGTTTTATTGGATTTTTAAAAAGTTCACGTTTTTTTGGGGTCACCCTATATATTGCTCATTCTCAATGATTAAAGGATTCCCTTCGTTAATTATATACCAATTATCTTTCAGAATTTAACTTAAAACGTTATATACTCATTACCTTAAACATGAAAAAAGGAGAGAGGTGTTTGCCGTTTCACGAGTCTTGATAATCATGGCGGTTCACGATTTCGTGCTGCAATTGACGATCAACATATGAAAACATTAGTCGAAAAAAACTCACATCAAAGTGTCAAAGAAATGTCCCCGATAATCTGTGTCAGCATTACAAGAATATGGAATCATGAGAAGGAGAAGACACACGATAAACAAATTCCACATAAACTCAGTGAAAATTGATTCTATATTTGCGAAATTCGAATGGTCCATTTCTTCAATATGTGAGTTCAATACCCGGTTAAGGCAGTGGAGAATTTTCAGAGGGAAAAATTAACAGGAGATAACTGATAACTGACATCCATTAAAACATGGCACGTGGAACTAGAACAGTCTACCCCAGTGAGCGAAATAAAGGGTTCAGTTCGACATTCCAACCACGTGAAGAAGGCCGGAGCGTACAACGGCCGAAACGTTGTAATAAATACGGCGACAAAGATGAGGACAATAGTCCGAATAATGTAAATAAGATCCATTTCTTGATCGAATATTCACTTGTGATGAGAATTGGATAATTTACGAAAACCGTAAACGATTGTCTCGATGACTTGATCATGACGAAGGGCCCAAACACGTTCCAAAACCGAAATGGCACCAACAGAATATGTTAAGTATAATTGTCCTTTTTAAATACAATTATCTCCAGAACTTCGCATTGTTAGGTCCGAGGTATTCTCAGCACCCTTCTGCTTTCTCTTGCTTCAAATCTCTTCTTCATCTGTGAGGGGATTGTCCAGAATTCACTGCCATATAGAAGGACTGATATTACATAACAATTCAGTACTCTTTTCTTTGTTTCTATTGCTTCAAGTCTTTTCTTCATCTGTGAGGAGATTGTCCAGCATTCACTGCCATATAGGAGGACTGATATTACATAACAGTTCAGTACTCTTTTCTTTGTTTCTTTTGCTTCAAGTCTCTTCTTCTGTGAGGAGATTGTCCAGCATTCACTGCCATATAGGAGGACTGATATTACATAACAGTTCAGTACTCTTTTCTTTGTTTCTTTTGCTTCAAGTCTCTTCTTCTTCTGTGAGGAGATTGTCCAGCATTCACTGCCATATAGGAGGACTGATATTACATAACAGTTCAGTACTCTTTTCTTTGTTTTTCTTAATTCAAGTCTCTTCTTCATATGTGAGGAAATTGTCCAGCATTCACTGCCATATAGGAGGACTGATATTACATAACAGTTCATTAGTCTTTCCTTTGTTTCTAAGGACATTTTCTTGTTTCTTAATACTTTGCTTAGCTTTTGGAAGCCATCTTTCCCTATCCATATACGCCATCTGATTTCTATGTAGCACTTTCTACCCTCTTTTAAAATGCTTTCCAGTTATCTAAACTCTGACATCTGTTTGATAATTAAAGTTGATTCTTAAATCAGACTTTCTTGCGAGCAAACCTAATAGAACAAGCAGCTAGCTACAACGAAATGGAATTAAGTATGTAATCTTCATGCATTTAAAAGCCGCCAGAATAATGTCTGTCTTGAATCTGTTAGCGGTGGATCTTTAAAATGGTGAAGAAAAAAAGCAAACAAAAATTTTGAACACCTTCACATAAGCCAAGTAAAAAAAAAAAAAAAAAAAAATTAAAACAGCTGTCGAGGGAACGAAGTCATTATCGACTAAACTACATATTCGAGCAAACTCTTCCAGTTTCCAGAACGCGATAGTTTTGCCGTCACTCGTACTGGGTAAAAGCGAATATCTGGTAAGGTGGGCGGACGAAGGCGGGGCAAGAAAACTAACTAAACTTTAACAATAGTTGTGACGTTTAAAGTGGAACTGAACATTTTGAAAATGCGTTTGACGGCAACAATACAAGACGGCCACCGTTGATCTGAGGAATGGCAAAAGTTTGAGTGAAAATGGGTGGGGTGGGGGTCAAAGTAAGCGATTCTTTTAGGCGACACCAACAAAAGACATCAAGTAAATAGTACTTAAGACGCATTTACAACTTTAAATTCTAATTCTGAATAAAGAAATATATATATATATATATATATATATATATATATATATATATATATATATATATATATATGTTATGAAATGGACAGAGTCCGACATTTATTTAAGTAAATGCTCTGTTTATAATAAACAGCATTAAATAACATTTACGGCCTGAATGTCCGAGAAATGTTCATAGAAAATATTCGTCCTCCGACAGGATTCGAACCTGTATCCTATACGGAACCGTCATATAGCCTGACGTGCCTTAACCGATAATTTCATAAAGTGTGATGTCAATTGTTTACATTTGATACGCCTTGAGCAGATATGAATGTACGTGAGAGATTCATGGAAGATTTAAGTTTATAAGCAGTAAATTCGACCTTGCCAACCAAACGATCCTCTGTGGGCGAATCGTCAGGATATATGTATATATATAACCCAAATATAATATTATACTGTTCATATCCGGGATTCATTTTATAGAACCTATTCCCTTTAAGACGAATACCTTTCATCCTTCACTGACCACTGCCTAGTGCCTTTCGCCTGACTAAAACATTGAAATGGATCAACTCTGTATTAGTTTTTCGGGGATGTCTTTGTTGCTTTCAAAGTTACATTTTTAATTCCGACATGAATTCAGTCTATAATAGGGTTGAATAAGACTGACAAATTTTAATTTTGGTCGGTTGAAATGAGCTTATTCCCATATTATGTGATTTTAGATATTATTGTTTATTAGTATATATATATATATATATATATATATATATATATATATATATATATATATATATATATATTGTGCAAATATATATATATATATTGTGCAAATATGCAGCAAATTTTTTATATCATTAACTTTACTAATCTACTTTTTGTATGAATTATTCATTGTAATATAAATTGAACTGTACCACTGTCTTGATTTAAAAGAAGTGTAATACATATATATATATATATACATATATATATATATATATAAAATATGATTCCTTCGCTACATAAGAGTTCTCATGTTTCAAAAGCGAGAGCCGAGACCCTTAATATAATTTTTGAAATTAAGTTGAATTAAGGTGTCTGGTCTCGCTTATTCCCAAATTCCCGCTTGACGAGGAAGCGAGTCCAGACACCTTAATTCAACTTAATTTCATAAATTATATTAAGGGTCTCGGTTCTCGCTTTTGAAACATGAGAACTCTTATGTAGCGAAGGAATCATATTTTTTTTTAAATATTATAATATAAGCTCTACTTCTGTATGGAGCACTGTCTTTTTAAAAATAAAAGCAAAAATACTAAGCAAATCCGGGTTATTTACCTAACGTGTTCTTTCTTATTTTTCTGCATACCTGCACACACACACACACACACACACACACACAGAAATATATATATATATATATATTGTAAATATAGATTTAAGGTATGCTATAACTATGGTTAAAATTGCTCAATATCAGGGATAGAGTATAAGAATATTGAAAGATTTTGTGGTGGACATTTACTTCATGAACTAAGCAAAATAATAAAATAAAAGATACAGTGTTCTACATGGGCAATGGTTTCATAATCTTAAGAAACTGTAACAGACCTAAAACAGACAGAACCAGAACATATTTTTACAAGGTATATATATATATATATATATATATATATATATATATTTAGGCAGCAATAGTTCAATTTGTTTAAATGGGTTCTAGCACACACAAAAATTTACCAGACTCCATTAGAAATATACTAGTAGAAAACACAAATAATATTAATTGCTTCCACCTGTAAAAAAAGGTTAAAAATAATGGAGGCTTTAATAATAAAAAAGAAAAAGCCTACCCTAAACAATATTAACTACGAACAAAGCCACAACGTGCTAACCGTATTTGGAAATTAAAACACCCCTACTACACACTAAGACATATACATAATGCACACACTCAATTAAGCTGAAAAATCAAATCATCCTTGATAATGGCTTAAGATATAGCCGAAAGCGCTCGGAAAAATAAAACATTTGGACAGTTCTTACACACCCTTTGCCCAGCAAAGAAAGCTCTTGTTCGTACACAAGAAAAATTAAATAAAAAACTTAATCGTAGTACCTTGTCTGTCGTTTTTAATGAAACTTGCATATATATATATATATATATATATATATATATATATATATATATATATATATATATATATATATATATGTGTGTGTGTGTGTGTGTGTGTGTGTATTTATTTCATTTCGTTTTTATTACTGATTCTTGACTCTTATTTTTTTATTATTAGGTTTCTGTTACATATATAAGTAACTATCTTCCCCCACTTATGTCCCTTGTCTTCAGGACTTTTCCTGCCCCTTTTTGTGACGGAAGACATGACTAAACCCAGAATTCGAAACGAGCGTCTGCAAAGTGATGACAAAAAAGAAATATGGCCGCTATTGAAGACGCAATTTATGCGCGCCTATGTCGTCCAAAACGAGACGATATTTGCGCACATGTAAATTTTGGCCGTATTGGAATAGCATAAAAAGCGGTGTGCCAGCAGCACGACAGAACCGAAGTCATTCGGCGGACTGCGTGCAATAGAGCTGGACGGTACGGATTGACAGACGGACAAAGAGGAAGTCGAGGTAGGCGCGTCTTAGTTGGTGTCTGTTTCACAACTGCCCAGTGTAACGGCTGAGTAAGGGAGCCGCGCAATCCATTTACTTGAAGCGACCGAAGAAGAAGAAAAAATAGCTGGCCTGCCGGCGAGCACTGCACTACACTGCACTTTTTGACCCCCCCCTTCTCATCACCATTTTTATCTAAACTTTTCATGCAGGAATCACTTCCTGTGCACCCGTCAGTGAATAAAGATCTGTTACTGTTCTGAATACAGTTTATTCAAGTTCTTTATCATCCTGGGACCCACAATGAGACGTTAGAAGAGATTATATATATCATTGCTCGTAAAATGAAACCAATTCAATTCAGGACTTCAAAACAAACATTGTGCCTTTCATATCTCTAAAACAAACAAAAACAACTTTGCCTTGCACAGTTTGTGATTTTGAAACAAGATCTTTAACGTGACAAACAGTCAGCAGTAATCAAGCAGGACCCACAATCAATTCCACTGGGTTATCTGGTAATTCTTTTAGTATCACCATTTTCAACGAAGCCAAAACAGCCCTAAAAGATAGTGGATCTTCAACGCCCACATATATGCTACACGTTATAAAAAAGCCAACAGACAAAAGAAACATCGTATGGTTTAAATAAGTGTACAATAAACGCAGGAAAATTAAACTCAGAAACAAACATTTCACACCATCAAGACTCTCCAAAAGATATTCAGCAGAAACACAACAAAAATCAGCTAAAGTTGAACTGAGACAAATAAAAAAAACTTAACAAATCACTGGCACAGGCCAAACTCACCTGAAAATGCAGAGGAAAAAACAAATGTCCTTTGAATAGAAATTGCTTGCAAAACAATATAATATACCAAGCCATTTTAAAACCAGCAGATAACGAAAAAATATATAGGAGTAACTGACGGAAATGGAAACAGAGAAACTACCAATGCAAAATATCTTTTACCAATAGTAAATACGCGAAAAGCGCAACTGTTTCTAAACATATATAGAAAATGAAAAACAAAATACCCCAAAATACATCAACAAATCAGGCTACAAAAATCAATCACAAACTGTAAACATTGGAGTTAAAACAGCTATAATCGCCTTCCCAGAAACAATACAAATTATGAACTAAATTATTAGGTTTTTTTCACAAAATGCAGACATGAAAACATAGGACAGAAAGGAAGAATGTGCCGAATAGAAATAAATAAAGAAAGAAAGTGTTGTAACCTAGAAAGGGTTACTCTATGAGGAATAACCAAAACAGAGGCTGGAAATAAAATGGTAACCTTTATAACATCAACAAAATGCAATACTCGCCAGCGGCGCCAAGTAGGTGAACCACTGATGGTAGTGGACTACTTGGGACAGCATATCACCGCCACTAGCAATATTGGTCAATGTACTTTTGAGGATTGGTACATCCCTTATTGTTCATAGGTAGGCTATAACAGAAAGAAGGAAGGAAGGAAGAAAGAAAGAAGGAAAGACAGTTAGTCAACGAAAAGAGTAAGGAAGAATGTGATGAATGGAAAAAGAAAGAAAGACTGATGGAAAAAGAAAAAGAAAGAAAGAAAGAACGATACAGAAAAGAAAGAAAGTGAACGAAAAGAGACGGGAAGTATGTGATAAATAGAAAGAAAGAAAGAAAGAAAGGGGAGATAATATGATGAATAGAAAGAAAGAAAGAATGAAAGAAAGAAAGAAAGAAAGAAAGAAAAAGAGAAAAGAAAAATAAAGTCAATATTAAGAAAGAAAAAAGCAAGCCAGAAAGAAAGAACGAAGATGAAGAGAAAATATTGAACATGTATATGTTTGTGTGTAGATATGTGTGTAGATGTTTATACATATGCGTGTGTGTGTGTGTTTGTTCGTATCTATGTGTGTAGATGTTTATACATATGTGTGTGTGCGTGTGTAGATATGTGTGTAGATGTTTATACATATGCGTGTGTGCGTGTGTTTTTGTGTATCCATGTGTGTAGATGTTTATACATATGCGTGTGTGTGTGTGTAGATATGTGTGTAGATTTTTATACATATGCCTCTGTGTGTGTGTGTTTGTGTGTATCCATGTGTGTAGATGTTTATACATATGCGTGTGTGCGTGTGTGTGTCTACATTGCAGGCGTGTGTGTGTCTACATTGCAGGTGTGTACTCTGTGTTCCTCCATCTTTAGCCTTTTGTCCTCCTGTCCGAATGTTTTTTTTTTCTCTATTCAAATAGTCAATTTCCTTCGGCTGACTAAAAATCGATTGATTAATCAGACAATCGATCATTCAATCAACCGATCACTTGACCAAAATGCCCCCCCAGTAACCTCCCACCCACCCACCTTTCGTCACCCATAAAAAGAAAACCCTCTCCCGACAAACTATCATTTCCATCAAATGATTTGAATCTCCTTCTTGACCGCTTATTTCTTCGGCCCTGATCGAAAATCTTTTTTGCTATCGTTTATTTCTTGCCATTGTTGACTATTTTATATATTCCTTCGACCACTGTCGTTTCGATGTCCGCCAATGGTGGTCTATCAATTATACGATGACAAAGACAGCATATTCTAAACGGACCTGTATCAGATATTCCGGAAACAATTAAAAATGCTCCAAAGATGCTTCCTTTCGAATCCGGGACATATGAGTCAACAAATATTTTATTCTTATTGTTGGTTTTCTTGTGTTTTTGTTGGCGACATTTGGTTTTGCTTCGTTGATTGATTAAGAGGGGGTGTCTTGTTGTCGCTATTATTGTTTCTTCTTCTTCTTCTTCTTCTTCTTCTTCTTCTTCTTCTTCTTCTTCTTCTTCTTCTAGTCCTGGGTATGACGATAAACTACATCCGGTATCAAGGCCTCTGATTGGGAGATTGGAGATTTTGAGGAGCATGGAACTCCTGTTGTTCTCAGGTCCACTCTTAACAATAATATATTTTTAAAGCAGAATTACTAACAATACATTTTATAGCAAAATGACCAATAATACAAAATGATCAGTAATATATTTCATCTGTAGTTGAGAGAATAAAATAGTGTTCAAAATATTTAGATTTCGGCATAAAATGACCCATAGAGATGATATGCCGCTAAACAAAATGACCAGCAATACATATATATAGTTGAAGGCATACAATTGCGTTCAAAATATATTTAATTGAAGCTATAAATTGTGTTCAAAATATTTAGATTTCGGTATTAAATAACCTATAGAGGTATCGGTATGCCGCTAAAAATAATCAAACTGTTTTTTTTTTAAAGATATGTTACCTTTCTTGGTCTGAAGAATCTTTTGTTGGTTGAATTCTTTCAGCTTTTATTCCGTGAAACTCTTGGAGCTCTTGGCAAAACACTGATGTCTTTCATCAGAACTCTTCTTATTTCTGACAGATCTTTCATCGTGTGTCTTGCTTCCTCGCGCCAAGCAAATTGCTGGTGCCAACTGAAAATTCCAAGACAATACTGCAATCTAACCTACGCTAAACACAACTCAATGGTTTCCCAGAGTAAATTACCCAGAGTATATCCTAAGCAGATCATTCTACCGCCATAACATACTGTATTGCCATTTCGTGACTGTGGTCTTGTTTCCGGTAAGGTTTCGCGAGCGCTTGTTCACTACGAAAACTACAACAATTGGTTTTTCAACCTTCTGCATTTCTTGGAGATCCACCAATGGTTCATCTGATATATGCGTCACTTTTGACTCGCCAAAAAACTCCACGATGTTGATTATACAATTTGTTGGCTACTTACAGCCATAGAACTATTCCCCGGTTGCTACAGAGTCATTGTTTTCCCCTGCTAACCTTTTTTGGCCAATTTTGATTTTGGCCATTTTGTGCCACCATACTTTTTTTCTCATTTTTCTTATTTTGGCCATTATGGGCTCCATATTTTCCTGACGTCATTTTTAATTTTGCTATTTTGGGTCACCCTAATTTTTTTCGTTTTTCTTAATTAGGCCATTATTGGATACCATATTTTCCTGACGTCATTTTGATTTTGGTCATTTTGTGCCACCATACTTTTTTTTCTCGTTTTTCTTATTTTGGTCATTATGGGCTCCATATTTTTCTGAGGTCATTTTTAATTTTGTTATTTTGGGTCACCCTAATTTTTTTCGTTTTTCTTAATTAGGCCATTATTGGACACCATATTTTCCTGACGTCATTTTGATTTTGGTCATTTTGTGCCACCATACTTTAATTTTCATTTTTTTTTATTTTGGCCTTTATGAGCACCATACTTTTTCTGACGTCATTTTTGATTTTGCCATTTTGGGTCACCCTAATTTTTTTTGTTTTTCTTACTTAATCCATTATTGGACACCATATTTTCCTGACGACATTTTGATTTTGGTCATTTTGTGCCACTATACTTTTATTTTCGTTTTTCTTATTTTGGCAATTCTGGGCACCGTATTTTTCCTGACGTTATTTTTTATTTTACCATTTTGGACACCCTAATTTTGTTTTTGTTTTTCTTATTTTGGCCACCATATTTTCCTGACGTCATTTTGATTTTGGCCATTTTGGACCACCATATATTCCTAGCCATCATTCTTATTGAACTGAATTACCGAGGCCGTTGAATTTTTTTTGTTGGGAGGGATATCCTTCGAGGCCGTCTCAAAAAGATTCTTTTGTCGGCCATGATGGATTTCGTTTCCTTTATCAAGTTTTTTTTTTTCTAAGCAAACGAAAGATATTTTTTCTTTTCGGTTGAAATAGGAAAAACGAAAAAAGATTCCAACCAAAATATAATTAAAGAAAAACAAAAAAAAAACTATTTCAATTTCCTTTAAAAGGGAAAATAGATTTAATAAAAAACTCAATGCTGAAGTAAGAATTAACGCAAAATGGAAACACAATAATAAAACAGAAAAAGAATCAAACTACTGATGCTATAATGAAGGACACAGTTAGGTGTACTTTCTTGAAACCAAAATATAAGTAATTTAAAAAATATATATGTTGTTAAATAGGGCGTCAATGATGTAAATTGTCTTGGTCCATCAGGGAGTTTCGGATCTTTCAACATCACACACACCATCCATCACCAAGACGACACCAATCAGGGTAGATCATGTCCTGATTCCCCCTCCGGAATCAAACGATAGCAGAAACTCAGGCCTTTATACTAAATTGGACAAAAGTAGATCACGTTTATCGCATACTGGATTGGATATTCATAACAACCAATCCAATGCACGTATTGAATTTTTAAATTGGACACTCTATCTTTTTTTTTTTTTTTTTTTTTTTTTTTTTGGTTATCGGATAGCAGCTTCAGTTAATAATCGAGAAAGAAATTTAACATTCTTAAAACTCTAGATTCTTTGCCAAACAAGGTTTGGTGACATACGAGAGGGACCCAAAAGTAACCGGAATTGTGTCATATAATTTTATTCATTTATCGTTGCATGTTTATATTCTTATCAACATCAAAGTATTCTCCATTTGAAGCAATGCACTGGTCCAGACGTGTTTTCCATTGTTCAAAGCAGTCATGGAACTCTTGTGAAGTTAGGTTTTTTAATGACTCCGTCGTTTTCTTCTTAACCTCATCCGCATCTGCAAAACTTTTACCTCTGAGGACTTTCTTCATTCGGGGGAACAAAAAAAGTCGCAGGGTGCGAGATCGAGTGAATAGGGAGGGTGAGGAAGTGGGGTCATGAAAAGTGGGGTTCAGAAACTGTTCCACACTCAAGGTGGTGTGCACTGGCGCATTGTCGTGATGCAACCACCACCCTCCATTTTGCCACAGGTCAGGGCGTTTTCGTCTCACCTTGTCTCGCAAACGCTTCAGGATATCCAAGTAAAAAGCCTTGTTAACACTTTGACCAAGAGGAACAAATTCTTTGTGAAGAATTCCTTTCACATCAAAGAAACAAATCAGCATCGTCTTGACATTGGACTCCACTTGACGCGCTTTTGCGGGGGTCGTGGTGACGTTGGATGATTCCACTAACTTGATATCTGCTTCATTTCCTGGTGGTAGCTATAACACCAGCTTCGTCACCAGTGATGACCTTCGAAAAAAGGTCTGCATCAACTTCCAACTGTTCTTTCAGTTTACGACAGGCATCCTTTCAGCCATGGTAAAAATAGACGAAAAGGCATGAAGCACTTCAAAACAAATGTAAACCACGGAACTGTACGTCTTCCCACGATGACACTCGTTAGCAAACTGATGCCTGAGGATTGCCTCAAGTGGAATCTAGCGGTGGAAGCCTGAACTACTACGGGCTTGTCACACAGAAAACGATTCCGGTTACTTTTGGGTCCCCGCCTCGTATTATAACAATTTCCGGTTTTGTTTTGTTAAATATAATACTGTTTATATTTCCGACATGAAGTATTGTAATTATTTACATTTTCCTACTGCTGTCCTAATCTTTATTGTCCCAATCACTACATTTCGGCCGTTGTACGTTCCAGTCTTCTATAGGTAATAGAAAATTCTTGTTCACCACTGCAGGAGACAAGTATTGAACTCACAACACTTTGGGTCAAGTCACTGCTAAACCGAGCGGTTGCTAAATATGCCTCCCTCAGCAGCTTACAGGACCATGGTGCCGTTTCCCTTTGGGAATATATTTTCCCTAGATATAAAAAGAATCTCCTGATCACTGTTCTCAATTTGGTAAAACTCAAGAGTAGCCGTTTCCAGTTCGTGAAATATGTCCTAAGTATGGGACAGAGTGGATGAATTCGGCCTGTTTTAATATGCAGTCCTAAACATGGCTTCTCAGAGAAACACAGAAGAATCTCCATATAATATGAAAGACCCTATCTTTTCGTTCTTTCACTCTATTTGATGTGTATATATAACTTATATTTATCTCCGCGTGGGACACGTGTAAATATCAGTACATAGTTTTGTGTATGTCTTAGTGGTATAAAAGTCTGAGAAAAAAAAAGCATGTTTGAAATTCCTTTGCCTTTCAGCCATTCCGTTCCGTCCGTGAAATACGGTATTATTATATCATGGATAAAATAATGCCCATAATGGGGGAAATTTATTTGGGCGACTAACCTTTTGTCCAAACTCACTCATTATAGCTGGAGCCAGGAAACCCAATCCTAAACAGATAACAAGAGATAACCCTCTAATCCTGTTCAAAAAACAAGGAAGGATCTTGAGCAGGGTGATAGGTGAACCCTCCTCAGTATCCTTTATTAATAATTTCTCACATCGTTTTCACGCCAGAGGTTAGTGAAACCGTTCTGTATCGAATCGGAGAGCAGAATTCAAATTCCTAACTAATCTATTGCGTTTAAATTCGAAGAAAACGCCTTTTCTAAAGGCATGAATCTAATTCTCCTTCCTGCAGCTATGGGTTAAATAGCAATGTAGACTGTGCTGTCTAAACTTGCAGGATGCCAGTTTAGGAGAAAGAAAAACTTTGAATTTTCAAAACGTGGAGAAGTCGGGGGAAAATCATTTCACTGTCTTTGCAAAGACGTCAGAGCAATTTAAAAATAATGAAGAAACGGAGGTCGTGGAGAGCCTTGATCCTCCCCGTTTTGTAAGAAAATGGCGTTTAAAAACAAAAAGTGACTTTAACTGTAGATCAAGACGCAACATGCCTCCTTTTCATTATTCTAATCAATATTAATCTTGACGTTTCAAATGTCCAGTTATTTTGGCCGTACAAGATCTCATTAAGAATATCCCACAAGCTTTAGATTCGACACTTGTCAGTTCTGAGAAATTTTATCATCTTGTTCTCAATTTTTGGTTGTTCTTGTTTCTTGTTTCTTGTTCTTCTTCTAATCATCCATTTTTGTTCTATCTTCTATTTCCTTCCCATTATTCTCTATTCTAAGTGAGTATTGTCTTTTCGTCTTCCTTCATTCCTTTCTTCCTTTCTCTTTCACTTTTAATTCTATATTCATTTCCCTTCCTATTCTTGTTTCTTCTATATGATTATTTCTTCTTCTTCTTCTTCTTCTTCTTCTTCTTCTTCTTCTTCTATGTGCCGTGCCTCTTCATGACATTGACTATCATGGCTCTCCACGACTTCCTCTTCTTTGTAGCTCTTAATATTTTTTGTCTTTTTGTTATCTCTCCTAAATATTGTCCAGTCACCCATTTATTGAAGCTTCTTCTTCTTCTTCTTCTTCTTCTTCTTCTTCTTCTTCTATATGCAGTGCCTCTTCATGACATTGACGATCATGGCTCTCCACGACTTCCTCTTCTTTGTAGCTCTTAATATTTTTGTCTTTTTGTTATCTCTCCTAAATATTGTCGAGTCACCCATTTACTGAAGCGTCTTCTTCTTCTTCTCCTCGTCTTCTTCTTCTTCTTCTTCTTCTTCTTCTTCTTCTTCTTCTTCTTCTTCTTTTCCTATTCACTTCTTTCTTTTCATTTTTCTGCTTCTCGTCATTGACGGCCTACTTTCTCTCGATTTACCGCCTCTTCATAATAATAGTAACAATAATAATAATAATAATAATAATAATAATAATAATAATAATAACAATTCACTTTCTTTTTTTGGATATTTTTCATATTTCCTTTTCCTATTTATTTCCAATTCTTTTTCTTCCTTCCTTTTCTTCTTCCTTCTTCATTTTCTTCCCTCTATTTCTATTTCTTCCTTCTTTTTCTTCTTTTACTTCCTTCTTCTGTCTTTTCCTCCTTTTCCTTTCTTTCTTTCTTTCTTTCTTCGTCTTCCTCTTCTCCTTCTTCCTTCTTCTTGTTCATTCTTCTTTTTCCTCATTCTTTTTCCTCTTTCTGTTACGTCATCTCTTTTTTTATCTTTATTTCTATCCTTTTTATTCTTTATTTTCAGCATCAGTTTTCTTCTTCCTTCCTTCTTCTTCTTTCCTCTTCTTCTTCTTCTTTTTCTTCTTCTTCTTTCTTTAACAGCATGACTTTTTCTTGTTTCTTTTTCTCTCCTTTGTTATTCTTTATTTTCAGCATCGTCTTTCTTCTTCTCTCTTTTTCTTCTTTCTTCTTCTTTATCGTCTTCTTCTTTCTTTCTTTTTTCTTTCTTTCTTTTACATCATCTCATCTTTGTTTTTTCTTATTTTTCTCTTATTTTTATTCTTCATTTTTAGCACTGTCTTTTTCTATCATTCTCTCGTTCTCTTTCTTTTCTAGTCGTTTTCTTTTTCTTCCTTTTTCTCAATGCCTCTATGAGAAATAAATTAACGAAAGAACACTTTACAAGGAACCGGAAACCCAATCATAAACAGGAATCAGGGGAATACACCTCTAATCCTGTTCAAAAGACCGAGAAGGATTGTGAACCGGGCGATAGATAAACCTCAAAGAAAATCCCTATATTTTAAGAATGAACTAACCGCTTTCGTTTGTGCCCATTCCAAAGAACAAGGAACAGAAACCATTGTAAGAGGCTGCAAGAAT
>OZ038519.1:55464473-55511973 GCA_964036315.1 Acanthosepion esculentum | reverse complement strand
TAGCAGTGTTCATATCTATCTATCTATCTATCTATGTATCTAGCCATATATATCAACCTGTTCATAGCAGTGTTCATATCTATCTATCTATCTATCTATCTATCTATCTATCTATCTATCTATCTAGCCATATATCTCAACCTGTTCATAGCAGTGTTCATATCTATCTATCTATCTATCTATCTATATGTGTTCATATCTATCTCTCTGTCTATCTGTCTCTCAGTTTGTTCATGTCTATCTATCTATCTATCTATCTATCTATCTATCTATCTATCTATCTATCTATCTATACACACACACACACATATCAGTCGGTGTATATGTATGTACGTATTTATATAAGTCTGTTCATATCTATTTATCTAAGATTGTTCATATCTATTTATCTGTCACTCTCTCTGTCTCTCTCTGTCTCTCTCTCACTCTCTCTCTCTCTCTCTATATATATATATCAGTCGGTTTATATGTATGTATGTATCTATCTAAGACTGGTCATATCTATCTAGCCATCTATCTATCTATCTATCTATCTATCTATCTATCTATCTATCTATCTATCTACCTGTGTTTCTATCTATCTATCTCAGTCTTTTCATATCTATCTATCTATCTATCTATCTATCTATCTATCTATCTATCTATCTTTCTATCTATCTATCTATCTATCTATCTATCTATCTATCTATCTATCCATCTACACACACACACACACACACACACACACACACACACACACACACACACACACACACACACACATATATATATATATATATATATATATATATATATATATATATATCAGCCGGTGTATATGTATGTACGTATTTATGTAAGTCTGTTCATATCTATCTATTAAACTAAGACTGTTCATATCTATATATGTATGTATCTGTCTATTTATATATATTTTTATTTATGTTCATATATATATATATATATATATATATATATATATATATATATATATAATCTAATGATATCAGAATGAGCAATAGAAAAGTATGCCCTCCGTCAAACCTGTCAACTTCGTAAAGGCATAGGTCTATTTTTCTCTGGTGTTTAACGGTAAATATATCTTTGATAGGATTTTAAAACCTTCTCAGGTCGACGTAGCATCAGCAAATAGCAACCTTGAAAGGGACTGATAAAAAAAAATGATCAATATATTTTTTAGCCTAGCCAGTTTTTCTTCTTTTACAGTTGAAACGATGACAAATCCCTGAGGGTGTGGGAAACTTGCAATCCTTCCTTATCAATAACAATCGTAAGAAGTCAACTGAATTATAAAAAAAAAAGTAGGCGAGCATCGAAAATAGAAAAAGAAACAAAATTCGGCTGTGACTTGTGAAAAGCTGCCATTTTGTAAAATGGCGAACGAATCGGAATCTCGTTTTTATTACACTTTTCATTACATTCGTTTTCAAGTTTTATTTTGTAAATATTCTTTCCTGTATTGTTTTTGTTTCTTGTTTTTTTGGCTATTCCCCATCTCTACTCGGCATTTCTTGTTTAATTCAGATGTTTTTTCGTTTTAAGTGCTGTCAAAGTTTGCGTTATTTTTTGTTTCCCGTTTAAAAAGACGATATTTGCGGCTTATCTCAGTTTGTAGATTATCTTCGTTATCACATGTCGGATTTTCCTTCCTTTCTTCTTTCTTGTGATCGTATGTAATTTCTTTCTTTCAGTATTCCTGGCATCTGTTCTTTTTCTTTATCATGCTTCTTTCTTTTTTCTTTCTTTCTTTCTTTCTTTTTTCTTTTTTTCTTTCTTTCTTTCTTTTTTTCTTGATTGCTTTTTTCTTTATCATGCTTCTTTCTTTCTTTCTTTCTTCATTGATTTCTTTCTTCATTGCTTTTTTTCTTTATCATGCTGCTTTCTTTCTTTCTTTCTTTTTCTGCTTTTTAAATGTTATTATTGTTCAGGTTCTTTCTGTTTTTCATGCTTTTTGTTTTTGTCTTCCTCTCTTTCTTTCTTTCTTTCCTTCTTTCTTTCTTTTTTCCTTTTTTCGCTTTTTAAATGTTATTATTTATCAGGTTCCCTCTTTTTTTCATGCTTTTCCCTTCCGTCTTACTCTCTTTCTTTCTTTCTTTCTTTCTTTCTTTCTGTTTTTGTTTTCTTCCTTCAGTTTCCTTCCTTTGTTTTCCTTTCTTTCCTTCTTTCTTTATTTCTTTTCTTTCTTTCTTTCTTTCTTTCTTTCTTTTAACTGCTATTATTCTTCAGTTTCTTTCTTTCTTTCTTTTCCTTTCTTTTTCTTTCTTTCTTTCTTTCTTTTTCCGCTTTTTAAATGTTATTATTTATCAGGTTCTTTCTTTTTTTCATGCTTTTTCCTTCTGTCTTTCTCTCTTTCTTTCTTTCTGTTTTTCTTTCTTTCTTCAGTTTCCTTCCTTTGTTTTCCTTTCGTTCTTTCTTTCTTTCGTTCTTTCTTTTAACTGCTATTATTCTTCAGTTTCTTTCTTTCTTTTTCTTTCTTTCTTTTTCCGCTTTTTAAATCTTATTATATTTCAGGTTTTCTTTCTTTTTCTTTCTTTCTTTCTTTTTTTCTTTCTTTCTTTCTTTCCGCCTTTAAAATGCCATTATTCTCCCAGCTCTTTCTTTCTTTCTTTCTTTCTTTCTTTCTTTCTTTAAATGCTTTTATTTTACTGCTTTATTCTTTCTTTCTTTGACGCCATCATTATTTTTACTATTCCTTTTCTTTCTTACGTTAAAATCTCTTCCTCACTTTTTACAGACATGATTTCGTTAAGGTCCTCCACCCATTATCTGATTAGCAAAAGGTGAAACGCTCCAACATGTCAGACCACCTGCCACACATGAGGTGCAACAAACAAATTTCTCACGGATTAAAACATTATGATGTTACAAGATCGGACTGCTCAGTCCACTGACCTTAGTAATATTCAAACATTTATGGACGCTGTTGTTGTCAAGAGTAACGGCAAACGTTCCTGAAGAAACAATTTTGACTTTTTATTTTTCCATTTCACAACTTGGTGAGGCCAGTTGGAATTAAGTTAAATAACGATTATGACATTCAGTGACAAATTGAATGAGAATTTGGGGCTCCTAACTTCAGCTTGAACTGTTTCGGAATCACTGCATTGACATATGTATCTCCAACCATAGTGGAGATAGACAACTTGAATTTGCTAGATATTGTACTATATTATATATAATAGCACTAGATTGGCGGTTAGGTCTCATCATTTTACAGTTGAAATGGCTAGATGTTGAAATGGCTAGATGTAACAGTTGCTTTTATAGCAATTCTCGCTTGTGGAACTTTCTCCGGGATTCTGTGGATGTGCCTGTCTATATTCTGAGATGAGGTATTATGTACACTATTTACATTATTCGGACTATTGTCCTCATCTTTGTTGCCATATTTATTACAACGTTTCGGCCTTTCAGTATCTGTCTATATTTCTGAGATGAGTTATTATGTACACTATTTACATTATTCGGACTATTGCCCTCATCTTTGTCGCCATATTTAATACAACGTTTCGGCCTTTCAGTATCTGTGTATATTTCTGAGATGAGGTATTATGTACACTATTTACATTATTCGGACTATTGCCCTCATCTTTGTCGCCATATTTATCACAACATTTCGGCCCTTCAGTATCTGTCTATATTTCGGAGATGAGGTATTATGTACACTATTTACATTATTCGGACTATTGCCCTCATATTTGTCGCCATATTTATCACAAAGTTTCGGCCCTTCAGTATCTGTCTATATTTCTGAGATGAGGTATTATGTACACTATTTACATTATCCGGACTATTGCCCTCATCTTTGTCGCCATATTTATCACAAAGTTTCGGCCCTTCAGTATCTGTCTATATTTCTGAGATGAGGTGTTATGTACACTATTTACATTATTCGGCCTATTGTCCTCATCTTTGTCGCCATATTTATAACTACGTTTCGGCCGTTGTACGCTACGGCCTTCTTCAGGACACAGTAGATAAAGACGTTGGTTACATCCAGTGACAAGACGTAAAGAGTTCAATACCCGGTTAAGGCAGTGGAGAACTTGGAGAGGGGAATTAACAGGAGATAACTGATAACTGACATCCATTAAACAATACATGTGGAACTAGAACAGTCTACCCCAGTGAGCGAAAAAAATGTTTCAGTTCGACATTCCACCCACCTAAAGAAGGCCGGAGCGTACAATGGCCGAAACGTTGTAATAAATATGGTGACCTTTACACGAACGTTATGGACGCCCTGTATATTTAACATGATTACACAAAAATATCTTAAAATACTAAAAAGTAAATTTATTAAAAAAAAAAAAAAATCACCATTGGTTTCAAGCACGGCCTCCAGACGGATTCGGAATCTTCTGGACGACCTCCTTGTTTAAGTTGGAGAATGCTGCCTTATTAATTGCTTTCAGTTCATCTTTGGTGTTACAAGGATTTTTTTGTAATGGTTAACAAGCTATATAAATTAACAAAGCTCCCAAGAAAATCAAATTTATGCATTAAATGAGTCATAAGGAGTCGATGTGCTGCCAAACAAACCAAATCATGATCGCCAGCGCTCTGAAGGGAGATGGTGAGCAGATGAAGCAGAGACATCGCTCGTATGAACAGTGTCCTTGTTGCAGATATTGTTAAACTGGATAGATATATACCTCTACACGCGAATAAACAGAATAATTGCTGTTAAGGCACACATTTGTGGATAGTATTTCGGTCTTTCTGGCGCGACCATTTAAAAAAAAAAAAAAAAAAAAACGAGAAAAAAGATTTTCCGTTTTCCGACAGCGATATTTACAAGGGAAGCCAACCGGTCCAAAGACATCGTATTGAATGACTCGGAAACACTGCGGACGATCGCGACGCTGACAAACGACTTTTGATGAAGTGGTGGGCAGAGTACCGCAGTTCGGGACGCTTTGGCGGGAAAAGGCAAACGAGGGAAGAGGAAGCAAAAGAAAAAAAAACAAATAAATAAATAAAAAAAACCCGGGTAATCGCGCTTTATTGATAGCGACAAGCTAAATGAAGAATCGGACTAGCTTTTACTGTAAATATCGAACGCAAAATTCAGCAAGCCAAAACTATATGTCTCCTACAGGCTGAGATAGCTATTTACATTATTCGGACTATTCTCATATTTATTACAACGTTTCGGCCGTTGTACGCTCCGGCCTTCTTCAGGTGTTTGGAATGTCGAACTGAACCCTTTATTTCGCACACTGGGGTAGACTGTTCTAGTTCTAAAAAAAGTTGTTTTTTTCTAGTTTTATTTAAAAAATGCATTGCTAGTAAAAAAAATTTTCCAGAATAGTATTGCTGGTATTAAAACCTATTTTAAAACATTCATAGTGTTTTGACCCCCACTTTGCGTGGGAGTAACTATATGCCCAGAGCTGAGAGCCTGACAAGTGCTACCATCCCGGGTCAGGGTGGACCTGGGAACACAAGCAATAAAGAGGTGGTTTCATTCTCATCAAAACCTCCAATCTCCCGATCAGAGGCCTTGCTGCCAGAAGGGTGGACCTGGGAACAACAGCGATTAAGTGGTAGTTCCACACTCCTCAAAACCTCCAATCTCCTGATCAGATGCCTTGCTGCCGGAAGTGTGGATCCGGGACCAAGAGCAATTAAGAGGTGGTTCTACGCTCCTCAAAACCTCCAATCTCCCGATCAGAAGCCTTGCTGTCCGAAGGGTGGACCTGGGAACAACAGAAATTAAGAGGTAGTTCCACGTTTCTAAAAACCTCCACTCTCCTGATCAGAAGCCTTACTGACAAAAGGGTGGACTTGGGAATAACAACAATTAAGAGGTGATTCCACGCTACTCAAAACCTCCAATCTCCTGATCAGATGCCTTGCTGGTGGAAGGGTAGACCTGGGAACAACAGCAATTAAGATGTGGTTTCACGCTCCTTGAAACCGCCAATCTCCCGATCAGAGGCCTTGCTGCCGGAAGGGTAGACCTGGAAACAACAGCAATTAAGAGGTGGTTTCACGCTCCTCACAACCTCCAATCTCCCGATCAGAGACCTTGCTGCCGGAAGTGTGGATCCGGGACCAAGAACAATTAAGAGGTGGTTCTACGCCCCTCAAAATCTCCAATCTCCCGATCAGAGGCCTTGCTGCCAGAAGGGTGGACCTGGGAACAACAGCAATTAAGAGGTAGTTCCACGTTTCTCAAAACCTACAATCTCCCGATCAGAAGTCTTGCTGACAAAAGGGTGGCCCTGGGAATAACAGCAATTAGGAGGTGGTTCTGCCAGAACGGTTGACCTGGGACCAAGAGCAATTAAGAAGTGCTTCCACGCTCCTCAGTTTCAAATGAGGGTCTGAATTGTGTCTCTAAATGCATTCCAAGTAGGAAGTCATGCATTGAACGCAAAGACTCATTAAGACTATTTATGTACTGAAGAAGACAACAACAAAAAAAACCTCTCGAAACATCCGCCATTTAATAAGACAGAATTAAAAGGCTACCTACCATTTGAGAGAAATGCATTTCAATGACTCTGTAGATTGTGAACATCCAAAGAGGATGCTTCCCCAGTCAATAGAATCTTAATCTGCCCAAGTCAAAGTCCAACCTCTCTCTTCTTCTCATATACCCATAAGCATTACCTCTTTATATGTAACCGTCTACCTCGAGTGGCTTTCTGGCCTTGTAAAGTGTTAAAATCATTGTAAAAATAAAAAAGAGAAAGTAATATCAATGTCATTGAAAGTAAAATAAAGCCGGTCACACAAAACATTGATTTTAAATAAATTATTTCATGGATAGTGTGTACCAGTTTTCTGACCTGATATATATCGATATTTTCGGCCAAACATTTTAAATGCTGCAGAGTTTGGTAATAATTCATATCTACAAGCTGCGATGTGTAAATTGTCGCCACTTTAAAATTTTAATTTCACGCATGCGCGTTGTCTGTTTTTGATTTTCTCGAGTGCACATTATAGTAAATTTAATTGGGCAGGGCTGTGAGAGAAAGAGCACGATGACGCAAGTTAATTCCGCCAGAAATTAGGAAAGGCCATGCTGTACTGCTTGGCATTCGCACCGGAAGCTCCAATACGAACATTTCAGAGGCTTTGGGTGTCAGTCTGAGGACAGTGTAGATGATTCGGTCAAAAATGGAAGAGTCTAATGGTGATCACGAAGGTGTTTGGAGAAATCACTAGTAGTAGTGACTTTAGGCCTCCATTCATCATTCTACAGGGCCTCCGGCTCAATAGGGAGGCCTACATCAAGTGTTTTAAAGAAGTAAGGCTGCCCTGGGTTAAGAGGATGGCTGCTGGAAGAATCTATCTCTGGCAACAGGACTCTGCACCATGCCACACAAGCAGAAGAAACCAGTCATGGCTTTCAGACAATTTCTGCAACCACATCACCCCTTATATCTGGCCATCTAGCTCCGCAGACTGCAGCCCTCTTGATTATTGTTATATTGATGTGGCACAAGGCCGAAAGTATGGGGCATCCAGTGAGGATCGAACTCACTACTCAGTCGTAATTGTTCTAGCGAGACAAGCTTCCTAACCATTACACCGCCTCGAGGTGCCCAAGTGATTATTATTATATGCGGGTTGCAGTTGAGTGAGAGGCCAACAAAAATCCTTGTAACACCAAAGATGAACTGAAAGCAATTAATAAGGCAGCATTCTCCAACTTAAACAAGGAGGTCGTCCAGAAGATTCCGAATCCGTCTGGAGGCCGTGCTTGAAACCAATGGTGATTTTTTTTTTGATAAATTTACTTTTTAGTATTTTAAGATATTTTTGTGTAATCATGATAAATATACAGGGTGTCCATAAAGTTCATGTGCACTTTAAAAAATTTATAACTTTATTTTTATTTGCGATAGAAATAATTTGTAAAAAGGATTAGAAAGAAGTAAATCTATATTTTTTAAGGTTTTAGTGAAATTTTATTTAAGTTTCCACATGTCCTCCATCATTAGCAATACTAAGGGTAATACGATTTTGCAGTTCACGGAAAACATTTGCCAAGTGATTTACAGTAATGCCTGAAATCACATTAGTTATTTTAGCTATACTTAAAACTAGGTACATTACACTTTATAACATATTTTTACAGATTATTTCTATGGCAAATACAAATAAAGTTATAAATTTTTTAAAACATTTGCCAACTTATTTACAGTAATGCCTGAAATCACTTTAGTTATTTTAGCTATACTTAAAACTAGGTACATTAAACTTTATAACATGTTATACACATTATTTCTATCGCAAATACAAATAAAGTTATAAATTTTATAAAGTGCACACAAACTTTATGTATGTTAAAATCAGAGGTCAGTGTTATTTTCATTTTTTTGCGTCATTTAGAAGACAATTTATTCATCGCACCCTCTAATAATATTCGTTGTGATTGTGTGATACACCAGACGAAATGATAAAATCATGGTCTGTTTGAATAAAAATAAAACGTTTTGTTTTTTGCTTTTTTGAAAAATACAATATCAGCATTGGCAGGTGTGTACGCGCGTATCAATGTTACTACAAGCAGACGATAACAGTGAGAGTCGAAATGGAGGAAGACATCAGGTCACGTGGTTCTCAAATGATATTTCCTGCGACTGGAAGAAATTTGCATCGAAAGCAAAACCACAGTTCTATATGAGAGAACTCGGCCAGCCGTGCTTAATTGTTACATCTTTGTCACACGCTGTTAATGTCTACGATTTAGCAGTACAGACCGCGAAACACATTTGTCAATATCGGGGTATTAATGATCTTGATATGTAAAATATTTTACAATCGGAGTCATTCACAGTAAAGACACAGCGGAAATTTGGATCGATAGAAATTTAAGTCGATCATAAACTAGACACAATTCAAAGCTCGAGAAACGAAGACGTGAACGAAGCTCTACATATGAACAAAATGATATATAGATATCAACTGATATATATATATATTTATATATTGTTGAACTTGACTAATGCATGGAATAATAATGCAACACAAAATGTACTTAGAACAAAATGTATTTAAACAAGAAAGTGTACACAATATTTACATATAGTCTTTTGTATATTCCTGGGAAGACCGTTCCTGGAGAATGTGTTGACTAAGTCGCAGTCGGGCAGAGTCTCTAGTTTAATCTCTTGATTCGCCTCCCATGTCTTCCCGGTACCAACCATATTTATATAGTCGGTACTCCACTATGCAAATTAGGTGAATCCTACCACAACATATATATATATATATATACATATATATATATATATATATATATATATATATATATATATATATATATATATGTACATATACATATATATTTTAAATAAAAACAGACCACTTTAAGGTTCCATATAATAAATTATTTCACCACAGCCCTTTTAAAGGACCGCGGATCATCAGACTTTACTTCCAAAGGTTGAAACGTAAAATGAAAAGAAATTTACACATTTTTGACTTGCTTGGGGTGAAAAGCTTAATATATATATATAAGTGCTGACTTCCATGTGCACTTTTATATATATATATATATATATATATATATATATATATAAAGACATTTTAATGTTTATATATTCTTCCTTTCTTTTCTTTTTTTATAGATATAAATATTTAAGTAAATGGTCTGTTTTATAATAAACAGTATTAACAACATTAACCGGCCTGAATGTCCGAGAAATTGTCATAAGAAATATGCGTCCTCCGACAGGAATCGAACCTGTATTCTATACGGAAACGTCATATAGCCTGACATTTTTTTACCGATTTCGCCACAGAGTAGCGTTCCGGTTAGCAATGTTCATTAATATATATATATATGTATTACAATCTTGTAATATATATATATATATATATATATATATATATATATATATATATATATATATATATATATATATATATATATATATATATATATATATATATATATATATATATATATTACAAGATTGCGTTCATATATATATATATGTGCGTGTGGATGTCTGTGTGGATTATTTTTAATTTATGTTATATATATATATATATATATATATATATATATATATATATATAAAGTGAACATAGAAGTCAACACTTAGAGGCGACAGTCTGTTTCATGCTAGATATTTACACACGCTGTATCTCTATGATATTGAGCACTTTATTCCATAAATATAGCACACTTTCAGACTATATTTTTTCATATATATATTCATATATATATATATATATATATATATATATATATATATATATATATATATATGTAAAACATAAATTAATGTCTGTTTTCCCAAAATATTGATGATTTTAATTCTTCAAGGATTTCTGCTTATAACTGATATAAACATTAAACTGTACCAAAAAGAATTTCTCGAAATTTCATAAATTTAAATCAATAGTAGCGCTGGTCGTGGAGGTTACAGATGTAAAAAAATGTTGTTTTTTTATCGAGATTTTCTAGCAAAGATACATTTCTAAAATATTTTCATTCATTTGTGAATACGTTCTCAAAGGCTCATTAAAATACGAGAATTATTTGAGTTTTGCAAGAAATTTCAAATCAATGTCTATCTCAGCGCAAAAAAAAAAAAGAAACTAAAATCTCCTAGTTTGTGGCCCACGCAAGGGAAACATTTTTAACCAAAATTTCGAGCGTTGTAATAAGCAAAAAAAAATAGTTCCATAATTAAAAATATATATATAGTATAAAATTTTTGTTTTTTCTCTTTAAAGTTATACTGAAAATAAATAAGGTTTATTGGATAACACTGAAATACATTATAGTATAAAAAGAAATAGTAAGTTCAATCTAAGGGAAACAATAATTGAAACAAAGCAAGTTCAGTCGGCCAATGATGACAACTCCAGAACAACGTAACTATAAACAATTTTTTTTTCTATCCTCTGCCAGCCGGTATGATGGAGAAAGCATTACCTCGAACCGTCGCCAGTGAGACACGCTGCGAGAGCCACTCCATTTCGCGAGGCTCGTTCCTTAACCGAGACGCAATCGCGCCAACCCTCCGAAGGAACACCATCGAACGAGGGCCAATAACCCCTGAAGTCTCCACTGCCACAGGAGTAAAAAAAAATCTATCAGCAAGAGAAGAATATTTATCTATTTTTTCTTATCTCTGCGTCTCGGGCGACGAACCCCGGCTCAACCGCGGACCTGGTCAAATTACCGGCCGAGAATGTATCAGCACAGGTCGCATCCCAAATCAACGAATTCACATAAAAACTATATTTGAAGAAATTTCTATGGGATAACAAACAAACCCTCCTTGCAATTGTAGATATAAAGAAAATTGTCCAGTAATATATTTTCTGTTTTTACACTATTTTATACGTTATAAATTAAAAATCATTTGAAATTGCTTTTTTAATTAATCGAAACTGCGTACGACAGAGGCTCAATTCTTGATGGAGAACGCATATTCCATTTCATTATATATATATATATATATATATATATATATATATATATACGCTCAATTTAAATTACATAATCCAGCAGCCCACCAAACTTGGAATTATAAATGTAGCCTTGTGAAGAGGCAAATTGAAATAGCCAAAGAAAAATTGAGCACCCTTAACAGCAAAGAACAGCACGTCTACGATAAACTAAAAGATATGACTACCCCGGACCAACTGGAGGAAATTACGCAACCAAAATTTCGAGCGTTCTAATAAGGATAAAAAATATAGTTTCCATAATTAAAAATATCGTCTTTACTCTTAATAATAACGTAAAGATTTAGACGATAAAACTTTCTTATTACAGTGGAACCTCGGTTCACGAATTTAATTCGTTCCGGAAGGCCGTTCGTAATCCGAAATCTTCGCAAACCGAAACTATTTTTCCAATAGGAATCAATGTAGAGTACAAAACATTTGGAAACGAAAAGCACAACACAACAGACGAAATGATTCCGTTCGGGTTAACTCGGTTCGGCTTGGGTCGGGTCGGGTCGGGTCGGTTCGGCTCTGTTCGGCTCGTTTCGTCTCGGTTCGGCATTGTTGTTTGAGAACCGAAATTTTGTTCGATAACCGAGGCATTTTCATCTCGAATATACGGTTCCAAAACCGATTTCTTCGACATGTGAGACGTTTACGAATCGAGGTTGCACCGTATGTATAATATGAAATATGATTATAATTTTGAAAATAATCAACTGGATAAAAACTGAAATTATTGCGCTAAAAAGAGGGCTCGTACATTATTTTATATATATTATTGGTCGGGTTTCGGTCCTGACTTGAAGCATTCGGATGTCTAAATATACATACATACACACACACACACACACACACACACATATATATATATATATATATATATATATATATATATATAAACATAAAAATGTCTTTAAATAATTGTCGGACTTTGTCCATTTCATAACGTGTGACGTCATTTATTTACATTTGGTTACGCATCGAGCAGATATGAATATACGAGTGAAAAGCATGAATAATTGTAGTTTAAAAACAGTAAAATCTACCTTGCTAACCGAACCGCTCCTCTGTGGCTAAATCGGTTAAAGGCACGTCAGGCTATATGACGGTTCCGTATAGGATACAGGTTCTATTCCTGTCAGCGGACGCATATCTTCTATGAAAATTTCTCGGGCATTCAGGCCGGTAAATTTTGTTAATACTGTTTATTATAAACAGAGCATTTACTTAAATATTTGTATCTATAAAAAGAACGTTAACATAAGAAATGAATTAAAATGATATACATATATATATATACAAATTGTCTTAAAATCATATATATATATATATATATATATAATTCGTTCTTCAATTTAGTCAAAAGACCTACTAATCTATACAATAAATGCGAATGTCACACTTTTACTCGTAGAGGACGTAGCCCAACATATGATACCATTTTGGAAAGCAAGTCGATTCCGTGAGCAAATTAAAAACATCCCGGGTCGGAAACAGACCCGCTATCCTGAAATTTTGGATTCCCAGGTCTTCGTTATTGCGATTGTTTATGGCAATTTTTTTTTATGTGATCCTTTCTTTTTGAGTAAATAAGTTTAAAGAAATTTTACAGTTTTGCCATTTAGACTAGTTTACATTTTCCCTTCGTGTACATTTATGGCTAGTCTGTCTTCAAAACGGCGGTCGACTCAGAAATGATTCCGTTCGGGTT
This sequence comes from Acanthosepion esculentum, assembly GCA_964036315.1. Lineage (NCBI taxonomy): Eukaryota > Metazoa > Mollusca > Cephalopoda > Sepiida > Sepiidae > Acanthosepion > Acanthosepion esculentum. The sequence goes on along the minus strand of OZ038519.1, from coordinate 55,498,826 downwards.
AACTCGGTTTGGCAATGTTGTTCGATAACTGAAATTTTGTTCGATAACCGAGACATTTTCGTCTTCATTTTTCTGTTCGAAAACTGATTTATTCGACATGTGAGACATTCGAGAACCGAGGTTGCACCGTATTAGGTTTTCTGCATTTTTCCATTGTGGTATGCTCCTTTTAACGAATCCGGTGCTTTATGGATTCTGTTGTCACACATGAATGTTTTATTTTTTATATTCACACACATGAAGGCTTGGAGAATCCGATACTCACAGGGCGAATAATGGGAAATAGAGACAAGGGGAAGAGACAAGTGACATACCTAGCTAGCTTAAGCAAGTGGATGACAGAACATGGCCTGGGGGAAGTAGCAAAGAGATAAAACTTATTGAGAGCTTACACGGGATAGGAGGAAGTGGAGAGCCATGACCGCCTACGTCCTGAAGGGACACGGTACATAATAAAGACAGATCAACAGAACAGGTCTGTCTTCTTAATTCCTTTTCTTCTGTTGTTCTCCATCATTAACGACGTTTTATTTTCCATATTCTCTCACACTCAGTAACCACTTGCATGAAGGCTTGGAGAATCTGACACTCACAGGGCGAATAAGGGGAAAGAGAGACAAGGGAAAGAAACAAGTGACATACCTAGCTGGCTTAAGCAAGAACAGGGCCTGGGGATAAGTAGCAAAGAGATAAAACTTATTGAGAGCTTACACGGGATAGGAGGAAGTGGAGAGCCATGACCGCCTACGTCCTGAAGGGACACGGTACATAATAAAGACAGATCAACAGAACAGGTCTGTCTTCTTAATTCCTTTTCTTCTATTGTTCTCCATCATTAACGACGTTTTATTTTTCATATTCTCTCACACTCAGTGACCACTTGCATGAAGGCTTGGAGAATCTGATACTCACAGGGCGATTAGGAGGAAAGAGACACAAGAGAAAGCAACCCATGACATACATAGTGGGCTTAAGCAAGTGGATGACAGAACATGTCCTGGGGGAATTAGCAAAAGGATAAAACTTATTGAGAGCGACGAAGGATAGGGAGAAGTGGAGTTCTTGTAATTTAAAAAATATTAATTTTTAAATTTTATAATTTAAAGAATGTTCTTGATGAATGTTGTGGATTCCGGGATGAAATTCGGTATCAAATAATGACAAACGCCAAGAATGAATATAGGAAAATGAATGGATTAACGTAATAATACAAACTGGTAATACAGGTTAGTAGTTCCAGGAATGCGGAGTTAGTAGACAAAAATATATATAAAGTTTTTGGTATCGCTGTACGACTTCTTACTGAGTCTACGTGCTCGTTACGGTGACTCTTGTGCTACCCTTCTGTATGTGACTTTGTCTATCTACTCGACCGAGTCTACGTTCTACTGCTACTACTACTGTCCGACTGTCGGGGTATTCACTGGTAGTAGTATATGTATACCTTGGGTGAGTCTATTTGTGTAAAAAGGGGAGACCCCTCAACAATGAAGAATTAAGTTTTATAATTTAAAGAATTTCCTTGATGAAGAATAACGTTTTATAATTTAAAGAATTGCCTTGATGAAAATGTACGTTTTATAATGGCGAAAAAGTGTTAAAAAGCTATTCAAACTTTTATGAAAGCTTGTAAATTTGCGTTGACAATGACGACACATCTCTTGGGAAATATTCATTTTCTTTATGGCTTGATTTGCTAATAAAATACATTTCTTTATATCTTATTTTGCTTTCATTCAGTTTGACTTTTCAAATACAGTTATGTTTTTTTATTTACACGCAATTGTTTGGCACGAGACACTTAGCCAACACTCTAGCAGCATACCTAGTGATTAATTCAAAATATAATACTTCCACTTCATGTCAGCCGATTAAATAATGGATTTAGAAAATACGTGTATTGTACATTGACTTTAAATATATATATATTTATATATAAATATATAAATGGACACTGAAGTCAACACCCAGCGGCGACAGTGTGTTTCATGCTTAAACGCAATCATCAGGCCTGCGTTTAAACATGAAACAGACTGTCGCCGCTCGGTGTTGAATTCAATGTCCATTTTTATGTCTACGTACTTCCAGATATTGATTCTATATCTATGGGTTAGAACCCATAGATATAGAATGTCTGAAAGCTATATTTGTATTATATATATATATATATATATATATATATATATATATTATAGTAATTCGTAGAGCTTAGAATCCTCAATAGAATGCAGAAAGCACTGGACAGCCGTTTCGTCCTATATTTGGGACTTATTAGCAGTGCGCATCCACTACCGAGAATCGAACCAGGTTCGCTTCGACACAACGCGAACGTCATACCAACTGTACCGCGGGACTCGGTGACGCTATATCGAGTCTAGTTTAGGTCTTCTTCGTCACCGAGTCCCGCGGTCGGGCAGGTATCAAGGCGTTGTATCGAAGCGATCCTGGTCCTGATTAAGACGATAAAATATTTTCAACAGCAATGCATCTGATTAGTAGGTTTTGATGAGCGTGGGACCACCTCTTAATTGCTGGTGGTGTCAGCTCCACCTTGACCCGGGGTGGTAGTACCTGTTAGGGTCCTAGCTATGGTTAAATAGTTAACCACCAAACTAGGGTCAATACACTATGTAAGTGTAAAAATAGACTTTAATACCAGCAATACATATTCGAAGGAAAAATATTAACAACAATGCATTTTTGAAGAAAAATAATATCACCAGCTATGCATTTTTTGAAAAGAAATATTACTAGCAATACATTTTTGAAAAATATATGTAGGCATCTACTCGGATGGCACTATTATTTACTCCTGCCTCAAAAGAAATCGAGTGTCACTGACAAAACTAACCTGGCCGTCTGTTTCGAAAAGGACCTCCAATCGGTTGTGGACTGGGGCAGGAATTGGCTGGTTAACTTTAACGCCTCAAAAACAAAACAGCTCTCTATTACTCACCACAGAGAACCCCCTGCCCCCCCCCCCCATTAGAATGTCTGACGCTCAACTGCACGAGAGCACCTCTTTGCGACTGCTCGGCCTCACATTGACTGCTGACCTGAGATGGAACGAATACATTGAGTCAATAGCTTCGTCCACCGCAAGGACAGTTGGCTCCCTGTGCCGCGCCAGGAAATTTTTTCCCGCATTAGTCGATCCTTCAAATCTACAAATCAACCATTCGCCCTTGCATGGAGTATTGCTGCCATATATGGTCTGGAGTCCATTCTGTTTGACTCGTGGTTTTTGATAAGATCCAGAGACGGATATGCAATGTAATTGGCCCCGATCTGGCATCTCGTCTGCAGTCGCTCTCTCACAGACGGGCTGTCGCCTCCCTCCGTCTTTTTTACAAATACTTTCATGATAGTGATTTTCTAAGCCCGGCTTAAATGTGGCACAAGGCCGAATGTATGGGGCACCAAGTGAGGATCGAACTCACTACTCAGTCGTAATTGGTCTAGCAAGACAAGCTTTATAACCATTACACCATGCCGAGGTGCCCAAATACTTTCACGGTAACTGCTACGATGAGCTGCTTTCGCTGGTTCCCAGACTTCATGAATTTAAGCGTACAACTAGGCTGGCATCTCGCTCTCACCCTTTCATTGTCGAAACTGTTAAATGTAGCCGTCTCTTCTACTCCAATAGTCTCATGTCTCGCCCTTCCCGTCTGTGGAACTCCCTTCCTCTTACTCGCTTCCCCTGATAGCTATACTCTCCAACTATTCAAATGCAATGTCAATCGACATCTCCAGATGCCTTGGTCTATTCTCCGTCCTTCTCTTCGTCCTTTCCTCTTTCTTGCCTCTTTACCCTCGATCCCATTTTCTGTAACCCCTTGAGTACTAGTGGCACTCCTGTCTTGCTTGGAGTGAAAAGTTTTTAAAAAAATATCTAAGGTACAGTTCTTGTTCTTGTTCCCCTGCTCATGTCTAGAGATATCTCGTCTAGTTTTTTATTTTTGTTTAGTACTCTTCGTTTATTACTCAGCCGTTTTCAATGCCAGCAAATACACACTGCCCGACCCAGGGATTGAACTCACAAATTCGCGTTGGTTTAAGAAGACAAAATCTAAGACCATTAGCAAAATGTGCCGCCAAGTGGAGACATTAGAATCAAATATATATGTGTGGTAATGTAAATATCTTTGAAGCGTTAAAACTGACACAGAAATTCGAAGATGCATCAGAATTGGGAAAGACGACTTTCAAATGGTAAGCAAAGTAATAAGTAACTGGAAAATTTTGTTATGGATGCTGGGCGAAGATGAAGTGAAGACTTGAGATCTGGTTCTACAGAAGGATGCTGAGAATACGATGGGATATTTCAGGAATAAGAAGTTTTAAGGAAAATTCTCAGAAAAAAAAGATACGTACTTAGAATTAAAGAAAACGCTGAAATTTCTGGTAGGCATAATGAGGAAAGAGGGCTTGGAGAAATTGGCACTCAGAAGGAGTACTGAATGCGAGAGAGACAGAAAAAAGTAGGCAGTGACCTATCTAAAGGGCTGGTTGATGGATGGCACAACAGAGAGGGAGAGAGATAGATATAGACAAAAGAAAAAAGAAAGAAAGAGACAACATGGAGAGTGAGTGAGTGTGAAGGAAGAAAAGCAAGAATGAGGGGCATAGGCAGTAAGGAGGAAAGGGTAAAAACAACACACAAAGAAAATCAGAGAGAGCGTGAGAGAGGGGAGAGGAGAAAGAAAAAGACAGAGACATAAAGTAGAAACAGAGCGTGAGTGAGCGAGAATGAGAGAGAAAGAGAAAGAAAGCGATAACAAGACAGAGAGATGTTGATAATGAGAGGGAGAGAGAGAGAGAAAGAGAGAGAGAAAGAGAGAGAGACAGAGAGAGAGAGAGAAATAATGATTATAAACAGAAAGAGAAAGAGAGAAAGAGTGCGTAAATGACTGGGAGAGAAAGAGCTATAGACATAGGGAGAAAGAGATTAATAAAAAATATAGATAGATAGATAGATAGATAGATAGATAGATAGATATGAACAGACTGTGACAGACAGACAGATAGATAGATAGATATTAAATGAAGATAGAAAATGGCGATAGATAGAAAATGAAGGTAGATAGATAGATAAGGAAGTTACTGACATAAATACATAAAATAATTTGATGTATTGATAGACAGATGCATGAGATAAACTGATATATATATATATATACATATATATATATATATAGATAGATAGGTAGATAGATAAGGAAGTGATTGAGATAGATAGATAGATAGATAGAAAGATAGATAGATAGATAGATAAGGAAGTGATTGAGATAGATAGATAGATAGATAGATAGATAGATAAGGAAGTGATTGAGATAGATAAATAGATAGATAGATAAGGAAGTGACTGAGATAGATAGATAGATAGATAGATAGATAGATAGATAGAAAGATAGATAGATAGATAGATAAGGAAGTGATTGAGATAGATAGATAGATAAATAAATAGATAGATAGATAGATAGATAAGGAAGTGATTGAGATAGATAGATAGATAGATAGATAGATAAAGAAGTGATTGCGATAGATAGATAGATAGATAGATAGATAGATAGATAGATAGATAAGGAAGTGATTGCGATAGATAGATAGATAGATAGATAAATAGATAGATAAGGAAGTGATTGAGATAGATAGATAGATAAAGATAAGATATACTGCTGTACATATAGATAAATAGATAGATAGAGAGAGAGATGATAGAAATAGATAAACAACTGGAAGAGAGGGTGAGAATGAAATAGTGAAAAGCAAATAGATAACAAAAGAGAAAGAATCAGGGGGTAGATACAATAAAAGAACAAAAACTAAATCGACAATTTCCGACTGGCCCGAAACTTTTTTTTTTTAATGCCAATGACCGTAATCCACTCTTCAAACTGACAGAATCCCATCAAAGGGAGACCCAGTTGATGGGCGCGGTTCGTTTTACCCGATATCGCTATATTTCGATAGGGAAACACCAGACAAGGGCTCATCAAAGCTGGTTCGCTTAAATAAATCAGTGGGTGTCAAACCGTTTCCGTGGGCAATGTCCAAAATTTAATGAAGGGCAACAGCTTTTGTCGTAACGTCTCTGATGGGAAAGAAAGAAGGGTCAACGTCATAACGTTCTAGTTGACTGATTACCTTTCGGGGTCGAAAAAAAGTCCGTGTCACGTAGTTAATATATAAATATTGTAGCAGATAGATACAAAAAAAAGGAAAAGACTAAAAACATAATAATCAATCAGCACCGCAATGCTTACTCAAAAGGAAACTAACCGACAGAGTACATTAAATAAAAATGAAAGTGCTCAATACACTAAGCAGAGCAAAATCTAAAAAACCTAGTGAGCCAGAGCCTACCTACCAATGTTTCTCCTAACGCATCTCAGGTTACTCAGTAGTAATATATATATATATATATATATATATATATATATATATATATATATATATCCGATGCGGTGGGAACGAAAGTAATCTATAAATTATACAGATTCTAACGTTCGCAGCATTCATTCAAAAGAGAGCTCAATACATGTAGTAGATCGATAATTATTTATTTATTATAATTTTATCATATAGACAAAACCATTTTACTCACAACAAAGATTACAATCTTGCTAAAAAATAAATAGTGATAACCCAAGCGTAAAGAAATGCAATCCAATTTTTAGAATTCTTACCGAGAAACCTAAATATAACTATTCCTAATAATGATAAATGTTAACTCGAAATTCTTTTCATCTACAAAAGTGTAATATTATCCCCTATCGCTATCTTCCCTCCCCTACCTCTCAAACTTAGGCCTCTAGGTGGTTGACCTACCCAAACTTTGACCGATGCTTATCATCGGAAGAATGTCCACACTCCATCCAACATTAACCACCCGACCCACCCAACACCAAACTGCTGTCAGCAACAACTATCGTTTTCACTTAGATTTTTTGTTAAGTACATTTTTTCTTCTCTAAAAATGGAAAAAGGAAGTGACGTTTTACATCCGGGCTTGCCTAAAAACAGGATCGTTCATAACCATTTCCGACCCTCACCCGTAGATGTGCAGTTAAAATGCACTGAAACCAAGTTGCATTTTTGTCGTGACTAAAATGGTTTTGTCTATATGATAAAATTATAATAAATAAATAAATATATATATATATATATATATATATATATATATGTAAAGTGAAATCATTTCCTTATATATATATATATATATATATATATATATATATATATATATATATATATATATATATATCTTTGCCCGTATGAGAGATATTTTAATAGTATATTAGAATTCGTTTAATAACACTTTCAAATTTGAATATTTCTTGATGGGTATATGTGCGCGTCTTTATCAATGTATGTGAGTATAATCGCTTATTTGTGTCTTTCATTGTATGTATATGTTGTCGTTTATTTTTCTTTTTTTAAGTGTCGTGGACATATTTCCTGTCTCGTCGATTTTTTGCGTGGTTATATATATAAATATGTCTGTGTGTTTGTGTTATAATCTGATTGTGTCTGTATTGTCTTTCGAAAGATTTCACCCTCCCTTATTCATGGCTTCACTTCAAATGTATCTAAGTTGTAACGGAGTTCAGAGCAGCATTAGATCCCAACGTTTATTTCAATTTAATTTCAATATATATATATATATATATATATATATATATATATATATATATATATATATATATATATATATAAAGAAAGAACAGTAAAATATATAATCCGGTGTTCGTATTGATATTTTTTATTTTTATTTTTACAACACAGTGCTCAATGTAAATTTACAGAGCATAAATAATATAAATTAACTGATTTAAAATATGTTTTTTTTCGCTACACAGTAATAAACATGTTTCAAAAATGGAGCTAAAAACTTCAAATCTAATTATATAATTAAATTAAAAGCGTTAGTTCTGTTTCATCTTCAAGCGAATTTTGGAATAACTTATTTTTAAATTCACAGAGTTTTAAACGCACATATAAATTCATAATTTCCTGTTTCCAAGAATTCAGAGAAATCCAATCATTCAGACAAGGGGTGGTAGCGTGTTCATTTTTATTAACTATTGTTGTATTAATTATGAGTTACGTTCGAAAAAGAGATTAAGTTTAGGGAGGGTAGGGGTGCATTTTTCAACGAATTCTGACATTCGTTAAATGCATGTCGTCTGGTTTTTTTTTTATTAACGGCAAAAAGTTTTTCGGCATTTTTTTCTTTCTTGTATATTTAAAGATTCTATCTAGGGTTGTTTGGGTTAGAATACGTTTTGTTTAATTACAATTTTAAAATATTTTTACTCTTAATTACTAATAGACTATATTTCTTTTTAAAACAAGTAAATGTAATAGAATTACTTAAATTATTTAAAATTATTTTTTTCATATCAAATATAATTATGTATATTACCAGCTCCCATTTATTTAAAAAATATTATTTAAAGAAAATTTTTGACAATGACAACAAAGAATAGCTATTTCATTTCTCTGATTCAGTAAATTTTTATTTTTTATAAAATTAGTAATATATAGTTTCTCATGTATGCACAAAGGACATGGGTCATTTAATGACCTACATATTCTAGCTTTTCTTATTAATTTCCACTTTACTGTAGGTGTTTTATTGGATTCTTTTAAGTGCCAGAAATATTTTGAAAGGGATGTCTGATTTCTGTATTTATTTATCCTAAATGAATTTTGATGTTGATTGAACCACTTTTTGAACTCATGGCTTTAAACTTCAATCTTCCATGAAATTCGACCTTGCTAACCGAACGCTCCTCTGGGGCCAAATCGGTTAAAAAGGCACGACAGGCTATATGACGGTTCCGTATATGATACAGGTTCGAATCCTGTCGGAGGACGAATATTTTCTATGGAAATTTCTCGGACATTCAGGCCGGTAAATGATGTTTAATACTGTTTATTATAAACAGAGCATTTACTTAAATATTTGTATCTATAAAAAAAGAAGGTTTAAACAAAAAAATGTCTTAAAATACTTGTCGTACTTTCATATATATATATATATATATATATATATATATATATATATATATATGATAACTGCCAATTCGTTGTCGAGAAGTCTCAATAGACTTACAATATCTAAGCCTTTTTATGAAATTTTAACATCATTGGATGCTGTCAAGCCGCAGGGATTTCTTTCTTTAATTATGGATCTTAGCGGTCGATAAGGGGTGGAACACTCCCATTGTGCTTACCGCTCCCCTGGACACAAACTAATACATACATACATACATACATACATACATATATATATACGAGGTCTGTCTGAAAAGTAGCGCAACTGTTGTCACAAACAATTTATCTCAATTCCAAACAACAAACTAAATGGCTTTCCCCCGCCCGAATCTAATGCACTTTTCCATTTTTCCTCTGCTACACTTCTATGCAATGCACGAAAGATTCTTCTTGGATAGCCCGCAGCTCTTTATGGCCCTCTTCATTTCGAAAACGGGTCATCTTGAGCTTGTGGAAAAGAAGAAATCCACGCGGAGGAAGATCAAGAGCATAGGGAGATTGTTCCAGTACGGCAATGTTTTTTTTCTCGGCTATGAATTGCCGGATGCTCAGGGCGTTGCGAGCAGGGGCATTGTCGTAGTGAAGCACCCTCGATTTCTCGTGCCACAACTCTCGCATTTAAAAAAAAAAAAATTCATTGTTTGCAGAAAGCTAAGATCACTGTTATATACTCCGAAAATATAATGTTAGATGAAAACACAAAGCGCTTATCCCTCTTTTCCCCAGGGCTCATATAGCAAACAAAGACGTGTTACCTTTCAGATAGACCTTATAAATATACCTTGTGTAACAGCAAAACTGTCCAAATCGGGTAACAACATGCGATAATTGTCCATTCCACGAAATATTTAATACCTAAAAAAAAAAACCCAAAAAACTAATCAAGTTTCTTTTTTTTCTAGATATTCAGATAAAGACGTTTAGCCATCTTGATACCATTTGTCGTAAGAATCACTGAAAAACCCTTTGAGATATTCAGTTAGAAAGAGAAAAGATTAAAATTGTTTTGTGTCAGACCCACTATGACTTCCCAAGTGACCAATGCTGAGAGGAAAACGATCATCCAGGCCTTCGGTAATGGTACCAACATTCATACTCTGGCTTCCTTCTTCAAAGTCCATTCAAGAAACATCAAGAGAATGAGTTTAAAAAAGAGGGAACAGTAGAGAGGAAAACTGGAGATCACAACAGGAAGAGGGATCATCGTTTCAACTTAGTTCTTATCGTTCAAATTAGTGTTCACAAGTTTTATAAAAACCTTGTAGAATTCCAGTATTATATCTTTAATCATTTCTAAGATACAACGCTTCAGAGCTTAATCTAACAATTGGACAATTTTGCTGTTACACGATTTGGACAATTTTGCAGCAGTTACACCCGATATATATATATATATATATATATATATATATATATATATATATATATATATATATATATTCATATATATATATATATATACATATATATATATATATATATATTCATATATATATATATATATATATATATATATATATATATATATATATATATATATATATATTCATATATATATATATATATATATATATATATATATATATATATATAGTAATTTCTATATATATTATTAACATGTATGCGCGGTACTTATTGAAAAGTGCTCAAATATCAGTGATAGAACTGACATACTTCTTCGACCCTGTGCTGGTTGTATCACGGCTATGACTAGTTTGGACCGGCTTTTGCCTGGACCAGCTATGACAAGCCAAGATCAGCTATGACTAGCTTGGACCAGCTCTGACCAGCTTGGACAAGCTATGACCAGCTAGGATCAGCTTAGACCAGCGGCACGAGTGAAAACACTCGGGTCCCCACTTTAAAAACCGACCTTGTGTCACAATCTGACTCAGTGGGAGGGTCAAGTAAATACCTACTTAGTTGTACTGAGAGAGAGATGAACAGACATAGATAGATAGATAGATAGATAGATAGGAACAGTTTGATATAAAGTGAGATAAATTGATAGATTTGCACAAAATGCGATAGAGAAATAATGTCTTAATATATATATATATATATATATTTGAATTGGACAATGTCCGACAATTTATTTTAAAGACATTTATGATATGTTTAACGTTCTTTTTATAGATACAAGTATTTAAGCAAATGCTCTGTTTTATAATAAACAGTATTAAATAACATTTACCGGCCTGAATATCCGAGAAATTTTCATAGAAAATTTTCGTTCTCCGACAGGAATCGAACCTGTATCCTATACATGACGGTTCCGTTCGATTGCTTCAAGGCGGCATCGGAACCTAACTGATTTGATAACAGTCAGATCTCTTACCCCTAAGCCATTGTTGCAGGTAAGGAAGGGCATTTTAACGTCTTTCCCTATACGAAACACGCCAGCAGGTCATAGAACTGAATTCAATTTTACTTGAAGAATCATAAATACAAACTGGTTTTATTAAGAAGAACTGATACAAGGTCTGTCTAATGTTATTTTTTTGTGTGTGTGCTTTTCCCACATTCGGATTGAGGTGTTGAGTAATCTGTTTGAAGTTGTGGATAATGGGTTCATAAGAAGTGTAGCTCAGACCTCGGTTCTTGATAATGACAGCGATAGTCAAAAATAGTTGAACAAAAATACTCAAAACCTTATTTCGAAAATTGAACAAATACAATGAAAAATGAAACAACCGCACCTAGTCGGTTCTTTTTAATCAAACTTGTCTGGATGATTACTTGCTTCCTAAATATGCCTTATATATATATATATATATATATATATATATATATATATATATATATATATATATATATATATATATATATATATATATATATATATATGTATGTATGTATTGTCATCCATAGACAGACGGTTTCGCTGTATCGCAGCTCATCAGTGTAGCTAGACGTCCGGTTGCATCTAGCTAGGATCAAAACCCGACTGAATTGGCGTCAGTCGGGGATTCTACCACTAAGCCGTTGACGCACGGCAGGCATAAAGGTGAATTTAAGCGTATTCATTATTAAACACACAGTGACTGAGAGAACTCAATTCGCTTTACCGAAGAGTCTTGCATTATTAGCCGTAATAGTCACTGTTTACAAACCCACACTTCCTACATATATATATATATATATATATATATATATATATATATATATATATATATATATATATAGCATAATGAGAGGCCACGTCTACTTTCTTGATATGTATATAATATCTGGATAAAATAAATATATACAAAAACACAGAAATAAATACTTTCATAAAAAAAACACCCAATTTTGTTTCATTCATTTTATCCAGATATTATATATATATATATATATATATATGTACAAATGTAAGAGAATGAAGAGTAAGATTTCAGCGTCAAAACAATAATTTAAAACAGAGCTCAATACAAAAACGGAGCAATAAATATTTATTTCTTATGCAGGGTTACATTAGAACATTCTAATGTAACGCTGCATAATATATATATATATATATATATATATATATATATATATATATATATATATATATATATTAAGCAGTGCTACATTAAATCATGCACGTACCCACTACAAAGTCGCATCGTGATTCCCCGCCTGATGAAACGTGAAAAAAAGTTTTCGTTTTTTTTAACGTTGAAACAATATGTACAGTTTGGGCATGTACATGGGCATGTTCTAATGTAACACTGTATTACATATATATATATATATATATATATATATATATATATATATATATATATATGTGTGTGTGTGTGTGTGTGTGTGTGTGTGTGTGTAAAATGTATATGTAAAATATATATGTAAAATGTATATACATAATATACATATATATATATATATATATATATATATATATATATATATATATATAGAGAGAGAGAGATAGATACTTAGAGGCGACAGTCTGTTTCATGCTAGACGCAATAGTCAGGCCTGACGATTGCATCTAGCATGAAACAGACTGTCGCCTCTAAGTGTTGACTTCAGTGTTCATTTTTATATTTACACACGCTATATCTCTGATATTGAGCACTTTATCGCAGAAATACAGCACACCTTAAGAGTATATGTCTTCATATATATATATATATATATTTATATATATATATATTTGTGTGGGAATTACACTGTGTCCTGTATTCATGATATGCGTTCAAACATTGTAGTTAGTTTTCAAGAAGAGATTTCTTGTAAAACATGCGTTTTATAGCGATTTTTCAAGCGTAGCTCAGATATGACACAAGGCCGAAAAACATGCATTTTATATACCGTCAAAAAAACTTGTGAGATGAAACGAGAAAACGAGGCACGGAAAAAAGCGAATGGCATGACATCGTCTTGTTTATGGCAAAGCTTTTTCGCCCCCTTTCGCATCTTGACCTAAACACTCTGCGATCATTTTTCCTGTTTGAAAGTGCGTCATTGTAAAGCAAAGGCGCGGTCAGTCCATTTTCTGTCAAGTCCGTGATTGATAGCTAGGAGTGGAAAAAGGTAGTCTGCCGCCAGCACCAGCGAGAAACGGACATCGTCGATGCGAACATTTGTCTTCTGGGGTCGGGGTGGGTCTTGCACGGACACGTTTCTCATTTCCTCCGTCTCAGGTTTCCTGAAAGCTGGCCGGTGTGGGTAGGTAGAAGGCTTAATGCGACGAAGCAGGACAGCTGTTACCGTAAATAGTGCCGTACACATGCGACGTTTTCACTAAAACCGTAGTATTAAAACCCGCACACACACACACACACACACACACACACACACACACACACACACACACTGCAAAAGCTGCGAAACCAATTTGGATTCAGACCGAGTTTCTTGCATTCGATTTCACACTAATTTCCGTGAGAAAGTCGTGAATTTATGGGTTAAATAGTTTAGGTTTTCTTCCCTTTAGCGGTAGCCTGATTTGTGGACCCCCACCCCCGATAATCTAAACAGTGCAAAAGATTGCCCAAAGGCGAAACGTCGCGTGCCTCTCGCTGTTTTATCGCTGTTACAATGAAATACATTCTGACGCGCTACAATCTTACTATTGGGATACGAATGGAATGGAGAAGGTCCACACTTGTGTACGTGGCAAGGCGGGTCAGTCGTGTTGAGTATAAGCAATTCTGTCTCTCTCTATCTCTCTCTCTCTCACAAACACACACTCACTTTTTTACTACAAGCTTCAACCACAGCGTTGCAACCGCATGCTCCAAGATTTCTCACAGTTAACAATAACACATTTCTAAAAAAACCTATTTCGGAGTACATCTTATCTTTCGTTGTCCTGTTATTACCTGGATGTAAAAAAGACATATCTATTTCTATACCTGACGATGATTGTATGAACAATTGAAAGCTTGTAGTAAACAAAGACCTTATACAACTTGCATTTATAAACAGGGATCATAACATTCATCAACATGTTCGAGGTTAATGTATTTTATTAAAAATTGTTTGCGAGAGTGATTCTTGCCCTTTATATCATTAACTTCACTATCTGCTTTTTGTATGAATGATTCATGTAATATATATATATATATATATATGTATATATGTATATATATATATATATATATATATATATATATATATATATATATATATATATATATATATATATATATCGACTAACCTAAAAGCTGCTGCTGGACCCTAATACGTCAAAGGTAACGGGAGAGTATATATATATATATATATATATATATATATATATATATATATATATATATATATATATGTTATGATCTGGTGAGTTGATCGGACATTTAAGACATTCTTTTAATCCGTGCTACGGTAAGATCTGCTGAGTTGAGTTTAAGACATTCTTTTCATCCACGGTCATCTTGTGTAAAATTATAAAATCCGAGTTGTTGTGAAGAACATTTTTGAGGAGGATATCATCTTTGGGAATCTAGTTGCTGGGAATGACCACACCACAAACTTACAAAGATGTGAGTTGGGGTAGATGGTGGGGATTTCAGTGAGAGTAGATGTAAGTTAGATAAATACAGACCCCGAGGTCTACATTGAAAAATGAATTGTGAAGAAAACAGAGACTGGCGTAAACAAAATTCTATAGAAAGATATGAACAGATTGAGATAGATAGATAGATAGATAGATAGATAGATAGATAGATAGATAGATAGATAGATAGATAGATAGATATGAACAGACTGAGATAGATAGATAGATACGAACAGACTGAAATAGATAGATATGAACAGACTGAGATAGATAGATAGATAGATAAATAGATAGATAGATAGATAGATGTGAACAGACTGAGATAGATAGATAGATAGATAGATACGAACAGAATGAGATAGATAGATAGATAGATAGATATGAACAGAATGAGATAGATAGATAGATAGATAGATAGATAGATAGATATGAACAGAATGAGATAGATAGATAGATAGATATGAACAGAATGAGATAGATAGATAGATAGATAGATAGATAGATAGATAGATAGATAGATAGATATGAACAGAATGAGATAGATAGATAGATAGATAGATATTAACAGACTGGGATAGATAGATAGATAGATAGATAGATAGATAGATAGATATGAACAGAATGAGATAGATAGATAGATAGATATTAACAGACTGGGATAGATAGATAGATAGATAGATAGATATGAACAGAATGAGATAGATAGATAGATAGATAGATATGAACAGGCTGAGATAGATAGATAGATAGATAGATAGATAGATAGATAGATAGATAGATAGATATGAAGAAATTGATATATAAAAGTTGTGACTGAGACAAATAGAACTACGAAGTATATATATATATATATATATATATATATATATATATATATATATGGAGAGAGAGAGAGAGGGAGAGAGAGGGAGAGAGAGAGAGAGCGAGTGATTTCTTGTTGTGTACATGTACTTGATCGGCAAAATTTTTTAAAGAACAAAGGTGTTTTTTTTTTACCAGTTGTCAAAGTCCTTGGACGGAACAGACGCATCCCGATGAACGAAGACAATGGGCCAATGGAGCTGACCCTTCTATCAGAGACCAAACTCCCTCAGACAAATGCAAGCTTTACTTACCTGGAAAAGATAAGAAAAAAAAATTATACATATAATATTTGTTTCACAAAATGTACAAAGATGGTACAAGGCCTAATAAATATAGGGAGGTCTAGGGTCGACTGTTATCTATCCTACATATACTCATAATATGCACATCTTCCTCGTCTCTTTACACCTTTACAACCATCTTATTCTGCAACCCTCTACACTGAGTGGCTCTTGGGCCTTTTCTTGAGTGAACAATAGTAAAATATCAGTTAACTCGACTGACGAAAGTGCATGATTTTTCTGCCCCCTCTCTCTCTCTCTCTCTCTCTCTCTCTCTCTCTCTATATATATATATATATATATATATATATATATATGTAATCCTAATGAGCCAGCACCTACCTACAAAGGTATATATATATATATATTGTTCAAAATATATATATTTGCTCAAAATTTCGCGGTACCTATCACTTGTTAATGGTTACCAAAATATATCCACTTTGATAATCTTATTATATACCTATATAGAGGGCCGGTGCAATGGTCTTGCGGGCCTCCACAGAATCTGTTATACGGAGCCCTCACTCTACTACATCTCAAATGTCATAAGTTATTATTCATATGAATTACAAATTTTATTGTAACTTAATTGTGTACAATAATGGATCAAATGCAATATAGGTGAACAATTCGACTAGAAAAATTGAAAATAAATGCAACATACATTATTTACATTATTCGGACTATTGTCCTCATCTTTGTCGCCATATTTACCTCCTGTTAATTCCCCTCTCCAAGTTCTTCAAATCCTTGTGGACACATAGCACAGTGGATAAAGGCATTAGTTAGATCTACCGCATCGAGCGAAAACAGTCGACCCCATACAGTCGCCATATTTATCACAACGTTTCCGCCGTTCTATGCTCCGGCCTTCTTCAGCATCTGTCTATATTTCTGAGATGAGGCATTATGTACACTATTTACATTCTTTGGACTATTGTCCTCACCTTTGTCGCCATATTTATCACAACGTTTCGGACGTTGTACGCTCCGGCCTTCTTCAGGTGGTTGCAATGTCAAACTGAACCCTTTATTTCGCTCACTGGGGTAGACTGTTCTAATTCCACGTGCCATGTTTAATGGATGTCAGTTATCAGTCCGTCCTGGCTATGACGATAAACTACATCCGCGTCCAGGGTAAGACGATAAACTACGTCCAACAGCAAGGCCTCTGATCAGGAGGTTTTGAGGAGCGTAGAACCACCTCTTAATCGCTGGTGTTCCCAGGTCCACCCTGACCCGGGTTGGTAGCAGCTGTTAGGATCCCAGCTATAGTCAAATACTTAACACACAAACTGAGGTAAAAAGCATTATGAAAGTGTAAAAATAGGTTTTAATACCAGAAATACTTTGTAAAAATTATTACCAGAAATACATTTTTGATGACAATGGCCATAGGACAACTAATTGACAGTCGAGACAGTAGTGTCTGGGCGTGATAGGAATCTGATGCAATCACGGATGACGCAACATTTTTCAAGGCCAAACAAATTTCATTATACACCCTGAAAATAGATTCATATTTCTGCACACCACTGCAAATGGCCTAATCTGGGGATGAAATAGAAACAGATTACACCTTGTTAATCCAGTGGGTTTAAAGCTGATCGTATGGCGAAAGAAAGGAAACTAAAACGGTTATTTTAATTAATTTGCATAAGGGTGTGTATGTGTATTACTCTAATAATTCTTCATTAACGCTCTACATTGAGAGGGTCTTGGGCTTTTTATTGGGTGGACAGTAGTATAAAAAAACGATTCTCTAAGATTGGGTAGACTTGAGATAAAGTTCTAAGATTACGCTAATGTTGTGCAAAAGACAGCGTTGTTAACTTTTACATTGAATAAAATGTTTTTTTTTTCGATTTTACTTTATTGGTCACCATTTGTTTTTTGTTTGAAATTCTCGTCTTCAGATCTCCCCACCGCCTTGTGCCACACTTTCCTCTTTTTGCATCTCAAAGGAATGGCCTCTGTTTACTGATTTGCTATCTGCTATTATTTTCGTCGTAAGCTAACTCTGTGTGACGCGATATTTCTTTTTTGTTGTTGTTGGGGGTTGAGGCTCGCTCTGTGTGGGTGATCACACCCTACGGCCCATGTTTTTTTTTTTGTTTTTTATATACTCGCTTTCATTTTGTTTCCGGTCTGCTTCTATTTCCGGTTAAATTCTTGTGTGGTTTCATTTTTTTTTTAATCATACTATTGAAGAGAGGGAAAGAAAGAAAGAAAGAAAGAAAGAAAGAAAGAAGTGAACTGAGAACGAGAAAGAACAATAGAGAAAGAATATGTAAGAGAGAAGGAGAGGGAGATATAGAAAAGAAAGAGAAAAGGACTAAGAGAGAGAGAGAGAGAGAGAGAGTAGAAGGAAATCGAGAAAGAGAAAAAAAGGTAGGAGATTATAAGAGAGAGAGAGAGAGAGAGAGAGAACAAATAGATAGAAAGAAAAAAGGCTAAAGAGAGGGAAAACCTCAAAAAAGAGATAGAATTAAAAAAAGAGAGAATGATAGAGAGAGAACAGAACCAGAGAAAGGTGGGCGAAAGAAAAAAGAAGAAAAGAAAAATGAGTGAAGATTGCAAAGCGTCAGAAAGAAATAGAAACAAATTGAGAGTGGTGAGAGGAGAAAAGGAGAAGACAGTAGATATAAATGAGTGAGTGAGTGAGAGAGAGAGAGAGAGAGAGAGAAAAGAAAGATACAAAAAGAGAAAGGAGCTGAAAAGAAAGAGAAATCGAGATAAACGAGAGAGAAAGTATGAGAGAGAGAGAGAGGAGAGAGGAAGAGAGAGAGAGGAAGAGAAGGAAAAGATGGAATGAATAATCAGAGGAGAGGGGGAACAAAAAGAGAGGAAACGATATAAAAAGAATGTAAATGAGAGAAGGAAAGTGTAGAAAAGAGAGGGGAAATTCGAAAAAAGAGACAGAACGACACAGAGAGAATATAAGTGAGAGAGAGAGAAGGCAAAGCGAAGAAAGTGAGTGAAAGTAAGAGAGAGAGAGAAGCGAAAGCGATAATGATATACAAAGAACTTAAGCCACAGGGAACCATAAGGAATCTCTCAAATATCTCCGCTGCGTGTCCCAAAGATGAAAGAGAATTGTTTTGTAGCTCAAAGTGAAACATTATTTGTAATTTATTTTTTTTTATTATCATTTCAACCCAGATGTAAGATGTACGTGGTTACTGAGTGTGACAGAACATGAAAAATAAAATATTGTTAACGGATAGAGAACAATAGAAGAAAAGGAATTAAGAAGACACAATGCTTACAAAGGATATACGCCTGTTCTGTTGATCTGTCTTTATTATGTACCGTGTCCCTTCAGGACGTAAACGATCATGGTCCTCCACTTTCTCCTATCCCTTGTAGCACTCAACAAGTTTTATCCCTTTGCTACTTCCCCTAGACCATGTTCTGTCATCTACTTGCTTAAGCCCGCTAGGTATGTCACTTATTTTCTTTCCCTCTGTTCGCCCTGTGAGTATCAGATTCTCCAAGCCTTCATGCAAGTGATTACTGAGTTTGAGTGAATATGGAAAATAAAACGTCGTTAATGATGGAGAATAATAGAAGAAAAGGAATTCAGAAGATAGACCTGTTCTGTTGCTCTGTCTTTATTATGTACCGTGTCCCTTCAGGACGTAGACGATCATGGTCCTCCACTTTCTCCTATCCCATGTAGCACTCAACAAGTTTTATCCCTTTGCTACTTCCCCTAGACCATGTTCTGTCATCTACTTGCTTAAGCCCGCTAGGTATGTCACTTATTTTCTTTCCCTCTGTTCGCCCTGTGAGTATCAGATTCTCCAAGCCTTAATGCAAGTGATTACTGAGTTTGAGTGAATATGGAAAATAAAACGTCGTTAATGATGGAGAATAATAGAAGAAAAGGAATTAAGAAGACAGACCTGTTCTGTTGATCTGTCTTTATTACGTGCAGTGTCCCTTTAGGACGTAGGCGATTATGGCTCTCCACTTCCTCCTATCCCTTGTAAGCTCTCAATAAGTTTTATCTCTTTGCTACTTCCCCCAGGCCATGTTCTGTCATCCACTTGCTTAAGCCCACTAAGTATGTCACTTATTTTCTCTTTCCCTCTGTTTGCCCTGTGAGTATCAGATTCTCCAAGCCTTCATGCAAGTGATTACTGAGTGTGAGATGATATGAAAAACAAAACATCGTTAATGATGGAGAAAAATAAAAGAAAAGGAATTGAGAAGGACAGAAAGCTTATAAAAGGATGTACGTCTGTTCTATTGACCTTTTATGTACCGTGTCCCTTCAGGACGTAGACGATCATGGCTCTCCACTTCTCCCTATTCTTTGTAGCTCTCAATAAGTTTTATCCCTTTGCTACTTCTCCCAGGCCATGTTCTGTCATCCAACCTGCTCGGTATGTTGCTTTCCCTTGTCTCTTGTTTCCTCTATTCGCCTTGTGAGAATCAGATTCTCCAAGCCTTCCCTTCTCATTACGTGTCCCAGAAATTTCAGCTGCCTCTTCCTGATGTTAAGTATAAGCCTCCTCCTTGTTTGCATCCTCTCTAAGACATCATCGTTGCTCACACGCTCGGTCCATGATATCCTCAGCATCCTTCTGTAGAACCACATCTCCGTCGCCTCGAGTCTCTTCTTCATCTTTCAGGAAATCGTCCAACATTCACTGCCTCTTCCTGATGTTAAGTATAAGCCTCCTCCTTGTTTGCATCCTCTCCAAGACCTCATCATTGCTCACAAGCTTGGTCTATGATATTCTCAGCATCCTTCTGTAGAACCATACATCCGTTGCTTCGAGTTTCTTCTTCATCTTTGAGGCGACCGTCCAACATTTGTAAACGAGAACAGATATCACATAACAGCTCCGTATTCTTTTCTCTGTTACCAAGGAAATTCTACTGTCTCGTAACACGGGCTTGATTGCAGTGTCCCCAATCTTTAAATAGCATTTCGGGCTCATCCTTTTACAGATGACGATGCATTCTGGCTTCTTCTAGTTTATTGCTTAGTCCCTTCTTCTCTCTCACCTTTGATTCAGTCCATAAGGGGTTTGTAAATTTCTTTGCCTGTCTGCTATCAGCACTATGTCATCTGCGTATCTTATGTTGTTAAAATTGTGTCCGCCAATGTTGAATCCCGGTAGGATTTCCAATTCTCTCAGAATTGCATCGCTGTATAGGTTAAATAAGTCCGGTGAGAAGACGCATCCTTGCCTTATTCCACTTTCTATTTTTGTATATCTGCTGAAGGCGTTCTCTATCCGCATACAGGCCTTTTGCTGCCAGTATAGGTTCTTGATTATTCTAATAACTTTCCCAAATGTATAAAGGTTGCTGAGCAGTTGCAACAGATCTTTGGGGCGTACTTTTCCAAGTTTGCGTAGTCTATAAAAGACAGGTGCACATCCATCTGTATGGCTATTGCTTAAACAGTGACCCCCCTATTACTTACACTTGTGTTTGGCAACCAAATAAGTGTCGAAAGGAACTCCCCAGAAGGATAAATAAATATAATACAAATGTAAAATTTAAAATAAAAATCGTCTCTGGATTCTGGTGGTCGATCGGCAATTTCTCAATAGGGACCCCAACGCTGCATCACCAGACGAAATAAAAATATAGTAGTAAGCATCGTTTCTTGGAGGAAGCGAGAGAGAGAGAGAGAGAGAGAGAGAGAGAGAGAAAGAGATAGGGAGAGAGGAAGAGAGAGAGAGAGAAAGAGAGAGGCAGGTAGGATGAGCGGGTGTCAACAGGTCGGACAGAGATGGTGGCTTGTCTCTATTGAAATCCTGGTATACCAAGCAATACAGAAACGATAAACGATAAACTTCATCCAGGATCAAGGCCTCTGATCGGGAGGTTTGGAGGAGCATTGGACCACCTCTTAATTGCCATTGTTCTCAGATCCCCACAGACCTTGTAGCACCTGTTAAGGTCCCAGCTATGGGCAAATAGTTAATCGACAACTAGTGTGAAAACACTATGAAAGTATAAAATTACATTTGTATAGTAAAAAATTACCAGCAATAGACTTTCGACAAAAAAAAAAAAAAAAAAAAAATTACCAGCAATAAATTTCTGTTCCGCCATCCGTTTAATCAAACTCACTAATTATGTGTAGTTTATCTCTATCTGTCATGTGTGTAACAGATTTTCCAAGCGGGTTATCTAGCGTGATGACTTGTGACTTCGTTCTAGCACAGCTATCGACGGCCCCCAAGGCTTCCGTCTATCCAATATCACACACAAGACTTGTGTCAATCCGTGGTATTGTTTTTAGGCGGTTTCCAAAGGCGCTGCGCGCTGGGATCGCCCACTCCAGTCCAATAACATCAGGAAGACTCCCGCCTGACTAATCGACCATGATCAGATTCGAACCCAGGGGTCATGGTCAGAAACTGCATCTATATACACTGTATACAAATGTTTTAAATACTTATGTACCAGTTATACGGTTTTGAATTTCAAAGAGACATTTTGCGTGTGCGGCTTTTTAAAGTTATAATCCCCAATGAGGTTATACTTTGATAATGCGCTATAAACGACACAATGTCAACATTGGTTCTGTCTTGGTTGGTTGGCTCGTTAACCATAGCGTTGAAATACGTAATTACTTTCCGAACAGGTTAATGTATTAATTTAGTGCAGCTCAGTTTAAGTCAGGGGTCGGCAAACTTTTTCGACCCCCTTTTGTTTCCTTCCTATTCTCCAATAACCCCTCTCCACATTTAATATATCTTTGAACCTTAGAAGTTGCACTGATTTCGGAAATAAAAATCATCTTTATCGCCATATTTATTACAATGTTTCGGCCGATCTAACCAACGCCTTTATCCACTGTGCCATGTGTCCTTGAGGACATCTGTGTATGAATTTCTGGGTATTATAAACCTAATGTCGTCAGCCCTCATTTTTTTACCAGTGCTCATATTGCAATGTTTTATTGTAACCACTTTTTAAATTTTTTCTTCTGAAAATAGTTTATTAAAGATGGCTGACATAAATTGCTCGGCCTACCTGAAAAGTGATGGGTTTCGACGACTTTTATTAACTAAATCTTGCGATCAGCCAAGATCTTAAATTTATTTATTTTTTTCCAAAAATGAACAATTTCCGTACAGCGAAAATGGTAGCTAGCCATGAAAAACTAAGGTCATAGCTAATTAATTAATTAATTAATTCAGCCCAGATCAGTTTAAGTCAGGGGCTGGCAAACTTTTTCGACCTCCTTTTGTTTCACTTCATTTCCCAGTGACGCTCTCCATTTAATATATCTTTGAACCTTAGAGGTTGCACTGATTTTGACAATTAAAATCTTAACTAAAATCCTCATCTTTGTCGCCATATTTATCACAACGTTTCGGCCGTTGTACGCTCCGGCCTTCTTCAGGTGGTTGGAATGTTGAACTGAACCCTTTATTTCGTTCACTGGGGTAGACTGTTCTAGTTCCACGTGCCATGTCTCATGGATCTCAGTTATTAATTATGAATTCTGAAAGTTCTCCACTGCCTTAACCGGGTATTGAACTCACACTCTTTTGGGTCCTGTGACTGGATCTAACCAACGCCTTTATCCCCTGTGCCATGTGTCTTTGAGGACATCTGTGTATGGATTTCTGGGTATTATAAAATTAATGTCTTGAGCAAACATTTTTTACACGTGCTCATATTACAATTTTTGCTGTTGTCATTTCATGTTTTTACCAGTGCTCATATTGCAATTTTTGTTGTTGTTATCGCTTTTCTCTGGCACTCCTTATTACTGGTTCCCATATTGTATTCATTTCTATGCTTGGTCGGCTCAGGAGATTTTGTGCGTTGTGGAAAATATGGCGACAAAGATATGGACGATAGTCCGAAGAATGTAAATAGTGGACATAATACCTCATCTCAGAAATATTGAAAGGCGGAAACGTTATGATAGATATGGCGCCAAAGATGAGGACAATAGTCCGAAGAATGTAAATAGTGTACATATTACCTCATCTCAGAAATATACACAGATATTGAAAGGCCGAAACGTTGTGATTAATATGGCGACAAAGATGAGGACAATAGTTCGAATAATGTAAATAGTGTACATAATACCTCATCTCAGAAAAATTAACAGGTATTGAAAGGCCGAAACGTTGTGATAGATATGGAGACAAAGATGAAGACAATTGTCTGAACAATGAAAATACTGTACATAATACCTCATCTCAGAAATAGAGACAGATACTGAAAGACCGATACGTTGTGATAAATATGGCCGCAAATATGAGGACTATAGTCCGAATACTCTAAATAGTGTACATAACACCTCATCTCAGAAATATAGACAGATACTTAACTAAAATGTATGAAAATTTATGAAATTTGAATCAGGTTCAAAATTTCTCCCACGGTGTCATAAGTTTCAGAAGTTTTCCCCCCAAATATATCTATGAAAATATATTAAATATCCCCAGTGAATTAAGCAAATAATATATTACGTAGAACAAGCCTAAATACAACCAATGTTATTGAACAGAAATATATAATGGCTACTAATCCCCAATGAATAAGGTATTGTATGCAAAGAAGATGGTTGAAATCGGGAGAGAACTGTCTCAGATGTAAAGAAACTCTGAAATCTGTGCTTTATGAAAGGCACAAAGATCTTTATGATTGGAGATGTATAAAAAGAGCTTCATACAAAAAAATGTAACAATACCATAACGGCCTCATTACATAATAATAATACACCGAATGATAACAAAAGTGTATGTCTCTTACGTTTGCCATCTTTGGCCTATTACACTGGTCAAAAACAAAAAAACAAAAACAAAAACAAAATTAAAATGGTGTTGAGACACCAAACGTCTTTTTTGCTAATTTGATGGCGCTGAATCTGAAAATGAACTAACTTTTTCTTGGTTAGTTACCGTTTTTATCTGTACAGAAATGCCTCATTTTTGGAAAAAAAAAAATCATTTGTATTCTGGATATATGATATTGACCGAAGGCAATATTTCTCAAAACAAAATCGTAGAAACTTCTCAATTCGTATTTAAACCAACAAATATTGGTCTAATTGTTGAGAAATACTATTTTTGCAATAACAACCAGACCCTAAGTGTTTAAAAATAACACGATTGAATAAACCAAGACCAACAAGTATTTTCATCAAATCATTTAATAAACTAACAGCAGAAATAAAAATCGTGAACATAAGAACTATGGTAAATATTTTCTCTTTCTTGATTGTCTGTCATGTTCAATGTTATTTAAGTCCCTTTTGATACTCCTGCAGTATCATGTACAATGGAATAGGTGCATTCAATTGGGATGTCTTTAGTTGGAGTTTCTTTTCAACTGTGAAAACAAAATGCTCTCAATGTGCTTGGTTTCCTTCCGTAGTGAAGGAAAAAAATGATGGGATGAATTTATGAATATCAAACAGAAGACTTTAGAGTTTCATTTTTTGATATCACCTTGATTATCAGGTTTACTAAACTGTATTACTGATAAATTTTATCAGTTAATTTGAATTTCGGCGATAAATTGGAAAAAAATTGGTACTTCTATTTTAGAATCTTTGATTCGAAAACACTTTTTTCTTATGAAAATAGTTTATTTCAGGTGTCTGACATAAACTGCTCGGCCGACCTGAAAAGTGATGGGTTTCGACGACTTTTATTAACTAAATCTTGCGATCAGCCAAGAACTTAAATTGATCTTTTTTTCCAAAAATGAACAATTTCCGTACAGCGAAAATGATAGCTAGCCATGAAAAACTAAGGGCATTTTCGGAATCAGCATAATCAGTATCTAAAAGAATGTGTTTTGTTTCTTGGCAATTCTAATATCTTCTTCGAAGGAACCTAGATTTCGCAGCAGTTCAAATATATTCCTATGCCGTAACATGTCAAATGCTTTTGCTTAATCTATAAAGCTTAATCTATACGAACTCTTCCGTCTGTATTTGAGTCGACCTCTCTCATGTATCATCTACAGTGCTGTTCGATAAAAGTGACTCACCTGATTTTTTTTTTTTTTACTAAATGTTCTCTTCTCCGATGAAACGAAAGTTGAGCTAAATTCAAAGGACAAGCGATCTAAAATCCGAAGAAGAAGCTTTGAAATCTGTTTGAATTTAGCAGTAAGTACTGTCAAGCATCCGTTCAGTATAATGTTCTGGGGATGCTTTTCTTTTCATGGAACTGGTTTCTTAAAACCTATTGTAAAGACCCTCAGGAGCGAGCAGTACAAGAGAATTTTAGAGTCTTGTCTACTCCCTTCTGCTGAAAGGGTGCAAATCGACCCCACCAAGCTCATTTTTATGCAGGATAATGCTCCCTGTCACAAATCAAAATTGATGAAGGAATACTCTGATAAGAAGCAGGTGAGTGTTATGATATGGCCGCCCCAATCACCCGACCTCAACCCCATAGAAAACTTATGGAGTATTATAAAGTACAGGCTCTAGACAATGCAGTTGAGCAACAAAGTGGATTTGATTGTGAATTTCATATCCGAATGGAATTCAATGCTTGGAGATGAGATTTGCCAGAACCTAATCAAGTCAATGCCAAAAAGGGTTGAAAAGATTATTCAAAATAAAGGAGGACCCATAGATTATTAAATATTTCGAACTATATTACCTATTATAAATAATTCATAACTCTATTATTCCTTATTTAAAGCTGTTCGGTTATGTTTCTATTGATTACTAGTTGCAGGAAATAAGTGAGTCACTTTTTTTGCACAGAGTTTTTCCCTAAATCTCATTTATATCCAAAATTATAATTATCAATAGAATACCTGGTGCTTTAACAAGGTCGCCATCCGCGCTTGGCCTTTTAGCTAAGATTAGAGTGTAGTATCTGTCCTTATTAGCTTAGTCTGATCTTTCTTTCTTTCTTTCTTTCTTTCTTTCTTTCTTTCTTTCTTTTTCTCACCAAGTAGTGTTTCCCCCCCTAAACAAAATAGAACAGGCCATTATTTATGAGATATTGGCAGGACGTAGTGGTCGTGCTAAATAATGAAGGGAGGGACATGCACAACTATAATAAGATGTTTAAACTCTTCCAGATTCTAAAAATAAAGAGGAAAGGAAAATAAAACAAATATTAGGTTTCTAAATTTACTATTTTAAACTGTATATTCCTTAAAGCATTACATGCCCAATCGAGGTATGCATTATTTGCATCAAGTTGTCACTGGCTTTTAGAAGTATGCTTGCAGATATAGCACCATCTTTAACAGACTTGTTATTTTGGAGGGAGGGGGAGTCACCATTTGAGGTTGAGAAGGTGCCATATGTGCCGAGTTGGTTGAAAGAAACTGACAAAAGAATTGAGATTTTTATTCTATTGGAAAATATAGAGAATGTTCAAAGATAGTCCGTGAAAGTCAGTGTAAATTGAATGAATGCTCTTGTGGCATTCCCTGTAAAAAGGAAGAAATGCATGTGCTTGAACTTATGTTGGTAGTGAGTGAGTGTATTACGTTTATGTCAAGCATGTCTCCTGCAAATGCAAGAGATTCAATGTCTTTCCTTATCTGCAACAGTACAAGAAGAAAAAAAGGTTAGTCTCTTGAAATTTCTGTTACACTTGCTCCCAGGTTTTCTTTCTTATTTTTACGCATACCCAAAAGCTGAAAAGGGGGTTGCTGCTGCTAATAGTGTCTTGAATGCACGTGTCTAGCCAAACCAGCTGTTGCTACATGTTCTTCTGGCTTTATTTGCAGTAAACCTATAAATAAAAACTGCCTACAATCGAGGTATGCATTATTTGCATCGAGTTGTCACTAGCTTTTGCCTTTCTTCTAATTGAGCAGTATGCTTGCTGACATAGCACCATTTGTTACTTTGGAGGGGGGAATCATCCATTTGAAGTTGAGAACCTGGCGTATGTTGACAATTAAAATTTACATGCGCTTAATTGGTTGAAAGAAACTGACAAACAAAAGGTTTGGCAATGAGATAGACATTTTTATTCTGTCAGGAACTTTCAATGTAGAGAATGTTCAAAGACGATTCCTGAAAGTAAGTGTAGCCTTACTCGATTTTCATCGTTTGGTACTGGGCATCTCAAAAATGGTGCTTTAACAAGGTCGCCATCCGCGCTTGGCCTTTTATCTAAGATCAGAGTGTAGTATCTGTCCTTATCAGCTTAGTCTGATCTTTATTTCTTTCTTTCCTGCTTTCTTTCCTTCTTTCTTTCTTCTTTCTTTCTTTCTTTCTTTCTTAGCCTCTTTTGTCTTCTCTTTCCTAATATTTTCTTTTTTTTTCTTTCCTTCTTTCTTTCTTTCTTTCTTTCTCTCTTAGCCTATTTTGTCTTCTCTTTCCTAATTTTTTCTTTTTCTTTTTCTTTCTTTCCTACTTTCTTTCCTTTTTTCTATCCTTCTTTCTTTCTTTCTTTCTTTTTTCTTTCTTTCTTTCTATCTTAGCCTATTTTGTCTTCTCTTTCCTAATTTTTCTCTTTCTTTCTTTCTTTCTTTCTCTTTTTCTTTCTTTCTTTCTTAGTCTATTTTGACTTCTCTTTCCTATTTTTTCTTTCTTTCTTTCTTTCTTTCTTTCTTTTTTCATTTTCTCACCAAGTAGTGTCTTTCCCCTAATCAAAATGGAACAGTCCATTATTTACGAGATATTGGCAGGACGTAGCGGTCGTGCGAACTAATGAAGGGAGGGGCACGCACAACTATAATAACATGTTTTAACACTTCCAGATTCTAAAAATAAAGAAGAGAGGGAAATAAAACAAATGTTAGGTTTCTAAGTTTAATATTTTCAACTGTATATTCTGAGAGCATCCCTTTCTAGCCAAATCCTCGTCTTATGACGATTTCTCTTAATAATAATAATCGATATCTATAATTCTCAAAATGTGTGTGTGTGTGTGTGTAATGTGCGTGATCGGATGTTTATGCGTTTCCACAGTTTTCATCGAATTTCGATGAAAACGTTTTTTTTTATAGATAATTCTTCAGTACCGCTTTTGAGTCCAAATTGGCTGGAAAAAATTACAACCTTGAAGGTGAAAAATCGAAAAAAAAAAAGAAGGATTTTTTACACTTTGTGCAAAAATCAAAGACAAAATTTAATGTCTGTAAAAAAGAGCGTACAATCAATTTAGAGAGTTGAAATCTAACGCAAAAGATTATTAGAATTAATTATGAATAAAAATTATCGTATATTATTATTATTATGACGGTCGATAGAAGAGATTCCTCCCTCGCAAAAAACGGCCTTTTTCAGGGCCACCAGCCACTGAAATTGTTAACCCCCCGAATTTGTGGATGTGCCTCAGTTGCACCCAAATGTTGTAACTGATATTGATTTTCAAGTGGGCTGACTTGAAGCTTAATCTGCTCCAATTGAACGGCAAACAATTCCAGTCATGGTACAACCGGCCAAAGACGGGTTATACTGCTAGTACCGATATATAGAAGGAAAGAAACAGGTATTGTGATAGATAGATAGATAGATAGATAGATAGATAGATAGACTGATAGATAGATAGATAGATAGATAGATAGATAGATATCAACAGCCTGAGATAAATAGATAGATAGATAGATAGATAGATGGATATCAACAACCTTAGATAGATAGATAGATAGATAGATAGATAGATATCAACAGCCTGAGATAGACAGATAGATGGATAGATATCAACAGCCTGAGATAGATAGATAGATAGATATGAACAGACTGAGATAGAGATAGCTAGATAGATAGATATGAACAGACTGAAACAGAGATAGATAAATAGATAGATATGAACAGACTGAAATAGATATATAGATAGATATAAACAAACTGAGATAGATAGATAGATTGATAGATAGATAGATAGATATCAACAGCCTGAGATAGATAGACAGATATGAACAGACTGAAATAGATAGATAGATACATAGATAGATATAAACAAACTGAGATAGATAGATAGATATCAACAGCCTGAGATAGATAGATAGATAGATATGAACAGACTGAGATAGATAGATAGATAGATAGATAGATAGATAGATAGATAGATAGATAGACAGATAGGAACAGACTGCGATAGATAGATAAATAGATAGATATAAACAAACTGAGATAGATAGATAAAATAGATAGATAAACAAAGATCTCAAAAACGGCCCTTTTCAGGGCCACCACCCATCGAAATTGTTACTCACCCCCTTGCATTTGGGGATGTGCCTCAGTTACACCCAATTCTTGTTACTGATATTGATTTTCAGTGGGCTGACTTGAAACTTAAACTGCTCCAATTGAACGGCAAAAATTCCCAGTATTTAAAGACCCGGGCGTAGATGGGTTATACTGCTAGTTCTAATTAAAAACTCGTTTAATTTCAAACCGGCCAATTTTTAATATTCACACTCTTGACATCGGCCACATTGTCTCAACTCGCAAAATAGTCACCTCCTGTACCGACCCGACACGACCGTAGACGTAGGTAACTGAACCCTGCCCCTTTACCAAACCTTCGCGACAAAATGGAACGAAGCTGATAAAAATCCAATTAAAAGAGTGTGATTATTTATGTATAACTTGTTTCGGCAGACATTTAGCTTGCCATCAATTATTTAAGCCGCGAAATTATTGTTCTTAACCGATCAAATTAGTCGCTCATGGGATCGATATCTCCTTGCAGATCAGGTTTCGTCTTTCAGCAAAATAGCTTCTCTTCTCTACCCCCACACACTGCAGTTGACACATCGCAGGGATCTATATCAACATAGAAATACTTTCAAGTTAGCCATTGTTTTGTAGCTTAGCATAATATGCCGGGTGTAATAACAAAATTGGTTTGGTTTGTTTTAATTTGTTTTACGGCATATCAACCTCAATGGGTCATTTAATGCCGAAAAATCTTTTTAGGATAGATTCTTATGAATAGAATATGTATTCTTTGGTTTAGATTGGTTTGGTTTATTTTGTTTTACGGCATATCAACCTCAATGGGTTGATTTATATTGGTTTGGTTTATTTTTTCTCACGGCATATCAACCTCAATCGGTTATTTTATGCCGACAAATCTTTTTATTGCTGGTACTATTTAGTTTTGTCAAAAATCTGTTACTGGTAATATTTTTCCTTCAAAATTGTAATTCTGGTAATAATTTTTTTCAAAAAAGTCTTGCTGGTAATAGTTAACTATTTGCCTATAGCTGGGACCCTAACAAGTGCTACCACTCCGGGTCAGGTTGGACTTGGCAAAACCAGCAATTAAGAGGTGGTTCCACGCTTCTTAAACCCTCCTGATCCAAGGCCTTGCTGCTGGTTGTAGTTTATCGTCTTACCTATGACGTGGATGTAGTTTAACGTCTTACCCAGGACAGAACAAATTTCCAAATCGTGTAACAGCATACGATAATTGTCTATCCTGCAAAATGTTTAATATCTAAAAAGCCACTAAACTAATTGAGTTTCTTTTTTCTAGCTTTTCAGATAAAACGTTTATATATCTTGACACAATTTGTCGTAAGAATCACTGAAAACCCCTTCGAATCATTCAGGTAGAAGGAAAACAGGTTAAAATAGTTTTGTGTCAGACCCATTGTCTTCCTAACTGAGCAATGGTGAGAGGAAAAAGATCATTCAGGCCTTCAGTAATGGTTCCAACATTCATACCCTGGCTTCCATCTTCAAATTCCATTCAAGAACCATCAAGAGAATGGTGAATAAGTTTAAAAAAGAGGGAGTAGTAGAGAGGAAATACCAATCAGGATCCTCATAAATTCATGTGGTTTGGGGGAGGGGAATATACCATAGCGAAGAGCACATCTGAACAATTACGATGAAGGTATTTCTAGAAAAAACACAAAGGGGGCAACAATAAGGCGGTGGGAAACGGACTGAGGCCGAGTTAGCAGATCAGGACCTATAATATTGCTGATTCTCCATTATTCAACCCCTACCGCGACGCTATCCTAAGGGAAATGGAGAACCTACCAAGATTTATTAATTAAGTAAACTTAACTATATAAGATTAAGTAATCTTAATTAAGTAATCTTACCTATATAAGATTTCACTGTGGCTGACTCGGAAAGGAAACTACAGGACCTTCTAAACAGAGTGCTCGAAGAAAGAGAGATAGAAGGACTAACTATCAATTGCCTGAAGATAGAAAGTGGGTTATCAGCAAGGAAACAAGACTGTACTTTTCTATAACTCTCATTATTATTGGTGTGCAATTAAACATCGCACATTAGACATTTTTTCCCGCTGGCAAACTATGGATTTGTTCAAGAGCATCATCTTTTTTTGGTGTCCGAGGCGAATAACTGCAAATTCTTCTTCGTATTTTTTCAAGAATCTCTATATACATAGCTGAAACTCCAAACCAAATTTGGCAGCTATATCCTGTAGCCGGACGAAATATTTCAGATAGTTTCTGGTGAGAAAAATTGTCTTCCACGACACAGGGAACCAACTTTCCTAGCAGAAGACCTCATGGATTCAATATAATCTGTCGACTTCATGACGACAGAAAACGTTTGCCCGAGCAGGCACAGCGAGTCAAACTCCTGGAGCTTAGCTTCAGCCATGCTGACAGAAGGCAGAAAGGAATCTCTGAGTCAATTAAACGAGAGCCCTCGAGGATAGAGTTTTTGTAAATGTTCAAGATGCATTGTATAGAGAAGGGGTGAAAGGTATTGAGTTTCCGTGTCTGGGTGAACGTTGCACTACCTACAACATAGTTCTCATAATACGAGTTCTTTTTCTTTTCTTTTCTTTTTTTCGTTCTTTTTCCTTTTCATTCTTATATATATTTCTGTCCTTCTTTCTTTTTTCTTTCTTTCTTTTTCTTTCTTTCTTTCTTTTTCTTTCTTTCATTATTTCTTTCTTTCATTATTTCAAGTTCTTTTTCCTTTTATTTCTTTCTTTCTGGCAGCAATATTCTAAGATTTGCAGAATGTTTGGTATACTTATAGATATGTAAGATAGATTCTGGGCAGAAAAATTGTCTAACACGACACAGTGAACCGACTTTCATAACAGCTGATCTGGCAATTTATTCAATATAATCTTTCCACTTCATGACAACAGAAAAAGTTTGACGGCGAAGACACAGTGATTGAGCCTCTGGAGGTTAGCTTCAGCCATGCTGACAGAAGGCAGAGAGGAGTCTCTGAGACAATTAAATGAGAGCCCTCGAGGATAGAGTATTTGTGATATTCAAGACGCATTGTAGAGAGAATAGGTGAAAGTTATTGAGTCTCCGTTTCTGGATAGCAAATGGAGTGCACAAAATGGTTGTTTTTCTTTTCTTTTTTTTTTCGTTCTTTCTTTTTCCTTTTCATTCTTTTTTCTTTCCTTCTTTCTTTCTTACTTTTTCGTTCTTTTTCTTTCTTTCATTATTTCTCTTTCTTTTTCCTTTTCTTTCTTTCTGTATTTTTCTTTCCTTCTTTCTTGTTTCTTTCAGTTTCTTTCTTTCATTATTTCTCTTTCTTTTTCCTTTTCTTTCTTTCTGTATTTTTCTTTCCTTCTTTCTTGTTTCTTTCAGTTTCTTTCTTTCATTATTTCTCTTTCTTTTTCCTTTTCCGTCTTGCTGTATTTTTCCTTCCTTCGTTCCAACTTTTTTTCTGTCATTTTCTTTCTCTTTCTTTATTTCCTGCTTTCTCTTTCTTTTCCTTTTCTTTCTTTCTGTGTTTCCCTTCCTTCTTTCTTTTCTTTTTCTATCATTTTCTTTTTTTTATCTACATTCCATTCATTCTTTCTCTTCTTCCTTTCTTTCCTTTCTTTCTGTATTTTTCCTTCCTTTCTTCATTTTCCTTTAATTCCATTCTTTTTCTTTTTTATCCTGTCTCTCTCTTTTTTCTTTTCTTTCTTTCTGTATTTTTCTATCCTTTCTTCCTTCCTTCCTTTTATCTTTTTTCTTTCTTTCTTTCATCTCTTTTTTCTTTATTAATATTTCTTTCTCTTTCTCCTCCTCCTCCCCCGTCTTTTATTCTCATAAGCACCATCCTTCTCATCTCTTTCCTCCTCCTCCTTCTCCCTCGCCTTTTATTCTCATAGGCACCATCCTTCTCCTCCATTTTCCCTTCCGATTTTCTAATTCGTCTCCCCCTCTCCGCCTTTTAATTAGAAATTCAATTATCACAACAACTGCCTTCAGTCATTTCCACTTCACTTACTGTCTTCCTTTTAATAATTGCTTTATTGTCAGCGTTTATTCCCTAATAATTATGCTAGC
>OZ038519.1:55463171-55464273 GCA_964036315.1 Acanthosepion esculentum | reverse complement strand
GTCTTCCTTTTAATAATTGCTTTATTGTCAGCGTTTATTCCCTAATAATTATGCTAGCCTTAATTGCTTTAATTCGACTGTTCTACAAAACCCAACCTATTATGAAGGCTTGCATTCTATTCAGGAATAATATTCATTGGAACGATAAGACTTTCCAAGGGAGATAAATCGAGATTCATTAACTGCAAATTACAGACATTCTGTGGCTAGTACAGCGTCATGTTGCTGTTGATGTTGTTCTTTTTCTAACTGAATAATTCAAAGTGTTTTTCAATGGTTCTTATGACTGTAGGGCTATCAAAAACGAAGATTTAATTTAAAGTTTAAATAGCAGGGTAGATTGGGCTCTCTAGCCGTGGTGTGATCCGAAAACGAGAGAAGCCGGCCATTATGTATAAATAGATAGATAGATATTAATCTAATGAGAGATAGATATATGAAAATATGACATATACATATACACATACATACAAATATATATATATATATATATATATATATATATATTTATATATTCATACATGTTTCATTAAATAATATAGACAAGTGTTGTCTATTTTATGTAAATTCTTTTCATATCGTGTGGTAAGCTTAATAACATTATCATTAAACGAAGAAAGAAAATCACAATATTGATACATATTTTTTAATCCTATCTAAGCTTACGGCTTACATAAGCCATTATCAAAGATTACAATTACAGTACAATATATTAAGCCTTTGGCTATTTCAATTTGCCTTTTCACACGGCTACATTTATAATTCCAAGTATTGATAGTATTATGGGCTGTTGGATCATGTAATTTAAATTGTGTGTATTTATACACACACACATACACACACACAGACACACACACACATACACACACACAGAGATATATCTATATCTATATCTATATCTATATATCATGATGAGAAGCCACGTATACTTTCTTAATATGTATATAAGATAGAAAAAACAACTGAAAAGTTGCAAATTAAAAAAAACTGAATGATTTTTTGGGGAAAGAAATATCAAATATATATATATAAAAAATATAAATAAATACTTTCACAAAAAACATTCATTTTTTTTTAATTTGCAACTTTTCAGTTGTTTTTT
>OZ038519.1:55453171-55460671 GCA_964036315.1 Acanthosepion esculentum | reverse complement strand
ACACATTTATATATATATATATTGACCATTTTTTTCTTTCGTAAAAAAAAATGATGGCATTTGAATCTAATATCCAGTCCAAACATAAAAATACATCATGTTTCAACACCGTCGCTTCAAACAATGGCCAATTATTGATTATATATATATATATATATATATATATATATATATATATATATATATATATATATATATATATATATATATATATATTAATATGAAACGAACTTAATATGCATTCCCTAAAAAGTGCTGCCTGTTGTTCAGAACCTGCTTTTGTAAAAGCGAAATTTCATAGGGTCATTGATCGTAGACACAGGAGATCTCAAAGTAGCATTCATCCTCGACGTATCAATGTTTCAAAACTAAAGTATCCTATCGAGCGGGAACATTCACTAGAAAATCAACACAGGATTCTTTTT
Organism: Acanthosepion esculentum; assembly: GCA_964036315.1. Taxonomy (NCBI): domain Eukaryota; kingdom Metazoa; phylum Mollusca; class Cephalopoda; order Sepiida; family Sepiidae; genus Acanthosepion; species Acanthosepion esculentum. The sequence goes on along the minus strand of OZ038519.1, from coordinate 55,460,246 downwards.
GTTGAACACTACGAGAGAAACTGTAAAATGTTCCTTCGGAAAACTTAGTATTTCAGAATGCTGACATCGTGATCGGCGCCATGATATCGAATGCGGTATAAATCTTAAAACCTCTTCATTTCTGTAAACTAAACTATCATCTGAAAAGCGCAGAAATATTTCATGGAGGCGGTTGCCTAAGTTAGTACAATTAGCCGAGGATAGTTTTTTTTAAGCAAATTACAACCTAAGGAAGGTGGGAAGTACGCAAGGGTTTACAGAGAATTGGAGCGAGAGCAAATAGGAGTGATAGAGGAAAGGATGAAGAGAAGGATAGGGGACAGATCAGGGCATCTGGAGACGTCGATTGACATTACATTTGAATAGTTGGAAATTATAGCTATCAGGGAAACAGGAAGAAAGGACGGAGTTCCACAGGGGAGAAGTGCGAGACATGATGCTTTTCTCCTTCCCCGCCCCTCCCCCACCAGTTATGGCTAAATAGCAGTACAGACCGGGTTCTATAGCTTTGGATGGCAATTGTCTACCGTAGAAAGACCAGTCATGATTACCTAAGTGTGTATCACGCATGCCACATAACTGACTGATCTATCTATCTATCTATCTATATATCTATCTATCTATCTATCTATCTATGATAGTCCATACATTATCTATCTATCTATCTATCTATCTATCTATCTATCTATGATAGTCCATAGATTATCTATCTATCTATCTATCTATCTATCTATCTATCTATCTATCTATCTATTATAGTTCATACATTATCTATCTATCTATCTATCTATCTATCTATCTATCTATCTATCTATCTATCTATCTATCTATCTATTATAGTCCATACATTATCTATCTATCTATCTATCTATCTATCTATCTATCTATCTATCTATCTATCTATTATAGTCCATACATATAAATATAGACATATACATTTGAATAGTTGGAGATTATAGCTATCAGGGAAACAGGAAAAGGGTGCGAGACATGAAGCTATTGAAGTAGAAAAGACGGCTACATTTAACAGTTTCGACAGTGAAAGGGTGAGAGCGAGATGCCAGCCTCGTAGGACGCTTACATTCATGAAGTCTGGGAACCAGCGAATGCAGCTCCTCGGAGCAGTTACCATGAAAGTATTTTGTAAAAAAGACAGAGGGAGGCGACGGCACGTCTGTGAGAGAGCAACTGCAGATCAGAGACAGTGACATTGCATATCCGTCTCTGGACTTTATCAAGAAACTTGAGACAATTAGACGGGGCTCCAGACCATATATGGCAGCAATGATCCATGCAAGGGCGAATGATTGATGTGTAGATTTGAAGGATTGACTCCGGCGAGAAAAATTTCCTGGCGCGGCACTGGGAGCCGACTTTCCTTGCGGTGGACGAAGCGATTGACTCAATGTATTTGTTCCATCTCAGGTCAGCAGTCAATGTGAGGCCGAGCAGTCGCAAAGAGGTGCTCTCGCGGAGTAGAGCGTCAGACATATATTTCTACAATTTTATAAAAAGAGCTAATCGATCAAAACCTACTTCAATATCTATCTTTTAATCAATATCACCCCATGCAAGGCTATAAAGCCACTAAGACACAAGGGGTTACTGGGTGTGGAAGAATTGCGAACAGAAACATTAATGATGAATGAAAAAGAAAAACAGTGATCAAGGGGACAGTATATAGCGATTGACATTGAAACTACCGTGACCACAAAATGAGGGATCAATTTATATATTGATTGTAATGGGGGAATTGATCCCCCAATTTATATCCACAGTATAATTTCTTGTTTGCTGATAAGCCGTAGAAAACGAATCAATTAATCAATGAAATACTGATTAGCTACACAGTCATGTCTTTTAGATTTTATTTACATTCTCTGGAATAGAAATGTATAGAAATTATAGTGGCCGCAAAGTGAGGGATCAGTTTACATATTGCTTGTAATGTAGAATTGATCCCCCACTTCATATCCACATTATTTTTTCTTGGTAGTTGATAAGCCATAGAAAACGACTTAATCAACCAATGAAATACTGATTAGCTACAGTGGCAAGTCTTTTAGATTGATACACATTATTTGGAATAGAAGGTACTCTTGCTACAAAGTGAGGGATCATTTTTTTTACTGATTATAATATAGAATGGATCCCCCACTTTATATCGACATTACAATTTAGTAATTTGCTTATCAAATTCTGATTAGGCATGAATCTACCTCTTCATCCTCACCAGCTATGGGTTAATCAGCAAGACTTGCATCACTAAACCATTATGAACCTCCCCCCCCCCAAAAAAAATTCATACAATTTAAAAAAATATTTTCTGGCTTTAAATAACCTGCAAAAGGTTGATAAGCCGTAGAAAACGAATGAATCAATGAAATAAAGATTAGCTACACAGGTATGTCTTTTAGATTTATTTACATTCACTTAGATATACATGTATAGAAACGACCGTGGCCTCAAAGTGAGGGATCAATTTTTATACTGATTGTAATATAGATAGCCACACTGATGAGCTGTGAAACAGCTAAACAGTCTGTCTGTGGATGACAAATATATATATATATATATATATATATATATATATATATATATATATATATATATATATATATATATATATATATATATATATATATCATTAAAGCCTTCTCTTTGTAAACAGAAGGACTTTATATTAGGCCTCCAACTAATTACCATTTAAATTTTTTTACCCCACCAATAAACTTTGTGCATTGTTTTTTTTTTTATATTATATAATTTACTCTATTTACCTCGATTTCGCTATGTTGAGCGAGGTACGAAACCGGTTAGCTAGCCCGTTTTTCATTTTTACTTTTTATTATCATGAGTGGTAATAATAAAACTAACTTTTGTCTATTCATGGCAGTGATAAAAGTTTGTACCTCCAAACATATCTTTAAATATATATATATATATATATATATATATATATATATATATATATATATATATATATATATATATATATATATATATATATATATATATATATATATATATATAATTTTTGTGAGAGTCTATCTTTTTATTCCAGATAATCGAATTTCCCATGCCCTAGATTACATTACAAACATATTTCTTTGATAGTAACCAAAAGACGTTTTTACTTCTGATGTTTTGCCCCAAATCTTCTTAGTCTCAAAAAGGATCTCTCTCTCTCTCTCTTTCTCTAAAAGGAAAAAAAAAAGAAATTACCATCTCTTACTCTCACTATCTTTTATTTCTTCCAATCGGATTGTTCCGTCTTGCCTGACTTCAATGCATCTAACTTCTGCTTTGAAGTTTCCATGGCAATCATTTTTACATTACTGAAGAAACAAAAAAAACAAAAAACAAAAAAACAAAAACCGCTGTCGTATTTTGGAAGGAACTGTAGATTGCATAAAATCATTCCTTTGAAAAATCATCCAGAACAAATGGTTTTCGGAATTTTGTCTACCAGAGAACAAAGAACTTTGTACAAGTGATACTCGAAACCTTTGGCAGATGGGAAATTACCAAGGTAAACCAAAAAATAGAACAAAAGTCGAGAGCAATGGTTCTTAATCATTTTTTAAAATTTTAGTCGCAGATTCTTTTAGTTACGGACCACTTGAATCACGTACCCCTAGAAAAACTATGCTCTATAAGAACTATCCCTTCATAGATAGGTGAATGCTCTTATAATCCTTGTCTGCAGTTAATATTTGGTGTCACAATGAGTTTCAACTGCAACCCACGCATCATAATCAAGGGGGTTGCCGTCTGGGGAGTTAGGTGGCCAGATGTAAGGGGTGATGTGGTCACAGAAATTGTTTGACAGCCGTCACTGATTTTTCTTGCATGTGGGGCATGGTGCAGAGTTCTTTTGCCAGATATAGGGTTTTCTAGCAACCACCCGTTCTGTAGCGTTCACTTGCATATGCATTTCTCAATAATGTCTTTAAAAAAAAGACACAGATACTTTTAGTCACGGGCCGCTTGAATCACATGCCCCTAGAACAACGGCTCTCTATAAGAACTAGCCCTTCACAAAGAGACAGACAGACATGTAGTTACAGCCTGATTGTTTTTTTTTTCATTTGGACATGCGTTTCTCTATACTGCACCGTCCTGTACACTATGAGTAAGCAACGCTAGAAAAGAATTGATGGTCTTATGGAGTGGCAAAAGATGGCCGTCGTGCAGAGAATTATGAAATACATTTAAATGACATATATGAACCCAACAGCAAATCTACAGACGCCTAGCACCATCTTTTATTTCTTCCAATCGGATTGTTCCGTCTTGCCTGATTTCAATGCATCTAACTTCTGCTTTGAAGTTTCCATGGCAACCATTTTTACATTACTAAAGAAACAACAAAAAAAAACAAAAAAAAAAAAACGCTGTCATATTTTGGAAGGAACTGTACATGGCATAAAATCATTCCTTTGAGAAATTATCCAGAACAAATGGTTGAGGAATTTTGTCTACCAAAGAACAACGAACTTTATACAAGTGAACTGAATACTCGAAACACTTGGCAGATTGGAAATTACCAAGATAAACCAAAAAATAGAACAAAAGTCGAGAGCTGTGGTTCTTAACCAATTTTTTTAATCACAGATTCCTTTAGTCACAGACCGCTTGTATCACGTACCCCTAGAAAAACAGTGCTCTATAAGAACTAGCACTTCATAAAGAGACAGACAGACATGTAGATACAGCCTGATTGTTTTTTTTCATTTGGACATGCATTTCTCCATACTGCACCGCCCTGCACACAGCACGCACATCACTTTTCAATAAGCAACGCTAGAAAAGAATTGATGGTCATTGTGTGAGCAGATAGTCAAGCCGTGATAAACTGTGTAAAATCAAAATTATGAATTGCTCTTATGGAGTGGCAAAAGATGGCCGTCGTGCAGAGAATTATGAAACACATTTAAATGACAAATATCAACTCAACAGTAAGTCAAAAGCCGCCTAGCGGTCGGCACTGTCAGTGGTGCCTGGGTACGTTTTCTTTCAAGCAGTGGCAGGATGCGTTTTCTTTTATTTCTTTCAATGGAAAACCATCGACTGGGACAAGGCCTATATAGCGAATATAAATGTTAATCTTAATTTGATCTTCACGGACCCCGTGAACCCCATCCATGGACCTCGGATTAAGAAGATCAGTTCTAATCCATAGACACTGATTTAAACGGAGTGTTTTATTGTAGAATCTTTTTAGCACGTCTTGTATTTAAGAAAATGATTTATAAAAAGGCATTGAACTCTCAACTCTTTGGGTCTATCCAACATCTTTATCCACTGGGCCATGTGTCGTTGTTTGAGTTCGAAATTCTTGTCACCTGAAGAAGGCCGGAGCGTACACCGAAAAGTTGTGAATATCGCAATGAAGATGGAGTTATCAGTCGGAGTAATGTAAATAATGTATCTAAATTTTTTTGTTTTTTTTTAGTCACAGTCTCCCTTAGCCACAGACCGCTTGAATCACGTACCCCCAGAACAAGGTAGCTCTATAAGAACAATAACAAATATACACTCAACAGTAAGTCAAAAGACGCCTAGCGGTCGGCACTGTCATTGGTGGCTAGGTGGGGGGGTCCTTTGAAGCAATTTCAGGATTAATTTAAATTCTAATTTTTATTCGATTTTTGTATTGTGCTGTTCTACGCACGTGACCAGTAGTCAACTTCCGCCTGTCTCTTGCTCTTTCATGCACTTAATGAATGCAGATAGGTGCAGTCAGAAACGGCGCAAGCCTCTCGCTGCTCTATCGCTATTTCCATGAAGATTGTTCAGACGAACGACACTTCATAGTTCCACAGTTCTTAACCTTCACGTCTAAAACCCGCAATGAGCACGCCCATTGTAGCCAACCCCTTCATTTCCTTCATACTCCCGAGGTGAGATGGAAGTTCCAATCAAGCAGCTCCTTCCCATAATACACTACCTTATGGAATCGTTTCAAATTAGGGTTAACCGTTATCTTCCCGACATATCTGCATGAGCTTTGCCTCTTACTCTGTAACCCTCTACCTGCTTTGTGGAATCGACTCCCAAGAGGATGCTTCCCTGATCACTACAATCTTAACATTTTCAAGTCTGGGTTTAACCGTTATCTTCCCCACATATCCCCATCAACTGTGTCTCTTACTCTTTAACCCATTACCTGCTTTGTGGAATCGACTCCCAAGAGAATACTTCCCCGACTACTACAATCTTAACCTGTTCAAGTATAGGGTTAACCGTTAACTTCCCCACATATCCCCATCAACTGTGCAGTTTACACTGTAACCCTCTACCTGCTTTGTGGAATTGACTCCCAAGAGGATGCTTCCCCGATCATTACAATCATGACTTGTTCAAATCTAAGGTTAACAGTTATCTTCTACTAAAATCCACATAATTTGTGACTCTTAATTTGTAGCCATCTTTATAGAGTGGCACCCTAGACGTGTACATGACAAATGTTCAGACGAGAGGCATTCATTATTTCTACAAATGCAGATTTTTGCATTTAGGACTCGCTATGCGTCGCCCAGCGCGTCTAATAAGAAAGATATCCTCTGTATTCTATTTGTAAAGAGGAACAAACAAAAAAACGAGTACTGAACTGTTACGTAATATCAGTCCTCCTATATGGCAGTGAATGCTGGACAATCTCCTCACAGATAAAGAAGAGATTTGAAGCAACAGAAACAAAGAAAAGTGTGCTGAACTGTTACATAATATCAGTCCTCCTATATGGCACAGAATGCTGGACAATCTCCTCACAGATGAAGAAGAGACTTGAAGCTTGAGAAACAAAGAAAAGAGTACTGAACCGTTATGTAATATCAGTCCTCCTAGATTGGCAGTGAATGTAAGCAAATATGTGGATGTAGATCCGACGGTATGATGAAAATGTGGAAAAGACAAAGCAAAATCCGAATATGTGAGTTTACTGTTTTTTATTTAACAAAAACAAAAACAAAATAAAAATAGTAAACTCACATATTCGGATTTTGCTTTGTCTTTTTCACATTTTCATCATGGCAGTGAATGCTGGACAATCTTCTCACAGATGAAGAAG
>OZ038519.1:55445671-55450671 GCA_964036315.1 Acanthosepion esculentum | reverse complement strand
TCTCTCTATCTCTCCCCTCCCTCTTTCTAGCTATTCCCCTCACCCCCTCCCTCTTGCACCTCTCTTCCTCTCCCTCTTTCTCTCACTCTCTTCCTTTCTCTATCTCTCTATCTCCCTTTCCGCTTCTCTCTTTCCCTCTCCCTCTCCGTTTCCTCTCTCTCTCTTCCTCTACGTCTCTCCCTACCTCACACTGTCTCTCCCTCCCTCTCTCCCTCCCTCTCTCCCTCTCCCTTATCTCTCCCCCTCCCTCGTTCTCGCTATCTCCCTTCTCTTTTCTAGCTATCTACCCTCTCCCCTTCCTCTCGCCCCCTCTCCCTTTGCCTCTCCCTATCTCGCTTTATGTATCTTGTTTTCACAAAGGATATTTAGAATCTTTGACGAAGAAGTATTTATTCAAGCTTGTTTTCATAATTGGTTTTCTGATGCTATTATAACTATCCTCTGGGGTTGTCTTCAGATCTTCATTTTATCAGCCAATCCCAGCGCTGTTTTTCCTTCAACACGAAGTTTTAGCGGAATCTACTTCACTGCTAGTCAATATACGAGTGTGAGTCAAAATTGAATGCAATTTGTTTTATCATATGAGAAATAAGAAAGCCAACAAAATATATCTAACATCAAGATATAGTCATGCATACATCACCGCTTCACACCCCGACTCCTTCACGTAGTTACCACCACTTTCCATGACAGTGTTCCTCCTACGAATTAGGGCAAACATCCCAGCTTCGTAGAACTGGGATGTAGTTAATTCCTCAGAGCGGTTTTCACTTCTACATCATCGCTTAGCTCAATACCCCCAGGCTAACGTCTCGTTGGTTTAATGAAAGAGAACTTGGGAGAACAAACGTTATGGGGGTGCAGAAGAAGTAAAAATAGCTAGAAGGAATAAGCCACATCAGAAGGCGGCTGACTTTTATGACGATGGAATCATACCTGGGGGGGGGGGGGCATAGACTATAAAACAAACTGCATTACTTGTTGAATCTATCTATCTATCTATCTGCTTCTGTTCATATCTATCTATCTATCTATCTATCTATCTATCTATCTATCTATCTATCTATCTATCTATCTATCACAGTCTGTTCATTATCTATCTATCTATCTATCTATCTGTTTGTCTGTCTCAGTCTTTTCATATCTATCTATCTATCTATCTATCTATCTATCTATCTATCTATCTATCTATCTATCTTCATCACCACTTAACACCGCCAAACTTTTTTGGCCCAATGAAAGAGGCAGTGATGGACATTACATAGATAGATAGAAAGATAGATAGATAATGAATTAGATAGATAGATAGATAGATAGATAGATACTGAATTAGATAGATAGATAGATAGATAGATAGATAGATAGATAGATACTGAATTAGATAGATAGATAGATAGATAGATACTGAATTAGATAGATAGATAGATAGATACTGAATTAGATAGATAGATAGATAGATATGGACATTCTACGATATATAGATAATGAAAAGAGATAGATAGAGAGAAACTAACAGATAGATAGATAGATAGATAGATAGATAGATAGATAGATAGATAGATAGATATGGACATCCTACGATAGATAGATAATGAAAAGATATATATATATATATATATATATATATATATATATATATATATATATATAGATAGATAGAAACTAACAGTTAGATAGATAGATAGATAGATAGATAGATAGATAGATAGATAGATAGATGGATAGATAGATAGATAGATATGAATTAGCTGAAATAGGCAGTGGCCGAAAGGGTCGGCGAGGAAATCAAATCAAATAATCCTAGTAATAAACAGGAAAAGACAGGATGATTCGTGAATCGCGATAAGTAAAAAGACAACGCCCAATGACGCGAGGAAAAGCAACACACGAGCATCTCCACTCCCGCCCCAAAATAAACACATACACAAATGACTTTTGAAAGATGAACGCGCTCAGGAGACACGGCTATAAAATAGTATATGTTGAGCCGTAGGAAAATTATCTAAAAAAAATGAAACAATTTGTTTTTGATCGTCGAATATGCAATATATATATATATATATATATATATATATATATATATATATATATATATTTGTATATTTAGGCAGCAATCCTTCTTTCAAGCACATTTCATTAAAAACGACTGACAAGGTGCTTTTATTTAGTTTTTTATATAATTTCTCGTGCGATCTAATAAAATTTTTCTTTTCAGAGGATAAATTATATAAAAATTGTCCGAATGTTCTTTTCCGAGCGCTTTCGGCTATACATTTAGCCATTATCAAGGATTATATTTCAACTGTTAGAATTAGAAATAGTTTGTTATGTGTATGTTTTATTAAGTGATTCATTTTTTTTTGTTTCAAAACACGGTCAAGATATTATGTCCATGTTCAAAGTTAATATTATTAAGTGTTGGTTTGTTTAATTTTATAAGTAAGGCTTCCATTATTTTTAGCCTTTTTTTGCAAGTGGATGATGCTATTATATTAGTGTTGTCGACAAGTATATTCCGAATAGTGTCCGGTAGGTCTCCATGAATATTTAAATGAGATCTAATTGAGCTATTGTCAGAAAGGTGTAGGGTTAATCTCCGTGTTAAACGATTTGTAGTGTGGCCTATATAATTATTTACGAAAGTTGATTCTTGAGGAATACAATTCTTTAATGGACATTTGAATTCATAAATAATGTTTGCTCTATTTAATATATATATATGTGTGTGTGTGTGTGTGTGTGAGTGTGTGTGTGTGTGTGTATAAATATATATATATAATATATATATGTATATGTATATACATATATATATATATTGGTTTGTTTATTTTTATAAGTAAGGCTTCCATTATTTTTAGCCTTTTATTGCAAGTGGATGATGCTATTATATTAGTGTTGTCAACAAGTATGTTCCGAATAGTGTCCGGTAGGTCTCCATGAATATTTAAATGAGATCTAATTGTGCTATTGTCAGAAAGGTGTAGAGTTAATCTGCGTGTTAAACGATTTGTAGTGTGGCCTATATAATTATTTACGAAAGTTGATTCTTGAGGAATACAATTCCTTAATGGACATTTGAATTCGTGAATAATGTTTGCTCTATTTAATTTTGTTGTAGGAGGTGAATTATTATTTTTAACTATAAGGTTACAAGTTTTAAATTTTTTATAATAAATAATTAATCTAATTTTTTATATATATATATATAATATATATATATATATATATAATATATTTAATATATATATATATATATATATATATATATATATAATATATTTAATATATATATATATATATATATAATATATTTAATATATATATATATATATATATATATATATATATATATATATATATACATATAGTTAAACCTAGAGAGCCAGACAAACCTACCAACGATTGTTTTCGACGTTCATGTTCTTGGTTCTTTCTTTTTTTATACCTTTTTCCTTTCGATATTGATTTGATCCTTTGCAAATCCAGAAACCGAAGTGTATTTACTTATATTTATAAGATTACTACTACTACTACTAATAATAATATTATATATATATATATATATATATATATATATATATATATATATATATATATATATATATATATATATATATATATATATAAACATATTTTGAAGGTACAAAATTTTATCACAGCAATAAACGTATGAAGCTTGATATTACTAGACATATTAAAAACGGCCGAAGCAACCGGTTTCGCTCCCGCTCATCAGGCTTCCAACGGGAGATTTAATTTAAATTAAAAAACACAGAAAATGTACAATGAAAAGGAAATGTGGAGGAGGAGGGAAAAGAAAAAAAATTTATGAGCAAAAGAAGCTAGAGGCAAATGACAGCGAGCCCCAACAAACACTCACGTTGTTTGCACAAGGAAGGCTTGCGGGACCCGATGTAAAGTGCCTCCAGCACCTTAAGGTGAAATAACGAGTGTGACCGGGACAACACGGTGACCCGGTCAACTCTAAAATTAGCCGCACACGATCTGCTCTTTAATAAGTGCTCACATATGGCGGACCCGTAGGTGTTTGGGACGAGTCCATTCAACGGCAAAGTGTGGTTCCTGATTTTGGTAGGAACGTGCTGTTTAATTCTCATGTCCAAGCGTTGTGTCGTCCTTCCTATGTAGTCGGCCCCGCAACTACAACCATATTTGTAAATTATAGAATTAATTTGATGAGGAGGAAGGACGTTTTTACACACTGGACGAACCATGGGCCGGGTTTGAAAAACTATCCGGACTTCAGCAGAGGAAAAACAGCGACGGACCCTTGATGAAATTTGTCTAACCATACTTTCACATTTGGTTCCAATCCAGGGCAGTCTTAGATAAACCTGGCACTTTTTAACAACACAGAGTTTGGCACTTCTGAACTCCTCAATTTTGTCACGGATGACCGAATGAACAGTGTTAGGTGGATAACCTAAACCACATAGGGTATCCTTGACAAAATTGATCTCATCGTCCAAGAAGGACTCTGAACAGACTTTTAGTGCCCTATGAAGGAGGGTTCTGATAATGTCTATCTTACGTTTTTTGGGGCAAAAGGAGTCCCAACGCGTATACAATCCCGCGAAAGTTGCTTTCCTGTAAATAGAAGTAAGAAAAATTGTTGGGGTTCGATGTACTAATACATCCAAGAAGGCCAATTGATAATTGGATTCCTTCTCAACGGTGAACCTTAGTGCTGGATGGATACCATTTAGAAAAGAAAGAAACTGGTCGGCCTCAACATCGTTGCTGAATAGACAAAAAGTATCATCAACATACAGACGATATAGTTGAGGACAAAGTACATTATTACGTATTCTTTCTTCGTGAAAGCCCACAAATATGTTGGCTAGAGCTGGACCCAAAGGGGAACCCATAGCAACCCCGTCGATCTGTCGAAACATGGTGTTGTTGAAACTAATATATATATATATATATATTAGGATATATATATATATATATATACATATATATATATATATATATAT
>OZ038519.1:55438171-55440671 GCA_964036315.1 Acanthosepion esculentum | reverse complement strand
TTTATTTAGGTTAAATTATTTCGCTTGTTTTTATTTATTTTATTTTATTTTTTTGTTTTTTATTTTTTATCTTATATATTTATTTATTTATTTTATTTTATTTTATTTTTATTTTATTCGGTGTTGTTTAAGACGTAGTAAAAATTTGTTTATATCGCTTATTTGATAAAATTGAATGAATAGCATTAATTATCTTCTCGAACCAAAACTATCAAATAGCCTGAAACAGACTGTCGCCTCTAAGTGTTGACTTCTCTGTTCACTTATATATTTACACACGCTCTATCTCCGATATTGAGCACTTTATCCCATAAATATAGCACGTCTTATGAGTACATTTTTTCATACATACATATATATATATATATATAAGTCAATTCCCCATGAAAGATTATTACCTGTAGAACAACATTTCCGCCTCGAAAAACACGATTTGAAAACCCATGCCAAATTCACTATAATTGAGAGAATAGAAAAGTCCAGAGCAGATAACATTAGAAAGATTTTAGAGTTCCATGAAAATAAGTGGATACAACGTTTAAAAACACTCTATCCAGCCGGGCTAAACCATAAATTTAACAATATAGATAGTAGTAATACATAACCCTACAAATCAAAACCTACCCACATTTCACACCCACACAAGACAGACATGCTTACGGAGGTGTTGAGGCCTCACACTTATACACACACCCACACGAATATACACACTTACACACATCATACTCACTCACTCCCTAATGAGCCAAATGATAACACACACCCACAGCAATATACACGCTTACAAATATCATACTCACTCACTCCCTAAGAACCAAATAGCACACACACACACACACACACACACACACACACACACACACACACACACACACACACACACACACTTAACAGAGACACAACCCCACTCCGGGTACCAATAAAACTGTCAAACTGACCAAGGGAATTCAATGCAGCATGAATCAATCCAGCTCTTATCTCAAATAACAACTTAAAAGAGACTGTTTGACCAACACAAGGAATGTTAAAAAAATCATGTTAAAAAGATAACAAAAAACAAATAAAAAAAACAAATGAAAACTACAGACAAAAGTTCATTTTCTCCATCAAGTCATTCATTTCTGTAGTTCACTGCTAACAGCAAGCAGAAATATTTTTTCTCCTGATGATGGCCATGTTGGCCGAAACTAGTCGAGGAATCTAAATGAAATAATAATAAAAAAAACGAAAGAATATTAATCTACAATCCAGTGTGTCTGAAGATTTCAATTTTTAAAAATAATTTTCATTGTTCAATATATATATATATATATATATATATATATATATATATATATATATATATATATATATATATATATATATATATAATGCCGAGAAAGGCATATACTACACGAAACGAATATATTGACGTCAAGTGCCAATCGTTATCTATTCCGTTTTACACATGATGACAAATTCCAAGTTTTCTTTGATTTCTATCAAAAATCTCAATCTTGAGTGGATATAGAGCCTTATAATACATCAATTCTAAACGTTTTTTTTTTTTTTTGCAAAATAATCTCTTGTCAATGGTCTTGATACAACATTAAAATTCAGTGATTAAGTGGTCTATCTAACTATGCCTGTTCGCTTTTAGGTATATATTTCAATCTATCTATCTATCTATCTATCTATCTATCTATCTATCTATCTATCTATCTATAAGGTTAAGATGAACTGAATGGTCGTTTTGAAAGACAAGCTTTAAAATATGGCATGGTGCAAATACAGCGAATGTCATCTTCCATAGAATCAACACAATGTTACTAACGATCCGGCAGTGAACTTATACCGTCACAATAAGACTGGAGTCACGGGAGAAGACAAACTGTCTATGTGGGTACGTATGTTGGTACATAGATATCGATATATGTATATAATTGTAATCATGATTTATCTCACACTGTACATATCTCTCTACCTGTCTGTCTGTCTTTCCTCGCTCTTTCTTTCTCTCTCTCTCTCTCTCTCTATCTATCTATCTATCTATCTATCTATCTATCTATCTATATATATATATATATATATATATATATGTATAATTATTTATTTGAATATTACAACATAAATATGTTATAAAATCACCACAAAAATAGCTATTTTGTTTCAACACTTCTGGTGTCTTATCAAGTGATGATGTAGAATATAGAATAAATGGTTTTAAAAGTTTCAAATTAATTAATGATCCTTAGCTAGGAGTAAATGCTGTCTACATCATCACTTGATAAGACACCAGAAGTGTTGAAACAAAATGGCTATTTTTGTCGTGATTTTATAACATATTTATGTTGTAATATTCAAATAAATAATTATATCTGCTCTACTCAGTATTGAGCATTCTTTAAAGAATAGTAATTGTTGGTTATTGGAATTCACTCCGTATATACCAATCCTAAACTTGTATATATATATATATGCACATTTCATTAAAAACGATTGACAAGGTGCTTTTATTTAG
>OZ038519.1:55428171-55433171 GCA_964036315.1 Acanthosepion esculentum | reverse complement strand
ACACCAACAATTAAGATGTTGTTCCAGGTTCCTCAAAGCCTCCTGATCAGAGGCCTTGCTGTTGGACGTAGTTTATCGTCTTACCCAGGACTCGGATACAGTTTATATTCATACCCAGGACGCTTACACAAGTTTGGCTGTTAATTATTTGCCCATACCGTAGTTTATCGTCTTACCCAGGACAGTGTGTGTGTGTTTGTGTGTCTGTGTATCTGTATGTTTGCATATATATATATATATGTGCGTGTTTGTGTGTGTGTGTGTGTTCTGCATTTGTTCATCTGTGATGGCGTTCGATCGAATTATGACACTTACATTTTCTTTGAAAACTGCTGGATATACTCCAGAGGGGGAAAAAAATCTAATTCCCAGAAAATCGTTCGTATGTTGGGGAAATGCCAGGAACAAACCACCACCAAAAGAAAAAAAATGAAAAAATAAATAAATAAAAAGATTAACGAATTTACTCGAGAAATTCCGAAGATAAATAAAGAATGCATAAAATACTTCTTGCGAGAAAATATCCCCCACTAAACGTCGACTAAACCTCATACATGTATATCCACATCAAAGATTGGCAGATTTCTCATTTACTTGTCCAGTCCTCGCTCGATTTTAATTCATCCCATGGATTCATCAGGACTGAGCATAAATCGGTATTTCAGCCGAAACAGGGACGCCCAATAAGCAACGTCGAGCCTGGTCAGTACGTAGATGGGTGACCGTTTGGGAATACTAGATTCTGTACACTTGAATTGGCGGATGGTGTGATGGATAATAGCTCGGCATTATTAATCGTGGAGCCGAGTTCGCGTATGAGCAACGAAGTTAAGCAATATCGAGCCTGGTCAGTACGTAGATGGGTGACCGCTTAGGAATACTAGATTCTGTAAGCATGAATTGGCGGATGGTGTGATGGATAATGGCCCGACATTATTAATCATGGAGCCGTATTCCTGTATGAGCAACGAACTTAAGCAACGTCGAGGCTGGTCAGTACTTAGATGGGTGACCGCTTAGGAATACTAGATTCTGTATGCTTGGATTTGCGGATGGTGTGATGGATAATGGCTCGGAATTATTAATCGGGTAGCTTAGTTCCCGTACGCGTACCGAAGTTAAGCAACGTCGACCCTGATTAGTACCTAGATGGGCGACAACTTGGGAATACTAGATTCTGTAAGCTTGGATTGGCAAATGGTTTGATGGATAATAGCTCGGAATTATTAATCGCGGAGCCGAGTTCCTGTATGGACACCGAAGTTAAGTAACGTCGAGCCTGGTCAGTACTAGATGGGTGAAGTTTTGGAATACTAGATTCTGTAAGATTAGATTGCTGGATGGACTAATGGATAATGCTCGACATTATAAATCGTGGAGCCGAGATCCGGTATGAGCACCAAAGTTAAGCAACGTCGAGTCTGGTCAGTACCTAGATGGGTGACCGCTTGGGAATACTGGATTCCGTAAACTTGGATTGGCGGAAGGTTTGATGGATAATGATTCGGAATTATTAATCGCGTAATGAGCATCGAAGTTAAGCAATATATATATATTATGTTTAACGTTCTTTTTATAGATACAAGTATTTAAGCAAATGCGCTGTTTTTTAATAAACAGTATTAAATAACATTTACCGGCCTCATAGAAAATTTTCGTTCTCCCACAGGAATCGAACCTGTATCCTATACGGAACCACCATTTCGCGTGATGTGCCTTAACCGTTCGGCCACAGAGAAGCGTCTGGTTAGCAAGGTCGATTTTACTATCTTTAAACTTAAATCTTCCATGAATCTCTTCTATTCATATCTGCTCTAGCGTATCAAATGTAAACAAATGACGTCATATAGTTTTTAATTGGACAAAGTCCGACAATTTATTTAAAGACATTTATATTATGTTTAACGTTCTTTTTATAGATACAAGTATTTAAGCAAATGCTCTGTTTTATAATAAACATATTATAAATGTCTCATAACACCAAAGACTCTCTTAAAGCTGCAATAGTTCGAATAATGTATGACATAAATAAGGACCAATTAATCAGAGCTTGCAGCCGATTTCGACCTCGTGTAGAGGCAATTATTGATGTTAGTAGTGGTTTTATTGAATAAAATTAAATAATAGTTAAATTTCAGGTTTACTTGTTTGAAATCAAATATAATTATATTCATTTGTTTAGCAAGATTTTTACTAATTCACAAAATTATGTACCCTGTATATATATATATATATATATATATATATATATATATATATATATATATATGCATACATTTATGTATCTGTATCCGCACACACACACAAACACACACACACATATATATATATATATATATATAAATAATTTATGAAATAAATGGTGAAATAATTTATTATATGGAACCTTAAAGTGGTCTGTTTTTATTTAAATTATTAGCTCTGATTTACATTGAGCTCTCTGGATTTTATCCTTCATGGGTCTACCCATACGGATTACCTAGTTTTTCGTAAACTAAATATATCTCTGTAAATTTACATTGAGCACTATTGTGTAAAAATAAAAACATCTATAAGAACACCGGATTTTATATCTTACTGTTCTTTATATATATATATATATATATATATATATATATATATATATATATATATATATATATATATCGGGTGGAACAGGAAAATGTCAAATTCACCTTGGTACCATTTGTCGTTAGAATCACCGAAAAACCCTTTGAGTTATTCAGCGAGAAAGAGAACAGATTATCGCTATATCTTCCCAAATAGTGAGAGGTAAAATGATCATTCAGGCCTTCAGCAATGATAAAAAACATTCATATTCTAGCTTCCATCTTCAAGAGGACGATGAATGAGTTTTAAAAACGAGCGAGCAGTAGACAGCAAAAGTGAATCAGTAGCTCACAACAAGAATAGGGATCATCATTTCAACTTAGAGCTAAAGAGATCAATTAAAAAAGACCCAACTCAATTCATAAGACATTTGGCACAGGAGAGAGGAGTTTCAGCTATGACAGTACAAAGAGCAGTGAAAAACGGAAGTTAAAAAATGATTCTGGAATATATATATATATATATATATATATATATATATATATATATATATATATACCACTGAACCATCTTCAGTCGAGAGAACAAATCTGTTAAATCCAGTGTAATTTTTTTACAAACCTAATCAAACGCCAAGCAGCCAAAGTGCTCCATTCATTAACTCCACAGATTGCACGCAGACAGCTTTTATGGAAAACATCCAGATGGCGTATTTTGGTACCTGTATGGAGTCCAGGACTCTGAGCTGTACAAAAAGATAGCAAGTACAAGAGCTCTGTAAATCCGAATTTTCGTATCGAGTCGAAAGCCCGCTCATTCCACAAGTGATATATATATATATATATATATATATATATATATATATGTATGGAGCACTTTGGCTGCTTGGCGTTTGATTAGGTTTGTAAAAAATTACACTAGATTTAACAGATTTGTTCTCTCGAGTGAAGATGGCTCAGTGGTAGAAGCATTCGGTTGTCTAGTCACATTGAGGGACTGTGATACACCGAAACACTACTGTCTGCGAATAATATATATATATCGCTTGTGGAATGAGCGGGTTTTCGACTCGATACGAAAATTCGGATTTACAGAGCTGTTGTACTTGCCATCCTTTTGTACGGCTCACAGTCGTGGACTCCATACAGGTACCAAAATACGCCAGCTGGATGTTTTCCATAAAAGCTGCGTGCAATCTGTGGAGTTACCCTTCAAGATATGACATCTAACGTAGACTTGTTTAACAGGTGTAATAATGGAGGAATCAAGACTTTTCTCATACAGTCTCAGTTACGGTGGACTGGTCATATCTGTTGACAGGATACCCAAGATCCTAATGTACAGCCAGTTAGATAAGGGCTACAGGAATGTAGGACGCCCATGGCTAATATACAAAGACAAGCTGAAAAGCATCTTGTCGGCTGTCAATATACTACATAATACCCTTAGCCTTGGAGAGGATAGAATGGAGATCAACGTGTTTTAGTGGACTCAGCAGTTTTCAATCTGCCTGTCTGAATCATCTTCAAGAAGCGAGAGCAAGATCTAAATTGTCAGCCAATCTAGCAGTGATCTCATCTCACAATCCTCACTCTTGCTCCTTTGTAAATCACTAGCGGGACTTAAGTGCCACTTAAAATTATCGCACAAAATTTCATAACTGAACCATTTAAGCTGTCAGATCCTCATACGTCGAAACCGACGGGAGAGTCCATTATATATACATATATGACATTTTTTTCAAGCCTTCTTGAGCTTCCGATCGTTAGCTATGTTTAATTAATAACGTACAACAAGATTCTTCAATTACGCTTGGTGAGTAATAATTAGTGCTCAAAGTAGAGCCTAATAGCGTTATAAAGACCTCAGTGAATTCCAGTAAGATATCTTTATTCATTTCTAAGATACAACGGTTCAAAGCCTAATCTAATAATTGGACAATTTTGCTGTTACACGATTTGGACAATTTTGCTGTTACATTCGGTGTATATACGAATAAACATATGAATAGGTATATATTAATCTCAAGTTTTCACTGCAGACCTTTCGTGGAAAATTACTGCGTTCCTTCATAATTTTACTACAGTCTTCTTGAATACCCTCCCACACCTCAAACATACATTCATATATATATATATATATATATATATATATATATCTATATATATATATATATATATATATATATGTGTGTGTGTATGTGTGTGTGTGTGTGTGTGTGTATCAAACAGATATATATTCTATTTATTTTTTTGTATTTTTTGCGTTTGAAAAGCAAGAGATTTTTGGAGGCATGCCAATTCCGATACGCAACATGCTTGTTGAGAACATAAATACAATAGAATCTTCTAATAGCGAAAGAGAAAAACAATTCTCAAAATAAAATTAGCTGACATCATAAAAAAATCAATAATATCCACTACGAACAGGGCCATAAAGTACTAATCGTG
>OZ038519.1:55418171-55425671 GCA_964036315.1 Acanthosepion esculentum | reverse complement strand
ACACATATATATATATATATATATATAATGGACTCAAAGCCGTTTTTCTTTCTCTTTGCTTACAACAAACAAATATTTATTTGTGTTTTATTTCAAATAAATAAAGATTATTACTCTCTGTCTTCTTATTTAATAGTTGTGTTTCAATCGTACCCCCCTCTCCTGTAATTTATGCAACGTTAAGCTGATACCGTGTTGGATTCGCTTGCTGTCTTTGTTTCTTTTAAAACAAAAAAAAACATGTCGGTTTAGAAATGATGCTTTGCCTTTTAAGGTAAGACATCAACATTTATGAGAATCATACATTGACTCTTGACATTTTAATTTTTTCGTCTTCCGTCTGATTTTTATCTAACGTCAGTCAGAGCTTTTCGTAGGAACGGATCTAGACATTTGGTCGGATGAAGCGAAAACAAACAAACAAAGAAATCAAATTAAACCAAAGAAACAAAAAAAATAAAATGGAGAACGTTTTTCTTTTTGACAGGATTTTCAAATTTAAAAGTTTCTATAGAATCTGGTAGATCGTTGTGTGCAGATAAGCGACCGGCATTAATAAGCTTAAAACGGAACTTTTAAAAACCAAATGTGACGCTTCAGTGGATGTGCAATAAAGTTTTGATATCACGAATGCATGCATCTGAAGGTAAAGTCACCGGTTTCGAAACATCGGTCTTCCCCGTTAAACGTCCAGTCATGGCACCTTTTGATAAATGCGACTGAGAATAAGACCAACACGGTTTTCCAAACTCATTCTTGCAGATCACAATACGGAATTGCGCGATAAAAACCTTCGAAATGAAGATGAAAATTAAATACGAATCAAAATGCTTCATCTAATGAAAATGAAGAAGAAAATAAATACTAGTCCAAAATTAATAATAATGGCTGACAATGCTTCATCTAATAAAAAATGAAGATGAAAGTAAATACTAGTCAAAAATTAGTAATAATGGCTGACAATGCTTCATCTAATGAAAAATGAAGATGAAAGTAAATCCTAGTCAAAAATTAATAATAATGGCTGACAATCATTTATTTAATAAAAAAATGAAGATGAAAGTAAATACTAATAAATAATTAATAATAATGGCTGACAATGCTTCATCTAATAAAAAATGAAGATAAAAGTAAATACTAGTCAAAAATTAATAATAATGGCTGACAATCCTTTATTTAATAAAAAAATGAAGATGAAAGTAAATACTAATAAATAATTAATAATAATGGCTGACAATGCTTCATCTAATAAAAAATAAAATTAAATACTTGTGAACAATTAATAATAATGGCTGACAATTCTTCATCTAATAAAAAATGAAGATGAAAATAAATATTTGTGAAAAATTAATAATAATCCCTGAAAATAAATAAAAATAAGCAAAATAATCTAACCCAAATAAATAAACAAATAAACGACTTCCAGCAAAATAATCGCCAAAATAGACTACCCACAATGCACCACTGACCCGTATATATAAACAGCCGAGAAAAAAAATCAACACTCGTGGTCTGACGATAGCGTCTAGCCTGTCACCTCTGATTGTTGACTTCAATGTTCATTATATATATATATATATATATATATATATATATATATATATATATATATATGTATGTATGTATGTATTTTTTAAAGCATTTCACCCCAAACAGGGAGGGAAGCCACTAGCACGCAAGAGGATTTGGAACGAGTGCAAATAGTAGTGATAGAGGAAAGGATGAGGAGAAGGATAGAGGATAGATCAAGGCAACTGGAGATGTCGATTTGAATAGTTGGAGATTATAGCTATCAGGGAGACAGGAAAAAGGGAGGGAGTTCCATAGGCGAGAGGTGCGAGATATGAAGCTATTGGATTAGAAGAGACGGCGACATTTAGCAGTTTCAACAGTGAAAGGGTGAGAGTGGGATGCCAGCCTCGTAGGACGCTTGAATTCATGAAGTCTGGGAACCAGCGAGAGCAGCTCATCGGAGCAATTACCATGAAAGTATTTGTAAAAAAGACAGAGAGAGGCGACGGCGCGTCTGTGAGAGAGCGACTGTAGACGAGATTCCAGATCAGGGCCAATTACGTTGCATATCCGTCTCTGGATCTTATCAAGAACCCCGAGGCAAACAGCAGGGGCTCCAGACCATATATGGCAACAATACTCCATGCAAGGGCGAATGGTTGATTTATAGATTTGGAGGATCGATTCCGGAGAGAAAAATTTCCTGTCACGGCACCAGGAGCCAACTTTCCTTGCGGTGTGTGTATATCTATCTATTTATCTATCTATATCTATCTATCTATCTATCTATCTATCTATCTATCTATCTATATATATATATATATATATATATATATATATATATATATATAAATATAGGTAAGTATACTCGTGTCGATCTGACACGAGAATAGTTACCTATATTTATTTATATATATATATATATATATATATATATATATATATATATATATATATATGTTGAGATGTGGAGTGTTTCCACGTGAGTATATGGTAATAACGAACAAACACAGTCGTAGGGAAAAATACTGGTATATTCAGAGAGGTATTTACATCAGAGAGATTAGTAGTAGAACGAACGTAGGTTAGTAGTAACAATAAGTAATAGTAATAAAGTCCAACGATATCTTCCGGTCGAGAAACGGAAGTGTAACTGATCACTACAGAAGTCTCACTCTGCACTGCACTACACTGCTACACTCCTCCCAGTCTCTAGAACTACTGTTCTATTTATAATAATAGGATCAGTCTATTGTGGTTGTGAAGGGGGGTGCGCCCCAACAATATATATATATATATATATATATATATATATGAGAAGAGAAGAGAATTCCGGTTATTTCAAATTTCCTGTAATCGTCACCCTTGCAGATTTCATTATTTCAGGTGTGAAGATTTATTTTAACTTGGCGGTAATGGGCGTCGCTTGTCAACTAAAGTGCTGTCAAATGTTTAGAAAAGGTTAAGTAGCTTCTGTCTTTATGCAAGCTAAATAAATAAATGATAAAATTTGCAAACTTTTTTTTTTACACAGTAACGTTCACCCAGTACAAGACCGGGGAGGCAGTCGAGGTAGAGGTTTACATTATCCGGATAGGAGCGGTTTATCCTCGGTTCGAACAGGTTTAGATTTAATGATCGAGGAAACATCCTCTTGGGAGTCAGTTCCACCGAGCAGTGGTTTGCTGCTTGAGTGGAATTTACTTCTCACCGATGGAATACGGAGGGCATATTGGCGGTTTGCTACAATGTAAGTGGCGTGACGGGTCCTAGCCGGGAAGGTTAAAATTGGCGGCATCAAGGAATGTAGTTCGCCCGAGCACTTTCCGTAGAAGTAGCGATAGAGAAGGGAGAGGCTTGTCACATTCCGCCTGTGAGAGAGAGGTTGGAGGGTGAAAAATAATTTGTCACCCACTTAGACTCGTAGACGCTTTTGAATTCTAACAAGACTGGAAAATGTGAACTGGGCATCTCCCGCCCAAATATGACAGCAACACTCCATTTTCGGTCGGATCTTGTAAAGGTAGGGGATACTTACTGTAGCGGTACAGGAAGCCGACCGTTTTTCCTTTTTTCTTTGGCGAATTTTATAAACACTAAAAAGAAACACCTGAAACATAACATTTTTTTTGTACAGTCATGTTCACACTGTACAAGGCCTAGTAGCCACTCGAGGTAGAGGTTACATTTAGAGGTACTTTATACGGATAGGAGGGGAAGAAAACGGGTAACCCTACATTTGAAGAGGTTAAGATTGTAGAGATCGGGGAAACATCCTCTTGGGAGTCGGTTCCACAGAGCAGTTGTTTAAGGGAAGAAACTGTTCAAGTAGAACTTACTTATCACCGATGAAATACGGAGGGAATGAGTGTGGATTGATACAGTATAAGTGGCATGGCGGGTCCTAGCCGGGAAGGTTAAAACTGGTGTAACCAATGAAGGTAGTTCGTCCGAGCACTTCCCGTAGAAGTAGCGATAGAGAAAGGAATAGGCTTGTCATATTCCGCCTGTGAGAGAGACTTTGGAGGGTCAATAATAATTTGTCACCCCCAAGGACTCGGAGACGCTTTTGAACTCTAACAAGACTGGAAAATATGAACCGGGCAGTTCCCGCCCAAAATATGACGGCATCACTCCATTTTAATGTTGGATCTTGTAAAGACAGAGGATGCTTAATGTAGCGGTACAAGAATCTGACCGGTGGCACGAGTTTAAAGGATGGTCTTGTGTGAGTTTAACGCTAAAATGTCTATCAAGGTAAAAGCTTTTCCCTTGGGGACCACCGTTGTTGAAAAATTATTTGATATGTAATGGGATGTGTTCTGATGTCATCCCAACATCAAATACCCGAGAACGCAGCTGAGAATAGCAACACAAAAAGTCATGAAGAAGGAAGCCATTGAAAATGGGGGAAAAATTAGCCAAAAGCACTTGGAACAATAAAAGTTGATGAACAGCTTCTGCACACACTGAGCTGTCATACAGGAAAACAAATACTGTAAGGACTCTGGGAAAACGAAATAAAAATATACAATTATCGTTGTCCGTTTCATTCAATAATACATGTACAAAAGGAAAATTTTGTTTCTTTCTATCTATCTATCTATCTATCTATCTATCTATCTATCTATCTATCTCAGTCTATTCAATATCTATCTATCTATCTATCTATCTATCTATCTATCTATCTATCTATCTATCTCAGTCTGTTCAATATCTATCTATCTATCTATCTATCTATCTATCTATCTATCTCAGTCTGTTCAATATATATCTATCTTTCTTTTTTAAGCGTATCACCCCAAGCAAGGCTGGAGGCCACTATCACGCAAGGGGTTAGAGAAGGGTTGGAGGAAGAGCAGATAGGAGTGGTAAAGGAGAGGATGTGGAGAAAGAGAAAGACAGTGGGTCGATCAAGGCAAGGGGTTACAGAATATTTGGAGCGAGAGCAGATAGGAATGAAAGGTGAAAGGATGTGGAGAAGGGAAGTGGATAGATCAAGGCAACTGGAGATGTCGATTGACACTACACTTAAACCGTTGGAGATTGTATTTGTCAGGGAAACAGTAATACGGAAGGAAGTTCCACAGGCGAGATGTGCGAGACATGAGGCTATTGGAGTAGAAGAGACGTCTACATCTAACAGTTTCAACGGTGAAGGGGTGGGAACGGGATGCCAGCCTCGTAGGACGTTTAAATTCATGAGGCCTAGGGACAAGCGAAAGCAGCTCCTCGGAGCAATTACCGTGAAAGTATTTGTAAAAAAGACAGAGCGAGGCAACATCGCGTCTGTGAGAGAGCGACTGCAGACGAGATGACAGATCAGGGCCAATCACATTGCATATCCGTCTCTGGATCTTATCAAAAACCCTGAGGCAAACAGCAGGTGCCCCAGACCATATATGGCAGAAATACTCCATGCAAGGGCGAATGGTCGATTTATAGACTTGGAGGATCGATTCCGGGGAGAAAAATTTCCTGGCTCGGCACAGAGAACCAACTTTCCTTGCGGTGGATGATGCAACTGACTCGATGTATTTGTTCCATCTCAGATCAGCGGACAGCGTGAGACCGAGCAGCCGCAGAGAGGAGCTCTCGAGAAGTTGGTCTTCAGACATTCTAATGGGATGCAGGGATGGATCCTTGTGGTGGTTAATAGAGAGCAGTTTTGTTTTAGAGGCGTTAAAGTTAACCATCCATTTCTCGCCCCAGTTCACAACCGATTGTAGGTCCTTTTCAATTTGAACTGCCAGGTTAACTTTGTCAGCATCACTAGATTTGTGTTTGAGGCAGGAGTAAATTGTGGTGTCGTCAGCATAGATGCCGACTTGGGGGTCTATGGCGTCAGGAAGGTCGTTTATAAATATGAGGAACAGAGTAGAGCGTAGGATGGAGCCTTGAGGAACACCTGTGTTAGTGGGATAGGAGCTGGAGATGAATCCACTGAGAAAGACCTTAAATTCCCGGTTTGACAGGAATGATTGTATTAGGTCAAACAATCGACCTGTGATACCATAACCCTGGAGCTTGCGAAGAAGGCCGGCGTGCCAAACTCTATCAAACGCTTTGGAGATGTCTAGGTCCACGACACGAGCTTCACCGTTATTATGAATAGCTTGGTAGACAAATTCAGTGATGGCCGTAAGCACATCGGCCGTAGATCGGGCAAGGCGGAAACCATACTGCTTGTCTGAGAGCAGATCATGGGATATCAGATGATTAATCACTTCGGTGTTGATAATATTTCAGTCAGTTCAATATCTATCTATCTATCTATCTATCTATCTATCTATCTATCTATCTATCTCCTCGAGTCTTACCGAGTTTACTGCGAGCTGTACAAGACATTTTCGTTGGATATTCTTCGGAGTAATTTTTGTTTGCCTCTCACCATCATCTTGTGTATCCATTGTTGTCTTCCTTTGTCGTCTTTTTCGACTGAATTGTGTGTATTGTTTCAAATTGTGTTGGGGTGACGAGGATAAGCCGACATCATGTCGGAGCCCGAATCTCTTCCTGCTTCTCCTACAGAAGTAACTCCTTCGGCATGGGCAAGGGATAGGCCCCCACAAAAAGGGTCAGAATATTTCAAAATTTTCAAAGAGAAGTTTGATCCATAGGTTAATTGAAATGAGTTATTACCGGTGCCATCTGTATTGGACACGGTGAATACAAGGACAGTCTTGTTAGTAACAACGGACCCCAAGACCGGGAAACTAAATATCGTAACTAGGGAAGTGATAGAGGAGGCCCTGAAAAGTCTTCAGATTGCAGCCCAAATTCTAGCAAGAAGAAGTAAGTCAATGTGGGACATCTTATTACCGACATAAGAGAAAGCCAAATCACTGGCAGGCTGTATTCTAACTACTTCGACAGTTAGGCTTCAAACTGAATATATGGGGACAAGAAAGACAAAGGTTACTCTACAAAGGGTGCCACTCTACATATCTGAAGACCATATTGGTTTTTTCATTTCTAAATATGGGGACGTCTCCGAGGTCTGCCCTATTAAAAGTAAGGCAGGAATTGCCACAGGCAATCTCAATTACATTAAATCGAAAGCAATTTACGGAAATACCCAACATGTTAATGTGTGAGGGTAGACTTATCTATGTCATTGTGGAGGGTCGTCGGCCACTTTGTTGGGCTTTGTGGGGCTGCGGGGCATTTGTCGAAGGCTTGCCCCGGGACAAAATCCTGCCCCACAACCCAAAAAGAAAAATGAAAGTAATAACAGCGCAGACAACCAAGAAAACTGGAGAGTGGACGGAAGCCGTCAAGAAGGGACCCAAAAGTACCACCACTTCCCTTCAGCAGCGGAATGAGGGTCCCCAACCAGAGGACCAGCAAGAAAGGGAAGTAGAAATGCAGGAGATGCCCCCACCTCGGTCGTCTTCATTGAAAAGAGGGAGAGAGGAAACAGAAGAAGAAGAAGAGAAGGTGGGGGGGGGAATAAAGAAAAAAGACCAGCGAGCTGAAGCCAACAAA
>OZ038519.1:55390671-55403171 GCA_964036315.1 Acanthosepion esculentum | reverse complement strand
ATGGCTGACAATGTTAATAATTCAGTAAATGTGAATAATACTTGTGTCAAAGGAACGTAAGCGTAAAATGCTTTGCTTGAGGGAAAAAAGTATTGACTTTTAAGAAACATATTTTTGCGATTAAATCCTGGTTTTTACGAAAGGATTTAATCTTTATTACTACAAATTCAAGGATATATATATATATATATATATATATATATATATATATATATATATATATATATATTTTTTTTTTTTTCTTGATAGAGTTTCGTTTTTTTTTCAACTTCTTTTTCGTATCATTTCATGAAAAAGTGAAAATCATCGTCGTCGCTAGCGGTAGCAACGTCAGTTCAAAGATTCAGAACGAGTTAGAAGTATCGATCGATCGAAACGGATTTACGATGCGACGGCGTTGATTGTACACACGACACCCCCTTTACAGTCGCGCACACATACACATATATGTCGAGTATAAACGGTCAGTGGCAAGTCTCCTACATTTGGGAACGAGGCGAATGGAAACACGGCTCTGGAATGAAGCATCACAAGCGTATTGATTTACGGCTTGCTACCGCTCTCAACAGGTCGGTTCGTGCTTCAGTGAGTGCTCCATCAGTTACAGCCTTGTGCCAGACACACAAATGTAAGATAGTGAGAAGCGAGACATGCTTGCTAACCATTACACCACGTCGAGGTGCCGAAATGATTTACTAAGCGTAGATTTGATGTGGCACAAGGCATGGGGCACCCAGTGAGGATCCAACTCACTATTCAGTCGTAATTGATCTAGCGAGACATGCTTGCTAACTATTGCACCAAATCGAATTCCCCCTTAATTTACTAAGCGTGGATGTGGCACAAGGCCGAAATTATGGGGCACCCAGTGAGGATCGAACTTTCTACGCAATCGTAATTGATCTAGCAAGACAAAACTTCCTAACCATTACACCAAGTCGAGATGCCGAAAGGATTTACTAAGCGTAGCTTTGATGTGGCACAAGGCCGAAAGTATGGAGCACCCAGTGAGGAACAAGCTCACTACTCAGTCGCAATTGATCTAGGGAGAAAAACTTGCTACCCATTTGTGCCCAATGATTTTCTAAGCGTAGCTCAGATGTGGTACAAGGCCGAAAATATGGGGCACCCGGTGCGGATCGAACTCACTACTCAGTCCCAATTGATCTAGGGAGAGAAGCTTGCTAACCATTTGTGCCCAATGATTTTCTAAGCGTAGCTCAGATGTGGCACAAGGCCGAAAGTATGGCACACCCAGTGAGGATCGAATTCACTACTCAGACGTAATTGATCTACAGAGACAAGCTTGCTAACCATTAGTGTCCAATGATTTTCTAAGCGTAGATCAGATGTGGCACAAGGCCGAAAGTATGGAGAACCCAGTGAGGATTGATTTCTCTACTCAGTCGTAATTGATCCTGGGAGACAAGATTGGTTCCCAATGATTATCACAAGGCAGAAAGAACGCGGCACGCATGAGGATCGAACTCACTATTCAGTCGTAATTATTCTAGGGAGACAAGCTTGCTAACCACTGCACAATGTCGAAGTATCCTAAAATAAAAGATTATAAAGAACTCCAACTCTGTCGATACTGGAAAGAGCGATAATAGCTACTGGACGTGAGAAATATATTTTGCTGAAAAATTCTTTAAAGAGAAATTTTTTTATAAATTTCAAACGATAGCATTACCGGCTTCTCGGACAATGAATGCCGAATGTTTCCTTATAAGGAAACGGTTACTATTACCATTAGAGATGAGGAGAACAGATATTACACTTTGATCCCTTCCCCATGGTTAGGTAGTGAACAAAAACGTAACTTGTAACCAATGGCCAAGGAGTGAAGAAAAGCATAACTCGAGTAGCACTGGCTGCTCGGTCAATGAATGCCAAATGTTTCCTTATAGGGAAATGGCTAATATGACCATTATCTTTAGAGATGAAGAGAACAGATACTACACTTTGATTGTAGCCCGATGTCCAGGAAGTGAAAAAAAGCATAACTCGAGTAGCACTGGCTGCTCGGTCAATGAATACTAAATGTTTCCTCAGAAGTAAATGGCTAATATGACCATTACCTTTAGAGATGAGAAGAACAGATACTACACTTTGATCGAAGCCCTATGGCCAAGGAGTGAAGAAAAGAATAACTCGAATAGCACTGGCTACTCGGTCAATGAATGCCAAATGTTTCCTTATAGGGAAATGGCTAATATTATCATTGCCTTTAGAGATGAGGAGAACTGATACTACACTTTGATCCCTTTGCCATGGTTAGGTAGTGAAGGAAAACATAACTCGTGTAGCACTGACCTCTCGGCCAATTAACCGTTTCCTTATAAGGAAACGGTTAAGATTCATATTATCAATGTCAAATAAAAAAAAATATTGGTCAAGATCGAATAAGAGAGTAGGCAGATTCTGGAGAAGAATTGTTCGGCATTTTGTTGCACACGCACACACACACACACACACACACATACATACATATATATTATATCTGTATTAGAGGAGATTATAATAAAAACATTTTTAAATCGCTACACAAAAGCTTTCAATACTGTTATTGTACTTCTTCAGGCGATGGTAAATAACAGGTGATTAAAAACATTTTTACCATGTACTTACCCTCTCCCGAAGAAGTACAATCATAGTATTGAAATATGAAAGCATTTGTGTAGCTATTTCAAAACGTTTTTATCATAATCTCTTTAAATTTATATAATCTATAAAAACAATGTTAAAAATAAAAGTGTATTTCTATATATGTTCGTGTGTATATATATATGTGTGTATATATAATTTATGAAATGGACAAAATCCGACAATTATTTTAAGACATTTTTTATGTTTAACATTCTTTTTTATAGATACAAGTATTTAAGTAAATGCTCTTTTTATAATAAACAGTATTAAATAACATCTACCGGCCTGAATGTCGAAGAAATTTTCATAGAAAATATGCGTCCACCGACAGGAATCGAAACTGTATCCTATACGGAACCGTCATATAGCCTGACGTACCTTAAACCGGTTGAGCCACAGAGGATCATTCGATTAGCAAGGCTGATTTTACTGCTTTTATATAATTGTTTTGAATATATTTATATATAATCTTTCAATTTAATGTTAATTTTAATCTAGTTTTAACTTTTATTAATTTATTTAATTTTTTTCCCCTTATATTTTAAAATTTTATTTCGGTCTATTATTCATCTATTTATTTTAATTTCTTCCTTTATCTCATTATATATTTTTAATATTCAGGTTTTTCTTGTTTAATTACTAATAATCTCTAAAATTTTATTATAATATTTAATTCCTTTGTTTAATATTAAAATTAAACAATAGTTTTAATATTAAATTCTAATTTTTCTTTTATCTACAATCTTTAAAAGTCTTCCTTTTCCTAACTTTAATGTTTGTATTTTCTTGACTAATTTTGTCCAGTTATAATTCTTTCTATTTGAACAAGAATTAACATTTCATGTGTCGGGCATTGTCAATCTTCAACCGTTTTTAAATTCTATCTATGCTTATATATGTGCTGTCTTCCTGTTCAGCATGGCTACTTGGGTTTTTCTTTTTTTCTTATATCTCCATCTTAAATGCCTTTTCCCTTATTTGTTATTAGTTCCTCTGTTTTCTTCTTTGTTTCTATCCACTTTAAAAAAAAATAATGTTACGATTCAATTTTCATCGAAACTTTTAGGAAATTTATCCTGAAGGGCGAAATGGCCATAAAAATGGAGTACAAGTGAGTTTCATTTTTGTGTAATTCATATATATATATATATATATATATATATATATATATTTGCTATATACATAAATATATATATATATATATATATATATATATATATATATATATGTATATATTTATATATATAGCAAAAGGCTAAAATGCCAACCAAACTCGAAACGAGGGTTTTGAACGTGAGGTCACCTCAGGCAGGTGGAAGCATTTGCCAAAGGAAACTACTCCAATATACCAGAACACCGCAAGTGGGAGGGTAAATGTATGAGGAAAGGGAAGGCGGGATGGGGGAGAAAAAATTGTAAGTTATGAAAAGAGGGAAAAATAAAATGTCTTAAAATAATTACCGGACATAATTTCATAATATATATATATATATATATATATATATATATATATATATATTGTGAAATTATGTCCGCTAATTATTTTAAGACATTTTTATGTTTATACATACTTTTTATAGATACAAATATTTAAGTAAATTCTCTGTTTATAATAAACAGTTTTAATGACATTTACCGGCCTGAATGACCGAGAAATTTTCATAGAAAATATTCGTTCTCCGACAGGAATCGAACCTGTATCCTATATGGAACCGTCATATAGCCTGACGTGACTAACCGCTTAGGCCACAGATAAATAAGATTGTCTTAAAATAATTGTCGGACGTTGTCCATTTTATAATGTGTGACGTCATTTGTTTACAATTCGGTGCGCCATGAGTAGATATGAATGTACGTCAGAGAATCATGGAAGATTGTAGTCTAAAAGCAGTAAATTCGACCTTGCTAACCGAACGATCCTCCGTGGCTCAATCGGTTAAATGCATTGAAAATCAGGAAGACAAGAATGAATGCATGCATTACTTATAGATTATGTCTATTTTATTAGGTCATCCCATAAGTTCTGTCCGAATTTTAACTTTTTGTTAAAATGAACGAAATTTAAAGAGTATTTTATAATGTCTAATGGAGCTGAACATTATTTTTAAGTTTAGATGCATTTAAACTGATCAAATTTTATTTCAGACAACAATAAAATTAAATTTTGTTTGATTAAAACCCTGCTAACATGGAAGTACCCAAGAATCATTTGAGGCACATAATGCTTTATGAGTTCAAGAAAGGAAACTCAGCAGCCGAAGCGGCTAGAAACATTCACTCAGTTTATGGAGAGGAATGTGTGAATGAAAGAACTTGCAGAAGATGGTTTGCAAAATTCAGAGGTGGAGATTTCACCCTTGAAAATGAAGATCAAACCGGACGTCCAGTTGAGTTTGATGAAAAGCTTCTTGAAGCAGCCCTTGAAGAAAATCCTGCTTTATCAGTTTAGGAATTGGCAGTGGTTCTCAGTTCAAACCATACAACTGTTCATCGTCATCTTCAACAACTTGGAAAAGTTCCTAAACTTGGAAATGGGTGCCTCATGAATTGTCTGAAAACAACCTCAAATCCCGAGTTGACATCTGCTCTTCTCTCCATTCTCGCAAACTTGTTTCACCTTTTTTCGATAGACTTGTGACTGGCGACGAAAAATGGATCTTTTATCGAAATTTTAAGCGTCGTAGACAGTGGCTTGGTAAAGGAGAAGGACCCCAGCCACAGCCGAGAAGGGAACTTCATGGGCAAAAGGTTCTTCTTTCAATCTGGTGGGATTGCCAAGGAATAATCCACTTTGAATTCTTACCACATAATGCAACAATTAATGCTCAAATATACTGTCAGCAATTAGAGCGTTTGAACCAAGTTTTGAGGGAAAAAAAGACCTACTCTAGTGAATCGAAAACGGGTGATGTTTCATCAGGAAAATGCGCGACCACACACAGCAAAAATCACGTCACAAAAGATCGAAGAACTTGGTTGGGAGAAAATTCCTCATCCACCTTATTCTCCCGACCTTGCTCCTTCCGACTACCATTTGTTTCGTAGCTGACAGAATCATTTGGAAGAAATAGCTTTTGTAACACAGGCAGAGGTTAAAACTGACATTTGTGAGTTCTTCGAATCAAAGCCAAAAGAATTTTACAGTAATGGAATTAGTAAGCTTGTTAATAGATGGAAGGAAGTCATAGATAATCAGGGAAAATACATTGTTGATTGAATCTGTAATTAAATGTAACATTTGGTCACTTGTTTTCTTTATTCAAAATTCGGACAGAACGTATGGGATGACCTGATATGTATAAGGTAAATGTATTTCACTATAGGAATGCATTGAATATATATATAAATGAAAAAGTATTGACTGTGATCAGAAGTTCATTGAACACCGGAATTAAGACAAACATTATTCCAAGTTTATGTGGAAAAATATTTAATGAAATGTCAGCTGCTATTAAACAATTTTGTAGTCATTTTTCAGGACACAGCGCCGTCATAAACTCTTCTCTTTTCCGTTTTCGCCGACAGACACACGGACGCTCTCACATCGACCCACGCCTACATCATTCCATGCCGACACAAATGTTTCTCTGCTGATGGCCGTTTCCGCCTGATGCCAACACACACGCAAGAATTTTTCCCCTGGTGCGAATCCAAGACATAAAAATGGCCTTGATGTACTGAGTAACGAAAAGGTCAGATGCCAAGATAGTCATTTTCCTGTCTCGCCACTTTTGGGCTTGACCGTTCGAATTGCGATGCAGGGTTGGAAAGATGCGGTGAAGGGACACCGAGAAAGGTGGTATTGACAGCAAACAGGATAGAGCAATGGCCGGAGGTCCTACCCAGCAGAGAATGGTTTTATTTATAAAGCTGATAATGTTCGCCCGTCTCTCTCAATAATCCCTCCCGCTGCTCTCACCCTCTCACCCTTTCTGTGTGTTTGTATGAAGTTAATTTCATATTTGGAAATATTTTTGACTATCTATCTATCTATCTATCTATCTATCTATCTATCTATCTATTTATCTATCTCAGCCTTTTAATTATCTATGTTGATTTTCTTTCTATCTATCTTTCTTTCTATCTATCTATCTATCGATCTATCTATTATCTATCTATCTGTCTATCTCAGCCTTTTAATTATCTATGTTGATTTTCTTTCTTTCTTTCTTTCTTCCTTCCTTCCTTCCTTCCTTCCTTCCTTCCTTCCTGTTATATCTATCTATCTATCTATCTATCTATCTATCTATCTATCTATCTATCTATCTATCTATCTATCTATCTCAGCCCGTTCATTATCTATCTATCTATCTATCTATCTATCTATCTATCTATCTATCTATCTATCTATCTATCTATCTATCTCAGCTAGTTCATTATCTATCTATCTATCTATCTATCTATCTATCTATCTATCTATCTATCTATCTATCTATCTCAGCCCATTCATTATCTATCTATCTATCTATCTATCTATCTATCTACCTATCTATCTATGTCGATTTTCTTCCTATCTATCTATCTATCTATCTATCTATCTATCTATTTCTGTTGATTTTCTGTTGATCTATCTATCTATCTATCTATCTATCTATCTATCTATCTATCTATCTATCTATCTATCTATCTATCTATCTATCTATTTCTGTTGATTTTCTTGTATCTATCTATCTATCTATCTATCTATCTATCTATCTATCTATCTATCTATCTATCTCAGCTAGTTCATTATCTATCTATCTATCTATCTATCTATCTATCTATCTATCTATGTCGATTTTCTTCCTATCTATCTATCTATCTATCTATCTATCTATCTATCTATCTATCTATCTATCTATCTATCTATCTGTTTCTGTTGATTTTCTGTTGATCTATCTATCTATCTATCTATCTATCTATCTATCTATCTATCTATCTATCTATCTATCTATCTGTTTCTGTTGATTTTCTGTTGATCTATCTATCTATCTATCTATCTATCTATCTATCTATCTATCTATCTATCTATCTATCTATCTGTTGATTTTCTGTTGATCTATCTATCTATCTATCTATCTATGTATCTATCTGTTTCTGTTGATTTTCTGTTGATCTATCTATCTATCTATCTATCTATCTATCTATCTATCTATCTATCTATCTATCTATCTATCTGTTTCTGTTGATTTTCTGTTGATCTATCTATCTATCTATCTATCTATCTATCTATCTATCTATCTATCTATCTATCTATCTGTTTCTGTTGATTTTCTGTTGATCTATCTATCTATCTATCTATCTATCTATCTATTTCTGTTGATTTTCTGTTGATCTATCTATCTATCTATCTATCTATCTATCTATCTGTTTCTGTTGATTTTCTGTTGATCTATCTATCTATCTATCTATCTATCTATCTATCTATCTATCTATCTATCTATCTATCTATTTCTGTTGATCTATCTATCTATCTATCTATCTATCTATCTATCTATCTATCTATCTATCTATCTATCTATCTATCTATCTATCTTCCATACCGCTCGTAAGAAATTATTTATGTGTTTCTCTCTCTTTCTCTTTTTGTCTCCCCCGACCGTGGACTGTTAACTTAATGTTCGTCCTTCAGACAACGTGCCAACCTGACGCTTTTCACCTCCAGTTGCTTATCCTTCCCTGTTAAATAAATTGCTGATTAATTCGGTTGCTTACAATAAAGAGGAGTCAGACTTTTGGGTCTTAAAGTAAAAGAAAAATCAAATTTCTCCACAAGCCCATCCTGAAGACAAAAAAAAAGAAAAGAAATCGCAAAAAATCCCCCCCCCCCAAAGAGAAAACATCTTAAGTGTCCAATTGAACGATGGCAAAAGTGCACAAAAACTCCAATGTCGCATTCTAATTGTGATGGATGTCGGCCGTATTGTGAATTGGCGGGAATTTGGACTCAACGAAGTGAGTCAATGGCGGGAAAACGCTATAAATTTCAAGAATAGAAGGAAGGAAGGAAGGAAGGAAGGAAGGAAGGAAAGAAGGATAAAGAAGATAAAAATAAAAAAAGAGAGAAGGAAAGTAAAAAGAACGAAAAAAAAATGGAAAAAGAACGGAAAGTATTAATTATAAAAAAGAAAGAAAGAAAGAACGGAAAATATTAAAAAGAAAAAAGAAAGAAAAAAAAGCAAAGAAATACAAAACGGAAAGAATGAAGAAAAGGCGGGAAATATGACGATAAAAAGAAAGAAAGAAAGAAGGAAAGAGAAATAAATAAAAAAATAAAGAAAGAGAAATAAATAAAATAAGAAAGAAAGAAAAAAGAGAAATAAATAAAAAAGAAAGAAAGAAGGAAAGAGAAATAAAAAAAAAAAGAATGTAGAGAAATAGAAAAAAGAAGACGAGAAGAAAAAAGGCCATGTGGCTTAATGAGGGAAGGTCTGGCTAGCCAAATTCAGTAAGTCCCAAATTAAAAAAAAAAAAAAAAAATAGTAACATTTCACCACCACTGTGACGACTCTGTTATAGGTATCGTCTTTGATATGGACTCTACAGCAGACCTCAGTGGGGCCTCTCGCTTCCATAGTGAAGCATACAGCTTTAGTTATACATTCCAATGACTGATCTAGATAGGTTTCACATTCGAGTACGTTTGACTGGAAGAAACTGCACCCTGTCAACGAACTTGGTGATTGGTCTGAGCTGAAAAGCAACACTAGTTCATATCGGTAGTCAACCATCATCTCCCTCACATATCCCCACCAACTGTGCCTCTCCCTTTGTAACCCTCTACCTTGAGAGTCTCTTAGGCCTTGTACAAGTTGAGTAACATTTTAAAAAAGACACACTAAATCTGGATGCACAAACCATTCCCACTTCTCTGACTTAGGCCACGTGGTTCAATAAGGGAAGCACTGGCTTGCCAAATTCAGTAAGTCCAAAAAACAAAAAAATAACGTTTTACCACCACTGTGACGATTTTGTTATAGGTATCGCCTTTGATATGGATTCTACAGCAGACCTCAGTGGAGCCTCTCGCTTCCAGAATGAAGCATGCAACTTTCCGATGACTGATCTAGGTAGGTTTCAAATTCGAATGCGTTTAACTGGAAGAAACTGCGCTCTGTCAACGAACTTGGTGATAGGTCTTAGCTGTAAAGCAACACTAGTTCATATCGAGAGTCACCCATCACCTCCCTGACACATTCCCGACAACTGTGCCTCTTACTCTGCAACCATCTACCTAGAGAGTTGCTTAGGCTTTGTATGGTGTGTACCTCATGGTGTGTGTACCATTGTAAAAAAAAAATCAAAATCTTGATGTGCAGACCGTAGCAGCTTATCTCTCCTCTCAGGTGGCTCAGAGACAGAAGGGCTGGCTTGCCAAAATCAGTAAGATGAGGATCACAGCCTGAATAATGTAAATAATACAAGTAATTATAATACCTCATCTCAGAGATATAGAGGCCGAATCGTTGTGAATATGGCAATGAAGATGAGGATAACAGTCCGAATAATGTAAATAATGCAAGTAATTATAATACCTCATCTCAGAGATATAGAGGCCGAATCGTTGTGAATATGACAATGAAGATGAGGATAACAGTCCAAATAATGTCAATAATGCAAGTAATCATAATACCTCATTTCAGAGATATAGAGGCCGAATCGTTGTGAATATGACAATGAAAATGAGGATGACAGTCCGAGTGATGTAAATAATGCAAGTAATTATAATACCTCATCTCAGAGATATAGAGGCCGAATCGTTGTGAATATGGCAATGAAGATGAGGATAACAGTCCGAATAATGTAAATAATGCAAGTAATTATAATACCTCATCTCAGAGATATAGAGGCCGAATCGTTGTGAATATGACAATGAAGATGAGGATAACAGTCCAAATAATGTCAATAATGCAAGTAATCATAATACCTCATCTCAGAGATATAGACAGATATTAATTAATTTTACACAATCTGGCACAACCAACGAGTTCTTCTGACAAATTCCACTCACCATTTCTGTCCATTTGTAGTGTACGTTTGTAAAATGTAAGCCAACGGCGTTACACACTGTTCCATATTTCATTAAATGAATATTTAAAATTAGTTCTCGTCTGAATAGTTTAGATTAGTGTGACTACGTTAGTCTCGGGAGATTCAATAATCTCCGAGAGGGCCTGGCTAATGCATATTGAAGAGGGTGGCTCATGTATATTTGTGTTTCTTCTGCACCCACAGGCCCGACCCTGAGATTTGTACGGCCCTTATGCTCGATTTATCCGAAATGACTAATCAGACTACCGAACACCCACGAGTGGATAACATTTAAACGGTTCTAAGTTCTATAAAGAATAACTCGCCTGACTATATTTCATAATATATATATATATATATATATATATATATATCCATGCATACATACGTGCACACACACACACACACACACACACACACACACACACACACACACACACACACACACACACACACACACACACAAGTCTCAATTGGAATCATAATCACGATCCAATTCATCAGATCTAGAAATTCCGAAATTCAATTTTGAATTTGTAGGTCTGATGAATTGGATCGTAATTACGATTCCAATGGAATAAATTATAACCATGGAATATTAGCGTTTAAGCCTTTTTATTATATCCTTACTCTGTCCTGGACATTGAGTTCTACCTGGATCATATCCTCTTGGAATTATTTTTATACATATATGTATGTGTATGTATAATTGCATATGTATGTGTATATTTACCACTAATATTGTCTCTCTCTCTCTCTCTCTCTATATATATATATAATGAAATGGAATATGCGTTTCCTATCAAGAATTGAGCCTCTGTTGTACGCAGTTTCGATTAATTAAAAAAGCAATTTTAAATGATTTTTAATTTATAACGTATAAAATAGTGTATAAACAGAAAATATATTACTAGACAATTTTCTTACTCTGTTCTGGACATTGAGTTCTACCTAGATTCTATCCTCTTGGGAATTTATTTGTATATATATATATATATATATATATATATATATATATATATATATATATATATTGACCACTAATATTATCAATACACACACACACACACATATATATATATATTATATATATATATATATATTTTATATATATATATATATTATATATATATATATATTTTATATATATATATATATTTTATATAAATATAAAAGTGAACATAGAAGTCAACGCTTAGAGGCGACAGTCTGTTTCATGCTAGATGAGTTGCCTGACGATTGCATCTAGCATGAAACAGACTGTCGCCTCTAAGTGTTGACTTCTATGTTCACTTTTATATTTACATACGCTCTATCTCTGATATTGAGCATTTTATCCCGTAAATATAGCACACTTTAAGACTATATTTCTTCATATATTTTATATATATATATATATATATATATATATATATATATATATATATATATATATATGTAAGTATGTAATATCTGGGCGAATTTCTCAACATTTGTCTATAAGATATTTATTCGAACACATATTAGGAAGGAAAAACATTCACGGCGTACTTTTTTTTCTGTAGATCATTTTAACGACCCGTAAATAGTCTCTGGGCAGCAAGGCTCGTAATGCTTAACATCAAAGAAAATGCGACATTAACCAAGTAAATTGTTGCCCCCAGCTAAGAGAATCTCAAGGGTCTACTCTACGTTGGAGTGGGTAATAAAAAAACGCCTGGTCTGGGTAAGGGGTAAAGGAAAGTAATGTAAGTGCTTTGAATCCAGTTCTTCATCTATGATCCTGGTCCCTTCAGGGCGTAAGCGATCAAGGCTGTTCCACAATTTCATGTCCTTAATAAATTTACCCCTGAAGATGATAT
>OZ038519.1:55378171-55385671 GCA_964036315.1 Acanthosepion esculentum | reverse complement strand
ACCTGGTATTCCCAAGCGGTCACCCATCTTGGTACTGACCAGGCTCGACGTTGCTCAACTTCAGTGATCAAACGGGAATTCGGCTCCGTGATTAATAATTCCGAGTCATTATCCAGTACACCACCCGCACATCCTGGCTTACAGCACCTGGTATTCCGAAGCGGTCACCCATCTAGGTACTGACCAGGCTCGATGTTGCTCAACTTCAGTGATCGAACGGGAATTCGGCTCCGTGATTAATAATTCCGAGTCATTATCCAGTACACCACCCGCACATCCTAGCTTACAGCACCTGGTATTCCGAAGCGGTCACCCATCTAGGTACTGACCAGGCTCGACGTTGCTCAACTTCAGTGATCGAACGGGAATTCGGCTCCGTGATTAATAATTCCGAGTCATTATCCAGTACACCACCCGCACATCCTAGCTTACAGCACCTGATATTCCCAAGCGGTCACCCATTTTGGTACTGACCAGGCTCGACGTTGCTCAACTTCAGTGATCGAACGGGAATTCGGCTCCGTGATTAATAATTCCGAGTCATTATCCAGTACACCACCCGCACATCCTAGCTTACAGCACCTGGTATTGCCAAGCGGTCACCCATCTTGGTACTGACCAGGCTCGACATTGCTCAACTTCAGTGATCGAACGGGAAATCGGCTCCGTGATTAATAATTCCGAGTCATTATCCAGTACACCACCCGCACATCCTAGCTTACAGCACCTGGTATTCCCAAGCGGTCACCCATCTATGTATTGACCAGGCTCGACGTTGCTCAACTTCAGTGATCGTATGGGAACTCGGCTCCCCGATTAATAATTCTGAGCCTTTATCTATTACACCACCCGCACATCCAAGCTTACAGCACCTGGTATTCCCAAGAGGTCACTCATCTCGGTACTGACCAGGCTCGACGTTGCTTAACTTCGGTGATTGTACGTCCTAAATAGATACGGCAGATAGAGCAGAAGGTATCTATTTACTTTCTACACGTTGCATATGTCTTTCATTCCTTCTCGCCGCCAGTATTTATTCAGTCTATAAATACTTTGTGATACATTAATACTACCGGCCACCAGACAGTTGTGCGATGGTCACCTCTTTGCCTGCAGGCTACGACTTAAATCTCGGCTCGGCCCGCAATAACACAGGGAAAGTTATATTTATATCAATTAGAGTTTTTTTTTCTCTCTTGGGGGAAGGCGTACTCTCCACGCCATTTTTGGGATAGGTTGTTCCTTGCTCAAATTCAAGAGGGGATGGCGGATGAGAGGGTTAAGGCGTAGAAAGGCGAAAACATCCCGCTGCATTGTAAATCTGATGCGCTCGACCTTTCCCGAGACAATGATGACAAAATGTGTTGGATCGATACTCAAAACCCCCACCATCACGTATGAACGCGAAGACCGGTCGAGTCGATGCTAGGCTAATAATGATCGGTTTTGATGGGAATTCTACTCGTATGATAGAAGACACGTGTCGGGAGTGGAATTGGAATGGGGACGGGGTTTATGGAAACCGGGAGAAACGATATGACCGGGTGGGGTGATGTGCAAACAGGAAGCGAAGAAACAAGATGAAGGGCGTGGCCAGATTCAAGAATTTTGGCCCAGATTTTGGCTATCAATCTCAAAATATATTGATGTATCTACCGTATTTTCCTCTGTCTAATACGGGAAAATTTGAACGAAAATAAAAGCCGAAAAAAAAAAATAGCGGGCACATTTACGCAAACGGACGTATTCAGGAAATTTTCCTCAGCTTAAAAAAAAAAACAACTCTTATTTGAAAACAACAAGTTGACAAATACATTCAGTATAATATATCTAAATAAATAAATTCTGTCAGTCCGCCTGTGTGTCTGAAACCTCTTTAACTCTCGACACATTTCTCTACATTGACATTGTCGAGAAAAATAAATGGTGATGCGGTGGATCAAAAAGTGCAGTGTGACGCTCGCCGGCAGGCCAGCATTTTTTCTTCTTCGGTCACCTCAGTAGATTGCGTCGCTCCCTTTCTCGGCCGTTACACTGGGCAGTTGTGAAACAGACACCAACTCAGCCGCTCCTACTTCCGTACGTCCAGCTCTAGCGCACGCAGTCCGCCGAATGACACTTCTCCGTTTCGTGCTGCTGGCACCCCGCTTTTTATGCTATTCCAATACGGCCAAAATTTGCATGTGTGCAAATATCGTCTCGTTTTGGATGAGATAGGCGCGCGTAAAGTGTCTTCAATAGCGGCCATATTTCTTTTTAACATCACTTTGCAGGCAAGACACGTTCGCTCTTTGTTTCGAATTCCGAGGTAAGTCATGTCTTTCGTTACAAGCATATATACCATTTTGGAGTCAGGATGATCCTGGGACGGAGAAACTGCCCTTCAACTAGTGCTTGAACACCCAGCATTTGGATTTGTGTCCGGATGAAGAGGGAACAGTTAAAAATTCAAATTTTAAATTAACTGAATAAAAATTAGTGATTTGAAAAGTTTTAAATTTATATTGAGTTTAAAATAACAAATGTGAATTTAAGTTGTTTTTCTCTTTTAAATTCAATTTAAATACCTCCAAAACTTTGTGAATTGATGAAATCAATATTATTTCTTCAAAATGCCAAGGAATCCGAGTTAAAGTGAAAGGTTTTGTGACGTGAGGTCTTGAAGTTCCATTGAGTTTGTGATTTAAAGAACTCAATTTTCGGCCTGAACTGGATTTTCGGCCTGAATTGGATTTTCGATCCAAATGAGATTTTGGGCTGGAATTGAACTTATAGCTCAAATCAGAGCTAAAGTATAAATAACCCTATCATTTTTTTAGAGGTTCTATGGTAAACTATATAAATAAATGGAAAATCCTGTCTGTTCGTGAGTCTGAAAGCCCTTAACTCGGACAAGGCTTGCTCTATACAGACATATTATACGTTTTTGGAATCAGGAGGGAAATCTGCCCTTCATCTGATGCTTGAACATCCAACATTCGGATTTGTTGTTCGAATGAGGAGGGAAGAGTTAAAAATTTAAATTATAAAATAATTAAAAAAAAAAATAGTGATTTTCAAAGGTTTTAATATTGAGTTTAAAGTAACACAAAAACTTTGAATTTAAATTTTTTGTTTTAAATTCATTTTTAAAAAAATCTCCCAAACTTTGTGAATTCAGAAAATTAATTTTATTTTTTTAAAATGCTAAGCAATCAGAGTTAAAGTTTTGTGATGCGAGGTTTTGAAGTTCCATAAAGTCTGTGATTTAAAAAAATTCAATTTTTGGACTGAGTTAGAATTTTCGGCCCAAATCTGTTTTTTGGCCGGAATTGGACTTA
Organism: Acanthosepion esculentum; assembly: GCA_964036315.1. NCBI lineage: Eukaryota > Metazoa > Mollusca > Cephalopoda > Sepiida > Sepiidae > Acanthosepion > Acanthosepion esculentum. The sequence goes on along the minus strand of OZ038519.1, from coordinate 55,382,351 downwards.
TAGCCCAAATCAGAGTTAAAATGAGGTTTTGAAGTTCCATCGAGTGAATTTAGGAATTCAAGGATATTTCTTCAAAATTATCCTTGCTATTTTCTAAACTGGACCAAAGGTCTTTTTAGTTTTGGATCTGAGGCCCAATTAGTCCTCTGCCGGAGTTTGCTTAAATGAGATACTTGGTCCAAATCGATCTTTTGGCCTGAATTAGAATTTCGTCCCAAAACGTATTTCGACCCAACTCGAACTTTCGGCCCAAATCAAACGTTCGGCCCAAATGAGACTCTTGGTTTAAATCGGTCTTTTGGCCTGAATTAGAATTTCGGCCCAAATCGAACTTTCGGCCCAAATCAATACGGCCCAAATAGGAGTTTCGGCCTAAATAAGACGCTTCGTCCAAATCGGTCTTTTTGTCTGAATTAGAATTTGTCCCAATTGTAATTTCGGCCCAAATCGAACTTTCGGCCCAAATCGAACTTTCGGCCCAAATCGAACTTTCGGCCCTAATCGAACTTTCGGCCCAAATCGAACTTTGGGCCGGAACTTGACTTCCAGCCCGAACCAGAATCAAAGTGAGGTTCTGAAGAATTCAAAGTTATTTCTTAAAAATTATCATTGCTGTTTTCGTAGGTAGACCAGAGGTCTCTTTAACTTTGGGTCGAGGGTATAATTAGCCCTCCTCGGGAGATAGCTTACAACTACGCACGGACTGCGGCTTTTAAGCTAGTTTGAAATAAAACCACCTCACCCATGATAACGGTCTAGAATGTTTCCACCCATAAAGTATACCTTCAGAAAAGGTTACGTGGTTAATTTGCCGCCCATTCAGAGAAGAGACCTTAATGTGCCAATGGGAACCGTCACATTCTTGATTAAAACACACCAACGAATCCTTCACGACTGTTTTTGCTTTTTAGTTATTGGGCAAAGCGTCACATCATTCAAGTCTGTCATCCACCCACATTATAATCTACATCTTACTGTGACTTCGTTGTTGAAACCTTGTGGACAAGATTAAGGAGAATCTGATAAGAGAGATGAAGATAATCCCGAAAAAAGACTTTAGAGATTGTTTTGAAAAGTGGAAGGGATTCTGGAATAAGTGTTTGAGGTCGGAAAAGAGGTAGTTTTCAGTGGGCGCAAAGAGTCCATTTCTGTAAGTAGTTTATTTTTCATAATGGCTGTCTACTCGAGTTTAAGCAAGAATACTTTCTCAAATTAACGTTTGCTTCGCTCTTCCATAAACTCTTGAAAGGATTCCTCGCCCTGCAATTGTTTGAAAAAAAAAATCAAAACAAAAAAACCGAAAAAAAAACCCCGCTATATACAGGTTCGGTGGGCGGAATGTTTCTGATCTGAAAAAGGAATTGACTGTCCAAGCATACCTATGACTTGTCATTAAATGCACAAACAGAGCCTGTTAGATTTAGCTGCTGACCAGTGAGGTTTTAAAATTCCAAGGATTGAATTAAGGAATTCATAGTTATTACTTCCAAATTATTATTGCTGTTTTCGAAGCTTAGACCAAATTTTCATAACATTCTCTTTCGGTGTCAGTTCAACCAGCTCCATAAATGCTACTCGTATAAATCCGAGAAATGTTGGACGAAAATTGAAGGCAAAATGTGGAGGCGTATTATACACAAGTAAACGTTTTCAGAAAACTCACCTTAAAAAGCAGCGAGATTATTAATACACTCAGCACAGCTGTATTCATCTGCAACTTTAAAGTTTTTACTTGTGAAGTGAAGAACGCTGCGTTGAGTTTTGCGCTATTGGCTTGAGTAACGCTTCAGCGGAGGTAAATAAGTTATGGTGTTGTCAAGAGATTATTTAACCCTAGAACACTAACCATGGGTATATAGTACCCAGCGCAAATTTTCCAATTTTTAATTACAATTTTCAGTACCTGATTTTCTTACCTAATTAATATGTTTTTCAGTTCCTATTAATGTTAACTCAAAGTACAAAGTTTGAAGTGCCTGCATGTAAAATATTTCAAATAAAGATTTATATTTAATATTTTTTTTGGATATTTTCAAAATCGGGTATGATATACCCATGGTTAGTAGCGGTGTAACTTTAATTGATGGTTAGTGTTCTAGGGTTGAGAAATAAGTATTTAAACTATTAGTGCAAACCTCGATATATTAAACCATCTCCTCTAACCATTTTAAAATGTTTGTGCAATATTCATAATTGGTTTTTATTAAGGTTTGGTTTCAATTTTTTAATATAGATGGCTTCAAGAATTTTCAGTGTATGTTTATTATTTTTAGGAAAAAGTATAGATGTATTTTCAATAAGAACTTTTCTGAGTTGCGAATATGGACACGTATTCTGTAAATGTTTAAAAACGTGGGATACATCATTGAAATGAAAACTCAGCCGCCGAGACAACGTGGTTGTAGTGCGGCCAACATAAATATTATTTTTACCTTTGGAGATACAATCTCCCAGGGGACATTTAAGTTTATATACAATATTGGTTTTCTGCAACACTTTAGTTAGTAGGGAAGAGTCATTACGAATGATTGAATTATATATACTACATTTAGTGTAGTATAAAATTAATTTTATTTTTTACTAGGGTCTGTGGTGGATATTTTTTTTAAGCATTTCACCCCAAGCAAGGCGGGAAGCTACTAGCACGCAAGGGGTTACAGAGAGTTGGAGCGAGAGCAAATAGGAGTGATAGAGGAAAGGATGAAGAGATGGTTAGGGGATAGATTAGGGCATCTGGAGACGTCGATTGACATTACATTTAAATAGTTTGGGATTATAGCTATCAGGGAAACAGGAAAAAGGAAGGGAGTTCCACAGGCGAGAGGTGCGAGATATGAAGCTATTGGAGTAGAAGAGACGGCTACATTTGACAGTTTCAACAGTGAAAGGGTGGGAGACGGATGCCAGCCTCGTATGACGCTTGAATTCATGAAGTCTGGGAACCAGCGAAAGCAGCTCATCGGAGCAATTACCATGAAAGTATTTGTAAAAAAGACAGAGAGAGCCGACGGCACGTCTGTGAGAGAGCGACTGCAGACGAGATGCCAGATCAGGGCCAATTACATTGCATATCCGTCTCTGGATCTTATCAAGAACCCTGAGACAAACAGAAGGGGCTCCAGACCATATATGGCAGCAATACTCCATGTAAGGAGTTAGTATTTATTATTTTTTAGGATGATTTCGTCTTCTTTATATTTAGAATGCATTTGCTAGCTATATAAACGATTAATATTTTTGGGGTTATTTGAAGAAGTATTATATTTGGTTTAGCATTAAACCTTTTAAAGGTGTATCTATTGTTTCTTCTTTAGGAGTGGGCTTACGATTCCTTTTAAAATTCTACTTCAACTCTACAGCCCCCCTTGCGTCTTAGTGGTATTATCGCCTTCCTTCGGGTGAATTGATTAAAAAGAAAAGATTATTCTTGTTTCGCCGTTCATATCTTGGGATAGCGTTTTGGTTTTTTTTTTGTTTGTTTTTTTTTTATTCTCAGTTCTTACTCCCATTGTTTCCAGTCAACAAGATGATTAAAGTCTTGGATAGTTCATTAATTTTCCGGCATAGTAATTGCCAGACCAATCCCTATAATTCAATTTAGACTCGTCTGAATAGAGGCGTAAAAAACAATGTAGTACTCATTAAAAAAAACAAACAATAACACTGAACTGTGATGTGTTTAATTTTTTCAGTAGCAATATTTTAAATAATTTCTATTTCATTAATTTCGTTTTCGCTTTAATCTGTCGTTATTATTATCTGTTATTATTATGGTTCTTATTTAGTCATCTGATTACCACTGGCACTACCGATCTCTCTTCCTGATAGATTCTCGTTGTGATAAGTCCGCCCAGTCAGCTTAGTTTTTATACATTTTGTTAAAATTTGATATGATTTGAGGGAGAATTGGTTATGTTATTAGACTACAAGATGATGTCAATTTTTCGGGGAATCCCTAGAGAAGTACAGGGGAAAGAGAACAGTCTACCGACCGTAGATTTAATAAAGGGTTCAGTTCGGAATTCCCCACTAGGTTAGCCAGATCGATATCCACCTTAGGAAGGTCGGAGGGCGCAATAGCTAAGATCTTGTGATGACAACAACACAGATGAGGACAATAGTCCGAATATAAACAGTGCAAATAGTGGCAAATCCTCCTACCGGAAATACAGACAAGATA
>OZ038519.1:55338171-55370671 GCA_964036315.1 Acanthosepion esculentum | reverse complement strand
ATATATATATATAACTATGAACCTAAAGAACCAGGCAAACCTACCTAGGTTTCACCTACGCGGATCGACAGGGTACGCCGGCCAAAGAGGTTCATAGTTAGGTTTGCTCTACTTAGTGTATTGAGCACTTTGCTTAGTTACTTTTGCTTTACTCGTGTTGGAAGTTTTTTTTTCTTTGGACTCTGAGCTTGGATTCTGGACGATTGTTTTCGCCTCAATTTCATGTTCTTAGTTCTTTCTTTTTTTATCCCATATTTTTCCTTGGGCATTGCTTTGTTCATTTACAAGCCAAAACACCTAAGGTTTTTCCAGACGAGTATAATTACCAAAACAGATATATATATATACATATATTTTGGCCAAAGCACATTCGTTATTCTATCTGAAGGTGTTGGAGACGCTGTTCATCAGGTCCAGGCAAGCCGCTTTTTGTAAACAAAGAGACTGTTTGCTTGGGTTTGCTGTGCTGTGGCTCTAGCATCTTTGTTGGTATTGGTGGTGGTGGTGGTATTATTATTATTATTATTATTATTATTATTATTATTATTATTCTTCTTCTTCTTCTTTAAACATATTTAAATATATATATATATATATATATATATATATATATATATATATATATATATATATAAAGACATTTTTATGTTTAATATTCTTTTTATAGATACAAGTATTTAAGTAAATGCTTTGTTTATAATAAACAGTATTAACAACATTTACCGACCTGAATGTCCGAGAAACCTTTATAGAAAATATTCGTCCTTCGACAGGATTCGAACATATAGCCTGACGTGCCTTAACCGATTTGGCCACAGAGGAGCGTTCGGTTGGCAAGGTCGAATTTACTGCTTATAAACTTCAATTCGATCGTGTCAACCGAACGCTCCTCTGTAGCCCAATCGGTGAAAGGCACGTCAGGCTATATGACGGTTCCGTATAGGATACAGTTTCGAATCCTGTCGGAGGACAAATATTTTCTATGAAAATTTCTCGAACATTCAGGCCGGTAAATGATATTTAATACTGTTTATAATAAACAGTATTAACAAATTTAATAACAGATGAAATTAAAATAAAGATATTTAAACAACAAAATCAGCATATTTTTAAATAGTTAATTAATTTTCATTAACATTAGCTAAAAAACATTTTTCTATTTTTTCCAATACAAGCATGTAATCTTTTCATAATAATGACATGTTTGGGCTATCATAGATGAAAAAAGGGAACAATTAGAGTGAAAAAATAAAAAATAAAAATTATTTTAAAAATAGAATAGTAAAATGATATATGTTAACTTTTTCAATTTTGGATTCGTAAATTTCGTTTCCACTTAATTACAATATCATATCCAGGAAATAGCTCAATACAGAAATTTTAAACGATTTTTAAATTATTATAATTAAACATTTTAAAAAATTCTTGTAAAAATTCATTATTCATCTAAAAAACTTTATTTCTTCAGACAATAATGTTCTTAATATAATTTATTTACAAAAGCAATTAAAAGTTTTTCTAATTAAATTATATCATAGTTTGGTTAAATTTTTTTTAGTTTACTATTCAGAGCAGATTTTCAATGAGAATAGTAAAAGTTTGAAAAAGAAAAAAAATTAGGTGATTTACATTGTCCAAGGAGTCTTACTTTAACTAATAAAACAAATTCAGGAAGTAGAAAGGTATTTTGCGAAATTTAATGAAATTAAGTGTGTGTGTGTGTGTGTGTGTGTGTGTGTGTGTGTGTGTGTGTGTGTGTGTGTGTGTGTGTCGTGGGGTAACATAATTAAAAAAATTTTTATAAAACAAAAAAATGTAAAAATAATTTAATTCATTTGTAAATAAGTCCTGAAAGTTTCGTTAAAATCCGCCAATTATTTGATTTTTGCAAGAATTTCCAAATTAATGATTTCACCGTAAAAAAGCAGCAAAAAGTAATTTTTTTTATAATTATTACCCGGGACGCATGTCGTAAACAAAAGATTTTGAATCAAAATTTTGAACGTGCTAGAAAGGATTAAAAAATTTCCAAAAATAATTAAAAAATACTTTGGTCTTTCATCTTAATAATAACATAAACATTTTGACGATAAAACTTTATTTTTTATTAAGTTTGTGATGCTTATCATCACCATCATACATACAAATCGTACGACAAGCATTCATTGGTTAATCTCCTCAAAACTAGCTTGCTGATTGGTCAATTCCGACCAATCAAATCACTTGTCCGCCTGGAATGAAATTTCCCGCTCACTAAGGTTGAGCCAGTCACGTGATACACCATCTTATATAAATAAAACACGAGTGGTTCTCTTCCTCTTTTCTCTCTCTCTTCTTCCGTCTCATTCCTTGCTGCCAAAATGTAACCTTCAAGAACTCTCGTCTTGACCATGCAGTCAGACGTTAAAGAAAATTACCACCATTCACGCAAGTACGAACTCTTAACACTTCTGAATTCTTACCAACCTTTTTCCAATACACAATTCTTAACATGCAACAGGAACTTTATTCTTCTAAACTACAGTTTAATAGTTAACTTGTGGCGTGCTAATTAGATTTGGTTTAGAATTGTTAAGAAGGCATTGGTGAAGGTAGCGTTTTTGGTTAGCACATCACATTTAAATTTGCAAAAGACACAAGGAAGAAATAACAAGAGATTATGTCGTAATCAACAATAAAATGTATTGAAAATAGACGAGTACAACAATCGTGCTTAATGAAACAAAATTAAGAAAAAGGAAGTAGTTTCCCTTGTACTGATGCAAGATTGAAAATATGTATTAAAGAACTTTCTTGTTTAAATGTTCCGAGTTCAGTGATAAATGATAACTGAGTTCAAGTATGAAAAAACTGGTACAAAAGGATAATAGAATTCTGAGTTTGTTACTTGGCTTTTGGACAGACAGTTCACAGCGTAGTGCAATTATAGTTTTGTGTCTGTGTGTGTGTGTGAGTAGAAGAATGTAGGTACACGCCCGTAGTTGAGCTCTGTTGATTTATTTGTTCTACTACTGTTCTATTGTTTTATTTTCGTGGTATTTATACTTTTTGAGTAGGCTCCAGAGAGGAGCAGGAAACATATCGAAAGGAATGTTTAAATTATGCGATTGGTCAAAAATCAACCAATCACTGATTTCTTACTAAACCAAGTTTTGCAAAGTCAATGGCAGAAAATTTGGTGTGGCTACTGCGATGGATAAATTGTCCTGTAGTAAATAGTACTTATTTTCTAGCCGATAATTATTAAGTATTTTGTGGGCGTGGAGTATCGGAGTAGTCACTACAAACTCAACTTATGAGCTTCGGTACCAATATTTCTAAATCTAGGAGACATAACTCTTCCAAACCTTTCAGTTTATATGCATGTGCACCAAAACACTTAAGAAATTCAATTGTTATGTTTTGAACCATTACGTTCTGTTTTGTATTTTACACTATGTGCGGTTTTACGTCAAATATAAATTGCATTGTGACCATCACATTGGATAGTGACTTTGCATGTTCTTTTCAACGACTTTCCTAGTCAAAGTTAAATAATTGTGGCGGACCCCGCAAAACGATTGGTCGAAGCCCGCTTCAAGTTTGTGGCATTTTTCATTATGCTCTGTTGTTTTCCCGCGAAAAAAATGGTAGTACCCCTGTTAAATATAAAGGTCCCTTTGGCTGCCATTGTCTCCAGGAGATGTATATAAATAATCCTACACTCCCCGACCAGACACATAAACATCATTTCTTTATATCCTCCTCTTCCGCTTCTTGAATCGACTGAAATTCATTCAAGAATGACATTTTCTGAAACGTGACGTTAAACAGAATCGCAGATGAAGTTCCAAACACTCCGAGAATCTAAGACAAACGCATACGCGTCGCATTCAAGTAACGAGGTCAGCAAAGGTCAGCGTTCTATGTTTTCAGTCTCTCCACCGGAAACACCTGGGTAAGATTTTAGTGGGGGGGGGGGCGGTCGTTGTTTTGAAAAGAAGTCGGTGGCCGGCAGATATCTTTCGCAGACGCCTGTTACCCAAGAAGAAGACGAGGGAGAGAGAATGAAGAGCAAGGGTGAGAGACAAATGTGGCATTTATAACCAGGCAGACGTAAAAAGAGTTGTCGCGTAAATCTACGGTTTCTGTATTGTTAGTCGGCGGGAAGAGGTGAATGAATAGTCGGCAAAGCATTTTCAAATATACAGCGTGTATCAAAAACACGTTTACAAAATTTTGGGGCAGGTTCCTAACGCTAGACAAGGACAAAAGTCCGTACACACATATGTTCGCAAACCCTTCGTGTTTGAGTTATTAAGCTTAAAGTTTACGATAGACGCTGTTAAATGTACAATCCAAAAATACTTTTACAAACTCTGCCATGGATCCTGTCTCAGCAACGCCACGATGAAGATTTCATAATTCGGCTGCCTTCGGTCCGGAAAGGTAATCTTAATTCATTGGCTAATACGTCATGAAAAAAAAAGTGTTTCGTCACCTGTCACGTGACACGAAATGTTATGACCTGATTTGTTTTATTTTCAAACTACATCTTTTCGGCGCAGAAACCAAGTAATGTTTGTTTCAAAATATTTTAAATAAACATTATAATTATGATTTTCTTAAAATAATTTTTGAAAAAATTATAATTGATTTTTAAAAGATTTCCAAACTGAGATTTTCATTTTTTTTTTTTAGAAAATGGAAAAAAAAATGATTGACATCACTGATTATCTGTCAATTAACGAAGATTTTGGACGAGTAAAAAATGTAAAAAAATACCCCCAAAACACTTTGATCTTTCCTCTTAATAATAACATAAAAATTTAGACGATAAAATTTTGTTTTTTCACAATTTGCGTCTTTTTCATCATGCTATCCTTTTTTTTAGCGATCTCATAAAGGTACCTACATCAAATGGATACTGAAAATCATATCAACTTATATTTTGTTTATTAATGCAATGATTTCATACCTCCCACCCGTCAAAAGTTAGTCAAATAATTTAAGGTCTGTTTTTTTTGTTTATTTTATAAAGAGCGTTATGATTGTAAGCTAAGTCCGTCTGAGTAATATGGAAAATACAGAAATTGTAAAGGTTGATTTCATGAAAAAAATGTCTTTCGTCACCTGCCATGTCACGCGAAAGGTTATGAACTGCTTTGTTTTATTTTCAAAGTACATCTTTTCGGCGCAGAATCTAAGTAATGCTTGTTTCCAAATATTTTAAATAAACATTATAATTTCAGATTTTCTTAAAATAAGGTTTGAAAAAATTATAATTGATTTTTAAAAGATTTTCAAACTGAGATTTTCATTTTCTTTTTATAAAATTGAAAATAATGGTTGATTATCTGTCAATTTTGCTGACTAAAAATCAAGATTTTTAACGAAACTTTTGGACGATTACAAAATGTAAAAAAATACCCCCAAAATACTTTGATCGTTCCTTTTGATAATAACATAAACATTTAGACGATAACATTTTGTTTTCGTCAAGTTTGGCGTCTTTTTCATCATGCTATGCTATTTTTTAGCGATCTTATAAAGGTGCCTACAATAACTGGATACTGAAAAATCATATCAACTTATATTTTGTTCACCGGTGCAATGATTTCATACCTCCAACCCGCCAAAATTTAGTCAAATGATTTAAGGTTAATAGTTTTTTTGTTTATTTTATAAAGAACGTTACGATTGTAAGCTAAGTCCGTCTGAGTAATATGGAAAATACTGAAATCATAAAGGTTGATTTCATTGGCTAAGATTAGAAAATGTAACCAGTGAAGTGGAATAATTGATGCGTCTAAAGTTTCTTTATATACAAAGATACTTTAATAAAACAAATATTTGAAAATGGGGAAATAAAACATTTTCATATACGTAACTATAAAAATGCCCTTTTCACTTTTAATTTGTTTTAACAATCCTTAGTTATTTGAGTTATTAAGTTTAAAGTTTAAAGCATCCTCCAGTACGACAGCGAATCCTGGACAACTTACGCCAGTCAGGTGAAGAGGTTAAACACCTTCCACCTCCGCTGCCTCAGACGTCTCCTGGACATTAAATGGCAAGACAGAGTCACTAACACAGAGGTCCTCTAACGTGCCGGCATCCCCAGCCTGTTCTCGCTACTCGGCCATAGACGTCTCAGTTGGCTGGGGCACGTACGCCGTATGGGTACCGGCCGCATGCCAAAAGTTATCCTGTACGGAGAGCTGTGTAAGGGGTCCCGCGCATCTGGAAGACCTCAGCTTCGCTTAAAGGATGTCCGCAAACGAGACATGAAGCTGGCTGACATCGACCCCAACACCTGGGAAGCCGTGGATGACAACCGTCAGCTTTGGAGAGCCACAGTCAGAGACGGCGTCACGACTGCAGAAGCCGCGAGCTGAAGATCAGCAGGCAGCAAAAAGAGCCAGGAGAAAAGCAAGGACAGCCTCCGTCTCTGTGTCATCCAGCTTCATCTGCGCCAAGTGCGTGAGAGACTGCCGCTTCAGAGTGGGACTACACAGTCACCAGAGGCGATGTAACTCCATCGCCTAGCACCTACAGCGCTACTCCATCGTCTCCCGAAGCGGACGGATGCCGAACGAACGAATGAACGATGTTTAAAGTTTACGGTAGACGCTGTTAATTGTATAATCCGAAATAAAATCCCAAAATACTTATTACCACAGTTTGTGATGACATTCTGTTTCAGCAAGGCGACGATGAACAGCAGAAAAGGGGTGCGTAGTGGGCCCGGAGGCCCCCCAAACAGCCCTCGCCAGGTTTTGCATTCAGAGTTGTCAGTCTTCTAGACTAGTTGCCAGCCAAAGCTAAAGAGCTCCGATCTACTATTTAACCCATAGATAGGGGAAGGGGAGAAAAGATGGATAAACAAAAGCGTGTCGGTTCCTTCTTCGTCTATTCTATTACTTTCACAAAGATCTTCATCTTGTCTCGGAGTATGCTTCACATCAAGAGCTCTCAGAATTCTTTGATAAAAAACAAAAAACAAAATTGAAAACAATTTCCATAGACTTGTCACATTTCATTGTTCTGAAAGAGGCTTCAGTTTTGAAGAATTCTTCAGGTTTGGACCATTAATATTCAAAGCCGAAATGATCATTAAATTCTTTGTTTGACTTCTAGAAAATCTTCTGTTTTACACGCCAAAAAATGTCTTCGTCTTATTCGTTATGCCTTTCGAAGCAACGAAGGTATGGATCTACAGAAGGATGCTGAGGATATCATGGACTGAACATGTGAGCAACGATGAGGTTTTGGAGAGGATGCAAACAAGGAGGAAGCTTATACTTAACACCAGGAAGAGGCAGCTGAAATTTCTGGGACACGTAATGAGAAAGAAGGGCTTGGAGAATCTGATACTCACAGGTCAAATAGAGAGAAAGAGAGACAAGGGAAAGAAACACGTGACATACCTAGCAGGCTTAAGCAAGTAGATGACAGAACATTGCCTGAGGAAAGTAGCAAAGGGATAAAATTTATTGAAAGCTACAAGGTATAAGAAGAAGTGGAGAGCCATGATTGTCTACGTCCTGAAGGGACACGGTACATAAAAGAAAATGTCAACAGGCGTATATCTTTTGTAAGCTTTCTGTCTTCTTAATTCCTTTTCTTCTTTTGTTCTCCATCATTAACGATGTTTTATTTTTCATATTCTCTAACACTCAGTAACCACTTGCATGAAGGCTTGGAGAATCTGACACTCACAGGGCGAATAAGGGGAAAGAGAGACAAGGGAAAGAAACAAGTGACATACCTAGCTGGCTTAAGCAAGAACAGGGCCTGGGGATAAGTAGCAAAGAGATAAAATTTATTGAGAGCTTACAAGGGATAGGAGGAAGTGGAGAGCCATGACCGCCTACGTCCTGAAGGGACACGGTATATAACAAAGAAAGATCAACAGAACAGGTATGTCTTGTTAATTCATTTTCTTCTATTGTTATCCATTATTAACGACGTTTTATTTTTCATATTCTCTCACACTCAGTAACCACTTGCACGAGGGCTTGGAGAATCTGATACTCACAGGGCGAACAGAGGGAAAGAGAGACACGGGAAAGAAACAAGTGACATACCTAGCTGGCTTAAGCAAGTGGATGACAGAACAGCGCCTGGGGTAAGTAGCAAATGGATACAGATTATTGAGAGCTACAAGGGATAGAAGGAAGTGGAGAACCATGATCGTCTACGGCCCGAAGGGACACGGCACATAAAAAGAAAGAAGTTATCCAGGCTCATATGATTTTCTCTCTTTCTCTCTGTCTGTCTCTGTCTCTCTCTCTTTCGGTGTACAGTGTCTATAAAAAAAATACTTTTACAAGCTTTATAGTCGGGTTCCTCAAACTAAACGATGGCAAAAGTCCGTATAAATTTCGTTTTTGGACTTTCAAGGTTATGGTAAACGCTGTTAAATGTACACTCCCCAAATACTTATTACCACAGTTTGTGTTGCCACAGGTCCGCTCTCAGCAACAAAACAGCAGCAAAGTCTGGATGAATCGGTTGGAAACAACCGTGCAGCCTCGCGTCCATTACCATTCGGCCAGCCGTATGTAAAAATCATATTTGTCTGCTCCCAATATGATTATCCTCCTACTGTTAAAAGGAACACTTCTCAGTTAAATCACTACTGCACACGTTAAACGTTCAAAACAGACTAGCTGTAAATATATACGAATAGGAAAACAGCTCCATCTACCGTAAACATTTTTGAAATGAAGTATTTGCGGGTATATGATTATATGGACTTTTGTTCTTTTTTTGGTGTGAGAAACCCGCCCGCAAATTTTATGAATGTATTTCTGATCCATTCTGTGCATATATATGTTATTTAATATATATATATGTTATTTAATACTGTTTATTATAAAACAGAGCATTTGCTTAAATACTTGTATCTATAAAAAGAACGTTAAACATATTATAAATGTCTTTAAATAAATTGTCGGACTATGCCCAATTCAAATATATATATATATATATATATATATATATATATATATATATATATATATATATATATATATATATATTATGAAATGGACAAAGTCCGACAATTACTTCAAATGTTGTTTGATACTGTTTATTATAAAAAAAAATCATTTACTTAAACATTTGTATCTATAAAAAGAATGTATAAATATAAAAATGTATATATGTTTTATAAAATGTTTTCATTCTTCAAAACACGGAAGGAGGTGAATTATTATTTTTAACTATAAGGTTAGAGGTTTTAAATTTTTTGTAATAAATAATCTAATTTTTTGCTATTGTCAACATTATACATTTTTTTATAATGTGCTTAATTATGCATTCATCTTGTTTATAATTTTCGTTTATTTGAGTTTTATAAAAAAATTGTAATTTTATTGTTTATGTTTCTATTCTCGCCATTGCTATTGGCTACCTTAGACAGAAAACGCCTAATGTGGAAATCCAACAATTGATTAGTAAATCCGTTATTAATCAGCGTTTGTTTTACATTCTTTAATTAGTTATAAAACGTACATACAACAAACTATTTCTTATTTAACAGTTAAAATATTTAATCCTTGAAAATGGCTAAATGTATAGCCGAAAGCGCTCGGATAAAAAGAACATTCGGAAAGTTTTTATATAATTTATCATCCGAAGAGAAAAAATTCTTAGATCGCGTAAGAAACTGTATAAAATACTAAATAAAACCAACTTGTCTGTCGTACTCAATGAAATGTGCATATATATATATATATATATATATATATATATATATATATATATATATATATATATATATATATATATATATATTGAAATGGACGAAGTCCGACAATTATTTTAAGACATTTTTATGTTTATATATTCTTTTTATAGATACAAACAGAGCATTTACTTTTTGTATATATAAAAAGAATGTATAAACATAAAAATGTCTTAATATATATATATATATATATATATATATATATATATATATATATATTATATATATATATATATATATATATATATATATTATCTGTCTATATTTCTGAGATGAGGTATATGTACATTATTTACATTATTCGGACTATTGTCCTCATCTTTATCGCCATATTTAAAACAACGTTTCGGCCGTTGTACGATCTGGCCTTTTTCGGGTGGTTGGAATGTTGAACTGAACACTTTATTTCGCTCAAGGACACATGGCACAGTGGATAAAGGCGTTAGTTAGCTCCAGTGACAGGACCCAAAGAGTGTGAGTTCAATACCCGGTTAAGGCAGTGCAGATCTTTCAGAGGGAAATTAACAGACATCCATTAAACATGGCACGTGGAACGAGAACAGTCTACCTCAGTGAGCGAAATAAAGGTTTCAGTTCGATATTCCAACCACCTGAAGAAGGCCGGAGTGAACAACGGCCGAAACGTTGAAATAAATATGGTGACAAAGATGAGGACAATAGTCCGGTTAATGTAAATACTGTACATAATACCTCATCTCAGAAATATAGACAGATACTGAAGGGCCGAAACCTTGTAATAAATATGGTGACAAAGATGAGGACAATAGTCCGAATAATGTAAATAGTGTACATAATACCTCATCTCAGAAATATAGACAGATACTGAACGGCCGAAACGTTGAAATAAATATGGTGACAAAGATGAGGACAATAGTCCGAATAATGTAAATAGTGTACATAATACCTCATCTCAGAAATATAGACAGATACTGAACGGCCGAAACGTTGAAATAAATATGGCGACAAAGATGAGGACAATAGTCCGAATAATGTAAATAGTTTATATATATATATATATATATATATATATATATATATATATATATATATATATATATATATATATATATATATATCGAATACAAATATCTTTTTTCGATACACACAATAAAAAGAACATTTGGACAGTTTTTATATAATTTATCACCCGAAAAGAAAAACATTATTAGATCGCATGAGAAATTGTATAAAAAAATAAATAATAGCACGTTGTCTGTCGTATTCAATTTGAAATTTGCATATATATATATATATATATATATATATATATATATATATATATATTCATTTTAATTTTTATAAAAAAAATGATGGAGTTACACACTGCAAATAATGGTCCCACATGAAAAAAAGAAAAAAGACAAACGGTATTCCTTCACTAAATTGGTAATGAAATACATCGGACACAGGAAGGAAACAGGAGACACAAAGAAAGAAAAGCTAAGTATGAAAAAAATACATGCCCCACTAAATATCCCATTTTACTGAACTTTTCATCCAGGAAATGCTTGTTAAAAATTGCTTGAACCAAAAGTCGGCAGCACCAGGGCTTTGGATTGAAACATTGCGAGGGAGAATATCTTATTTCCTGAGGAGATTATTTTTAAAGGCCCAGTGATATGAAGATGATAAAATGTTCATAGCAGACCCCTAAAGCAAACGACAAAAACTCCTACAGATGGTGGTGAAGGAAAGCGAGAAAAAAAAGATTAAACCTCACTTGGAATGGATGTTCATGTCTCTCCATAGCTTCCTAATTTAGATCTTAAAACATAAAGTATGCAAATGACACAGTGTTGATAGCAGACGCAGATAGAAAGCTGCAAAATCTCGTACAGAAGGTGGTGAAGGAAAGTGAGAAGAAAGGACTAATCATCAACTGCAAGAAAACATTTCCTTTTATGTACGATGTCCCTTCAGAGCATGGGTGTTCATGTCTCTCCATAGCTTCCTAATTTAGATTTCGTACAATCTTAAAATATAACGTATGCAAATGACACAGTGTTGATAGCAGACGCAGATAGAAAGCTGTAAAATCTTCTACAGAAGGTGGAGAAGGAAAGCGAGAAGAAAGGACTATTCAACAACTGCAATAAGACAGACTACATGGTTGTTAGCAAAAGATGAGCCCAAAGAGCTAATTACAAATGAAGATAGCCAAATCAAACAAGTACAAAAGTATAAATATCTGGGACGTGTTCTAACAAAGACGGAAAGTGCGACACTGAAATACGTAGACTCATTGGGACAGAGAAAGATGCCTTCCAAAAGCTAAGCAGAGTATTAATAAACAAAAAAAAAACTTCTCAAGAAACAGAGAAAAGTGTTACTGAATTGTTACCTGATATCTGTGCGGGTGGTGTAATGGAGAAATAGTTGCATACACTAACGTACAATGACCCTATCTCTTCTTCTCCTCATCTATGGGATAAATAACAGGACAGACTGGGCTCTTCAATCATTTCTTTTCTTCTTTTAATCGGAATCAGCCCCTAGCAGGGCAGTAATGCCACGGAAACTCAAGATGTTACAGGGTGTGGAAGAATTAGGAACAGAAACATTAATGATGAAGAGAAAGACAAGAGAGTAATCAGGAGGACAGTAGATAGCAACTGACATTGAATTTAAATTTTTGAAAATTAAAGTTGTCTGGAAAGTATGGAGCTGGAATGGAGTCCCACATACAAGGCAATAAAGCCACTAAGACAAAAGGGGTTACAGGGTGTGAAAGAATTAGGAACAGAAACATAAATGATGAGCAGAAAGAGAAGAGAGTAATCGGGGGGGGGACAGTAGATAGCGATTGACGTTGCATTTAAATTTTTGCAGATTGAAGTTGGCTGGAAAGCAGGTAGCCGGAAGGGAGTTCCACAAGTAAGGCAATAAAGCCACTAAGACACAAGGGGGTTACTTTGCGCGGAAGAATTAGAAACAGAAACAGAAACATTAGCAATGAGTAGAAAGGGAAAAGTGCAATCACGTGGACAGTAGATAGCGATTGACATTGCATTTAAATTTTTGAAGATTGAAGTTGGCTGGAAAGCATGTAGCCGGAAGGGAGTTTCACAAGTGAGAAGTTACGACTACATCTAACCAGTTAAACTGTGAATTAATGAGATTACGACGTCAGTCTTGTACTGCGTTTAAATTCATGAAGTGTCGTAGCGAAGAGCTCACTCCAACAATTACCTTGAAAGTATTTATCGAAAAGACACAGAGAGGCAACCTTACGGCGGTAGGAAAGTGACAGGAGCAGAGCCTCCAGATCAGGACCAATAATATTGCCGATTCTTCTGCGGATCTTATCAAGGGTCTGAAGGTTAATAGCAGGGACACCAGGCCGTATGTAGCAGCAATATTCTAAGCGTAAAAAAGAAAACATATACACAACGCACACACCCAATTAAATTGAAAAAAAAAATGAAACCACCTTTGATAATGGCTAAAAGTATAGGCGAAAAGACATTGGAACAGTTTCTACACACTTTGTGTCCAAAAAAGAAAACACTTTTCGAACACAAGAAAAATTATATAAAAATTTTAATCGCAGTACCTTGTCTGTCGTCTTTAATGGAACATGTATAAATGAAGCATTGTTGCCTAAATACACAATATACAGTGCTGTTCGATAAAAGTGACTAACCTGATTTTTTTTTTTTTTTACTAAATGTTCTCTTCTCCGATGGAACGAAAGTTGAGCTAAATTCAACGGATAAGCGATCTAAAATCCGAAGAAGAAGCCTTGAAAGCTCTTTGAATTTAGCAGTAAGTACTGTCAAGCATCCGTTCGGTATAATGTTCTGGGGATGCTTTTCTTTTCATGGAACTGGTTTCTTAAAACCTATTGAAAAGACCCTCAGGAGCGAGCGGTACAAGAGAATTTTAGAGTCTTGTATGCACCCTTCTGCTGAAAGGGTGCAAATCGACCCCACCAAGCTCATTTTTATGCAAGATAATGCTCCCTGTCACAAATCAAAATTGATGAAGGAATACTTTGATGAGAAGCAGGTGAGTGTTATGACATGGCCGCCCCAATTTCTTGACCTTAACCCCATGGAAAACTTATGGAGCATTATAAAGTACAGGCTCTCGAGAAAGCAGTTGAGCAACAAAGAGGATTTGATTGTGAATTTCATATCCGAATGGAATTCAATGCTTGAAGATGAGATTTGCCAGAATCTAATCAAGTCAATGCCAAAAAGGGTTGAAAAGGTTATTCAAAATAAAGGAGGACCCATAGATTATTAAATATTTCGAACTATATGACCTATTATAAATAAATTATACCTTTATTATTCTTTATTTAAAGCTGTTCGGTTATGTTTCTATTGATTACTAGTTGCAGGAAATAAGTGAATCACTTTTTTTGCACAGAGTTTTTCCCTAAATCTCATTTATAACCAAAATTATAATTATCAATAGAATACCTTAGGGTGAGTAAACTTTTTTACTAGGTGGTCAGGAAAGGGTTCTTTATATTAGTAAGATTGAAATTTAGTTTGACCCCAAAAACAATAGGCGAAAAAATTTTAAGTAAAAATATCAGGCGAGTCACTTTTATCGAACAGCATTATATATATATATATATATATATATATATATATATATATATATGAAGTATTGCTGCCTAAATACACGATATATATATATATATATATATATATATATATATATATATATATATATATATATATATATATATATCGTGTATTTAGGCAGCAATACTTCATTTATACATGTTCCATTAATTTGTATATTTTTAGTGTTATAGAGTTGTTTTATTTTCCGAGCACATTGTGGTCGTGTTCGCAGTTAATATTATTAAGTGTTGGCCTTTTCTTCTTCTATTATTGCTATGTCCCGGAAAGGGATATATTTGATCGAAGTAGCTAAGTGGTTTTTGGCTACTATAACCAAGTAGTACACGGTAGCTGTAATCGACTGGTACTCGTCGTAGTCGCAGGTAATATGCTTCGGCAATAGGTGTAGACCAATGGGCGTCGTCAAATGACTTGATCTCGTCTTGGTCTCTCCGTCAGTCTGTATTTATGACTGACATTAGCCAATCATATTCCAGTGAGGGGGAACATAGGTGTATGCATATTCCATTATATCACCTCCCCCCCTGAGCTAAATTTTCCCGTGAAATTTAACTTTAATACTTTCTCTTTTTAGGGTCTGGACATAATCGATTAACTTTTTTCCTAAGTCTTTTCTCCTCAATCCTCCTTGAGGTGGTGTCGTTTGACACACTGGTACCTCCGGCCTTGAGGTAGGGGATACTGTAGTAGACCATGCGGTGTGGTGAATGGAAGAAGAGAAGATGAGTTATCTCTAGGTTAAGGCTTCCGCTGGCCGGTCCAGCTACATAAGAATGTTGGACTTTAATGGAGTCCAAAGAAACAGGCAAGACCGATATATATGTACAAAACAAATATATATTAATACGTGAATTACAAATAGATTAAAACACGAGTTACAATACGTTGAAGACATGAATAAAATGTTACAGTGTCTGTATGGAAAGTTGTGTGTGTGTTGTTTTTAGTTGAATGTCTGTACGGGTGAATTTTGTTTTAGCGTGTTCCCAGAATATGGGAAACGCTGGTTGTGTATAAGAGTTCACATATTGGAAATTTTTAGAGAAAGTTTTTTGTACCTCGCCCCACGTGCGAGGTTTCGGCCCGCGGCCGAAATCGACATAGTTGCTCACGCGTGCGCGTAAGCAGAGAGAAAGAGAAAAAGAGGCGAAAGGTCAGCCAGTATTTATACACCCGGGAGAGAGAGACCCCTGGTGAAGGGTTAAGGAAATGAAGAGGAGCTAACTGCGACAACACCACCATTGGCGAATGTTGACTTACTGGAACGGGAATTTCGAAAGCTTCATATAAGACTTCCATTGGAATCTCTTCGGTATATTCCGCGACCACTGTAGTATGTCTGGGTCTTTATTGATTCCAATGTCTTTTACACGGAAATGTTTCTCCTTTTATGTCGTATAAGACCTGACCAATTCGTTTGGTTATTACACCTTCTTCCCAATACGTTTTTCCATCCCAAAAGAACACTTTATCACCTGTCTTATATACTTTAGTCATGTGGAGTTGTTTTTTCGCCGGACTGGGCAATAGCCTGTCGAACACAGAGCGTATTTTTCTCGCAAACATTAGCTCTGCTGGCGATAATCCTGACGTCGTATTCGGGTTTTTAATCATTTTTTACAAGTGGATGAGGTTATTACGTTGGTATTTTCTACTAGTATGTTTCGGATAAAGTTTGATAAGTTTGTGGGTGTGTTTAAATGGATTCTAATAGAACTGTGGTCAGATAGGTGGAACGCAAGGCACCTGGAGAGTTTGGACAGTTTCTCCACATTCTGTGTACTGAAAAGAAAGCACTTTTGTTCTGTCGTCTTTAATGATATATATATATATATATATATATATATATATATATTGTTATAAAAACAAAGCACATTAAGATATATAATCCAGTGTTCTTATTGATATTTTTATTTTTACAAAACAGTGCTCAATGTAAATTTTCAGAGCATAAATATTATAAATTAACTGATTTAAAAATATGGTTTCTTCGCTACACAGGAATTACCATGTTTCAAAAACCGAAACATTGTAATTACTGTGTAGCGATGAAACCATATTTTTAAATCAGTTAATTTATAATATTATATATACATATATATATATATATATTTTTATCAGATTTATATGTAAAAATGTAAAAGACAATAGGAAAACTGTATTATTAACCGACGCGTTTTGTCCAATATGGCAAAAATCAATTTATATTTGCCTTGAAAAAATCCACAATGGACGAAACGCGTCGGCTAATAATACAATTTTCCTATTGCCTTTTACCTTTATATATATATATATATATATATATATATATATATATATATATATATATATATATATACATATATATATGAGGGCTGAGTTGAATCCTCGTTGAATAAATCGGATGATTTTCCAATTAAAATCTAAGTTTTTTCAGCCAACTGCTTCTTTGCTTTGTTTTTTTCCCCCGCAAAATGGAAGGATCGTATAACGATATACCTAATTTTTTTTATGTTGAATTTCTGCAGGCATCTCTCATTGTCTCTCAATGTTTATACGACAGAAGGCGAACACTGAAATGGTGAAAGCAAACTGTAGGGCAACGTGATGTGGAAAAGGCGGGCCGGGTAGAAAAGAGAATTAAGATGTTTTCAAAAACTCGGCGGCTTGGCAGCATTGGCAAGGATTTTACAAAATTTAATTTTGCAGAAAAGAAATGAATCTGATCGATTTATTTTCTGTATGTGTTTTTAATAATTTTAATCTATATTCTCGGGTGCTTCAATATGGTCTAATGGCTGGCAAACTTGACTCCCTAAATAATATTACGAATGAGTATTGAGTTCGATTCTCACTGGCTGCTACTTACTATCGGCCTTGTGCCAAACTTAGGCCACTCTTAGATAACCATCATTTTGTTTTTCAGGTTATTTCATAAAATATTTTTATGGTTTTAGAAATTTTGATTGCTACGAAGACTCTTAACAGCATAAAATGCACAAAGTGATTGGTTTCCTTTTTTACGGTTTGTCAACCCGTAAAAAGTTAAATTCTGTTTTTATTTAATCATCCTGTCGAATTTAACTAATATTTTTCGACTACATATATATATATATATATATATATATATATATATATATATATATATATATATTTGTATATGTGGGTATTTCTGCTTGTGATAGTTTGTGTGTAAAATATAGAAAAAGAAGGAGAAAAATAGAATAAGAAAGAGAAAAAGAGAACAAGAAAAAGAATGAGAGAATAAGAAAGAGTAAGAGAGAACAATAAAAAGAATGAGAGAATAAGAAAGAGTAAGAGAGAACAAGAAAGAGTAAGAGAGAACAATAAAAAGAAAAAAAGAATAAGAAAGAGAAAGAGAGAACAAGAAAAAGAAAGAGACTAAGAAAGAGAGAGCAAAAAAAAGAGAGACTAAGAAAGAGAAAGAGAGAACAAGAAAAAGAAAAAAGAATAAGAAAGAGAAAGAGAGAACAAGAAAAAGAAAGAGACTAAGAAAGAGAGAGCAAAAAAGAAAGAAAGAGAGAATAAGAAAGAGAAAGAGAGAACAAGAAAAAGAATGAGAGAATAAGAAAGAGAGAACAATAAAAAGAAAAAAAGAATAAGATAGAGAAAGAGAGAACAAGAAAAAGAAAGAGACTAAGAAAGAGAGAGCAAGAAAAAGAATGAGAGAATAAGAAAGAGAAAGAGAGAACAATAAAAAGAAAAAAAGAATAAGAAAGAGAAAGAGAGAACAAGAAAAAGAAAGAGACTAAGAAAGAGAGAGCAAGAAAAAGAAAGAGAGAATAAGAAAGAGAAAGAGAGAACAAGAAAAAGAATGAGAGAATAAGAAAGAGAAAGAGAGAACAATAAAAAAAAGAATAAGAAAGAGAAAGAGAGAACAAGAAAAAGAAAGAGAGACTAAGAAAGAGAGAAGAAGAAAAAGAATAAGAGAGTAAGAAAGAGAGAAGAAGAAAAAGAATGCGAGAATAAGAAAGAGAAAGAGACAACAATAAAGATTGAATAAGAAAGAGAAAATAAGAAAAAATAACGAGAGGATAAGAAAGTGAAAGAGAGAACAAGTAAGAGAACGGGAATGAGAAAGATAGAGATAGGGAGAGATAGAGAGAAAGAGAGACAGAGAAGTACGGGTGGAAGGAAAGAAAGAGCTACTTTAAAAGTTATTGTTTGAATTGGCAAGTTGAGAGAGAAAGAGGGCGAGGGAGAGGGAGGGAGGGGGGGGGGAAAGCAACTTTGCCAAAAGAATTCTGTTCGACAAATGATTGAAGATTTTTCTATGGGTTGGATTTAGCGTACAAAAGAATCCGGCGCCATGGATTCCCGGCTCGCAAGAAAATCTCTTTGACAGTGATGACGTCAGCAGTTGCGACCATGACACAAAAGGAAATAATAAAAGTTCACAAACCCCCCCCCCCTTGTCAAAGAGGGGGATGAATGAAGAAACGAAGACGAGTAGAATGAAAGCAACAAATGTAAGGCTCGAGAGCCTCTCAAAATAGAGTTTTACTTTAAGGGTGTGTGTGATACGAAATGAAGAGTAGCTGGCAGGAAGCTAAGATTAAAACATTAAGGAGGAGTTGCTAACAATTGACCTTTTGACCCTTTGATCCTGAATCATCAAGTCTGTCAACTCAAATCGGCGTGGTTGCAATAGTTAGCGAGCCTAGTTCGGTCGGTCATTACTACTAGTAGTGAGTTCGGTTCGCACTAGGTGCCGCATAAAACATTTGACATAAAAACAACAATGTTAGATAGGAATAAAGTGTCGCTGCCGTCACTCGAGTTTGAACATAGATCGCCAGTGAGCAAACACAGGCGATCCCATTATCGAATTAAGTAGACCACGTGACCATAGAGGAAACGCATATATGTAGGAAGTAGCTGACGACTAACAATCGTTATTGCTAGTTTACCCTCTATACTACATCGATCGCCATTTCTATTCTATCCTCTATTACGACGAGGGTCATTCAATAAATAAGGTGAATTTTTCTCTATAAGGACTTCTAATGAAGATAGAAGCTTACTTTTTTATTTTTTTTTTGTTTTACTTCTTTTTCACATGGATTAATATTTCTTTTGCAGTCAATGACCTCATTCAGTCTGACAGAAGGGTGACAGTGGATGACATTGCAAGGACTTTGCGCTTATCTGTTGGGACAAACGCAGGGGTCATCAGTCAGAAGGAGTCATCTTGCATCATGACAACGCAAGGCCTCACACAGCAGCCCAAACGGTGCAGACCATCAACGAGCTGGGCTGGAAACTGCTCCCTCACCCCCCTTACAGCCCAGACCTTGCCCCTTCAGATTTTCACCTGTTTGGTCCCTTGAAAGCGTTCACGAGAGGCACGAAGTTTAAAAGTGACGATGAAGTCAAAAGTGTTGTGAGCGACTGGCTGAGACATCAGTCCAAAGAGGGAATTATGTCATAATTTTCGAATAAATTATATATATATATATATATATATATATATATATATATATATATATATATATATATATATATGCTATTAAATATGTTTTGATCTTGGTACTCACTGAGTGGCCATTACTCAATGCTTTCTGATACAACTATGATTGGTAAGTGTCTCTTTTGAGAGGTTAGAAGTCCTTTATACGTCAAACTCCAGACTACTAATTTTTTAATTGTCCCATGCTATTAGCCTTATTGGCTTTGTGCATTTAATCTCACTCAGGAAGATTTTATGTACCTTATAAAGTACACAATGGCTTAAAATCGTTTGGTCCCTTGAAAGCGTTCACGAGAGGCACGAAGTTTAAAAGTGACGATGAAGTCAAAAGTGTTGTGGGCGACTGGCTGAGACATCAGTCCAAAGATTTTTACCCTGTGGGAATACGGAAGATTGTGCACAGATGGGAAAAGTGTGTGATAGTGCTGGGAGACTTCGTTGAAAAAAAAAGTAAGCTTCTATCTGTATTAGAAGTCCTTATACCGAAAGGTTCACCTTATTTATTGAATGACCCTCGTATTTGGATCGATGTTTCTAGTCTATCCTCTATTACTATACGGCCCTCTATTCTCTTCTCCATTCACTATATTAATTTCTCTGATCAGATCACTATTCGGTGGTTACTATTCGAGCGAGTATTATCGAGCGAGTACTATTAGTGTGATTGTTATTCAAAGGCATCTGGCACCAGTATTGTGCAACGGTGTTACTATAGTTGCATCTGCGATTACAAAGCCTCTACTACAATGTGCATTACGAAAATGACAACTTGTATTCGTTGATATTACAAAGGTGTCAAGCAGTTCGTTGACATGAAAAAAAATATGCTTGTAGCATGTGATTCTCTCTTTCAAATACCAAACGACTGAAACCATCGGTTGGGTTTGGTTTGGTTTATGGTCTATCAACCTCAAACGTTTATACCAACACACACATATATATATATATATATATATATATATATATATATATATGTGTGTGTGTGTGTGTGTGTGTATATATATATATATATATATATGAAGAAATATAGTCTTAAAATCTGGTATATTTATGGGATAAAGTGCTCAATATCAGAGATAGAGCGCGTGTAAATATAAAAGTGAAAATAGAAGTCAACACTTAGAGTCAACAGTCTGTTTCATGCTAGATGCAATCGCCAGGCCACGAGTGCTGTTATTTTTCTCGGCTATTTATATATACGGGTCAGTGGTGCATTGTGTGTCGTCTATTTTGGCGGTTATTTTACCGGAAGTCGTTTATTTGTTGTTTTTTTTTATTTGGGTTAAATTATTTTGCTTGTTTTTATTTATTTTTATTTTTATTTTTTATCGTATATATTTATTTATTTATTAGTTTTATTTTGATCGGTGTTTTTATTAACGTAATAAAAATTTGTTTATGTAGCTTATTTAATAGTTTTGTTTTTGTTTGGGAAGATATTTAAAGCTATTTGTTCAATTTTGGGGTTGATTGTTGTGGTTTGTTCTGACTATTATTTTGGTGGGAACGGTTTTTAATTTATTTATTTGGATTGATTATATTCATTTGTTTTTTCTAAACGGCTAGTTTATCGGTATCGGTTGTTAGTTAATTTATATATTTGTATATGTATTTAGATCAATTTATTTTACTTGTTATTTATTTGTTACACTGTATATTTTTCTTTTTGGTTTTCAATCTTTAAGTAACGCAGTATATTATATTTTATTTTTTCTTCATTTTTTATCGTTGTATAACAGTTATAGCTATTTTTTTCGTCCGATTTTTTGGTTTGATTTTTATAGTCTAACTAATATTTTGGTCATAATAGTTTGCTAATTTGTTTATTATTTACTTAATTTATTGATTTTGTTTCTTATTTTTATTCTATTTTGTCTATTCTAACAGGTGTGATTTGGTAATTTGTTTGGATTAATTTATTTTTAATTTGTTTGAATTAATTCATTATATATATATATATATATATATATATATATATATATATATATATATGATAGAAATTGTAAGGAGGATTTGATAATTATAATTATGTAATTCATTGAGTCTGAAAGAAACCTCAACAGAATGCAGAAAGCACTGGACGGCCATTTCGTCCTATATTTGGGACACATCAGCAGTGCGCATACACTACCGAGAATTGAAACCCTGACAGTTAGGTTGTCAAGCAAACACCATACCAAAGTCCAGTGCTTTCTGCATTCTGTTGTGGTTTCTTTCAGACTCAATGAATTGCCTAATTATAATTATCAAATCCTCCTTACAATTTCTATCAAGTGTATATCATTGCTTGATCCGGCTTGTAATGCTTCAGTTTGAGCGGCTTGGTGATAGTAGTCGTGGTTCCGGGGGGCACAGTCCTATGGCTACAGAGAATTTCAGTTGAGTTCCACCACGGAATATGTGAGCGAACGGCGCTATATTGAGACTGATTTGCTATCTCTTCGTCACCGATGCCCGTTGGAACTGTTGGTATGGTGTTTGCTTGACAACCTAACTGTCAGGGTTTCAATTCTCGGTAGTGGATGCGCACTGCTGATGAGTCCCAAATATAGGACGAAACGGCCGTCCAGTGCTTTCTGCATTCTGGTGAGGTTTCTTTCAGACTCAATGAATTGCTTAACTATATATGATGAAAATTTGGAAAAGACAAAGCAAAATCCGAATATGTGAGTTTACCGTTTTTTTATTTTGTTTTTGTTATTCTGTCGGCGTCAGACGTTTCGGTCAAATAGACCTTCTTCAGGACATGGTTAATGGAGACATATTTATATTAGACTTAAGTTAGATGAAGAGACGATATATACAGGACTAGTCAGAAAGAGAAAAACTGAAATTCTAAAGTCAGAGTATTCTTTCTTGGAGTCGGATACGCTGGCGTCACGTGGGCGGCGCTACGAAAACCTGCTCCCAGGGAAGAGATTTTATCCTAAGTGGAAAGTGGGGGGGGGACCTATTTAAAACTATAGCTTATCGGTACGTTTGTCAAATATTAATCTTGCTAGAAAACTTGATATGTTAAAGAAACCTTGTCGGGTGTTTATTGTGTGATATATATATATATATATATATATATATATATATATATATATATATATATATATGTATGTGTGTGTGTGAATAGAAAATTTATGGAACAAAATCACTCTGTAATTCAACTTTCATTAACACTTTTGCAAAGAGGACTTCTGTCGAGAGACAATTACATTCCTGACATTATTCTTTTTTTTAATAAAGAATTTCGGGCAATATTTATTCTCTACATATTTGCTTTCCTAATTTTATTTCTGCAAATAGTTTGTTTTTCATCAAAAGTCTCGCTTCGTAGATCTTAAAAACTACTCTCTGCACTATTCACTATACTGTTTAGTACTATTAGTACTAGAGATATTCGAAGGCGTCTGACACCAGCATTGTTCAACGGCGTTACTATAAGTTGTATCTGGGGATTACAAAGTCTCTACTACAACGGGCATTACGAAAGTGACAACGAGTATTCGTTGACATTACAAAAGTTGCAACGAGTGTTCGTCGACATCAGAGAAAAGAACAAGAGCTGATATATCTTAAATTCAATCAACGTACATGGACACCTCGACATGGCGTAATGGTTAACGAGTCTAGTCTGGTTAAATAACCTGCAAAGCATTGATAATCGTGGAAAACGAATCAATCAATGAAATACTGATTAGCTACACAGGCATGTCTTTTAGATTTATTTACATTCTCTGGAATATAAATGTATAGAAACTACTGGGGCCACAAAGTGAGGGATCACTTTATATATTGATTGTAATGTAGAACTGATCCTCCACTTTATATTTACAATATCATTCCTTGTTTGTTGATAAGCCATAGAAAACGAATCAATCAATGAAATACTGATTAGCTACACAGGCATGTCTTTTAGATTTATTTGCATTCTCTGGAATATAAAGGTATATAAACTAATCTGACCACAAATATATTGATTGTAATGTAGAATTATATAAATATATTGATTGTAATGTAGAATTGATCCCCCACTTTTTATATACACATAATTTTTTTTGGGTTATCGAATTCTGATTAGGTATAAATCCACATATTCTTCCTCTCCAGCTATGGGTTAATTAGTAAGACTCGTATCCCCGTGGGTAACGATATGAATAGACGATATCTGAACCAGGTGACGAAAAAAAAAGAAGGTCACTTTCCCGCCAAGGGCAAGCCAAAACTGACTCCGATCCCAAGATGGCTATTAGTAAAGACCAACACCAGCATAGTGTCACTTGAGCTCCAAAACGTCCTCATCCACTCCATTACTACTCCGTTCAGCTTCGATCAAAGCGGACCTCGGCATAGAAAACTAGATTAGAAAAATAACCATCGGCAGGCAATTGTATGGAAGCACTTCAGATCGTGATAAAACCACGTCTTTTATACGGAGGTGCGCATAGAATCAACTATATGTTTATCCTTGCGCGTGAAGATAAAATTATCTGGCTTAGTGTTCAGGCGTACGCTTCGGCCACTGGGAGAGATTGTCCGCCAAAACTTGGACACGATATACGTCGAGAAGAGAGAAACAAATGACGTAATATCCGCTTAGGTTCTAATCCAAATATCTCGCATCTGCTGGCTTTAGGATTCGTAGCATTGTTGGTATGAGTCTATCACAGTCTGTTCATTATCTATCTATCTATCTATCTATCTATCTATCTATCTATCTATCTATCTATCTCAGTCTGGTCATTATCTATCTATCTATCTATCTATCTATCTATCTATCTATATATCTATCTATCTATCTATCTATCTATCACAGTCTGTTCATTATCTATCTATCTATCTATCTATCTATCTATCTATCTATCTATCTATCTATCACAGTCTGTTCATATCTATCTATCTATCTATCTATCTATCTATCTATCTATCAAACTCAGTCAGTTCATTATCTATCTATCTATCTATCTATCTATCTATCTGTCAAACTCAGTCTGTTCATTATCTATCTATCTATCTATCTATCTATCTATCTATCTATCTATCTATCTATCTATCACAGTCTGTTCATATCTATCTATCTATCTATCTGTCTATCTATCTATCTATCTATCTATCTATCAAACTCAGTCAGTTCATTATCTATCTATCACAGTCTGTTCATATCTATCTATCTATCTATCTATCTATCTATCTATCTATCTATCTATCTATCTATCTATCTATCTATCTATCACAGTCTGTTCATATCTATCTATCTATCTATCTATCTATCTATCTATCTATCTATCTATCTATCTATCACAGCCTGTTCATTATCTATCTATCTATCTATCTATCTATCTATCTATCTATCTATCTATCTATCTATCTATCTATCTCAGTCCGTTCATTTCTATCTATCTATCTCAGTCCGTACATATCTATCTATCTATCTATCTATCTATCTATCTATCTATCTATCTATCTATCTATCTATCGTTCTAAAATCTGTTTACGTTTCTCAAGCTGAGAAAATCCTTTCATGCCAGGATTTAAAAATACTAAAATTAAAGAAAAAGAAAGACGAATAAAAAAAAAACACTTTCCATTTCTATCCGATTAATTTCGAATAAACGTTTGAAAGGGGATCTAGATTAAATTTGGGGACCACGTTTAATAAAAATAATGAGAATTATGGTTTGGGCGCCGGGTGCTTTGATTTAAACACCCTAAGGATTTAAGGAATAATTCCTGAAGATCTATCTATCTATCTATCTATCTATCTATCTATCTATCTATCTATATATATATATATTTTTTTTTTCATATGCCACAAGATGTCGGGCTTTATTAGTTGTTGCATCATCCTTGATAAAAAGAAAAAAGATGAAATATCGACTTACACATGAAGACACGGTCTTAAGAAAGAAATGAAAAATATCTACACGAGTTTCACAGAAATGAAGAGATATTTGGCAAAAGTATAAATGTCGTTTCGCTCGAGAATATAAATAAATTAATTCAGGTTTGTTTGTTTTTAAATTTTCATCCCAAGCAAGGCAATAAAGCCGCTAAGAAAAGAAAATGGGTAATGAGAGTGAAATAACAAGAAAACGAAAAACATTATTACGGAACAAGAAAAATAAAAAGAGAGGAATCAAGAAGACAGAAGCTGACGAACGACATTGGATTTAAATCTTTGAAGATTGAAGTTGCCAGAAAAACGGAAAATCGAATGAGACTTCCACAGGCAAGAAGTGCGAAAAAAGAAACAGTTAGCATAGAACTTACGTTTGTTTCTAGCCATTTCAATTGCAAAATAAGGAAAACTTGTGACCAGTCTGGCACTGCGCTTAAATTCAAAAAGTCTTGGTACGATGGCGAAAACACAGTCCGAAAAATTATCATGAAAAGTCAATAGGCAGCTACATTACGTTTATCAGAAAGTGACAGAAGCCGAGATGCCAGGTGAGGATCAATAACATTGCAGATTCTTATTTGGGTTTTATCAAGGATCTCTAAATATATAACCCCGTGACAATATCTGGTAGCAATATTGGAAGAATGGACGAATGGTAGACTTAGCAATTGATTCGATATAAACTTCCCCTTTCCGAAAAGGCGCAATGAGTCTGTCTTCTGGTGGTTAGCAACAGCCATACTGGCGGAAGGCAGAAAGAGGTTTCCCAGATGATTAATAAAGAACAGATTTCTTCTAGAGGCATTAAGATTAATAAGTCATTACTTGCCACACTTTTTAGCTGGTTTTAGGTTCCTTTTGACAGCAGCTGCCAATTCGACCTTATTGAACCAATCAGGGTTACTCTCAAGACAGGAGTAACGATATGCGTTTTCAGCTACAACATTTTTAACTTATCAAGGTTACTGTTAAGACAAGGGGTAAACATATGCGTCTTCAGTTACCAAATTGCTCTTATCGAAACCATTGGTGGTACTGTTAAAACAAGAGTAAATATATGCGTCTTCAGCTACCAATTTGACCTTATCGAATCGATCGGTGTTACTGCAAAAACAGGTGTAATAACTTGTGTCTTCAGCTACCAAATTGTCGTTATTGAAACCATTGGTGGTAATGTTAAAACAAGAGTAAATATATGCGTCTCCAGCTACGTATTTGACCTTATCTAGCCCATCGGTGTTACTGCTAAGACGGGAGGAAATATATGGTTCCTCAGCTGCCAATTTGACTTTATCGAATCGATCGTGGTTACTGTTAAGACAGGAGTAAACATATGGGTCTTCTGCTGCCAAATTGACATTATCGAATCAACAAGGGGTACTGTTAATGCAGGAGTAAACTTATAGGTTCAGCTACCAATTTGGCCATATCGATTTGACTGGCTTTGCGTTGTCAGGATTAAACATATGGTTTTTCAGCTGCGAAATTGACCTTATCGAATCAATCGGGTTTACTCTTAAAACAGGAGTAAACATAACGGTTCAGCAACCAATTTGACCGTATCGAATCCATTGGGGTTATTGTTATCCGGAGTAAACATATGGGTCTTCAGCTGCCAATTTCACCATATGGAATCGATCGGGGTTACTGCTAAGACGGGAGTAAACATATGGGTTCAGCTACCAATTTGACCTTATCGAATCGATTGGGATTCCTGTTGTCAGGAGTAAACATATGAGTCTTCAGCTGTCAAATTGACCTTATCGAATCGATTGGGGTTACGGTTAAGCTCAAACCTATGCATCTTCAGCAGAGACACCGAATTGAGATCTGAAGATTTGGCAAAAGGGAGAAACTCTAAAACGTTCTGTAATAAAATAAGGAAATTTCCGTTAAGAAATGCATATCCCATAAACACCGGAAGATACTACAGTTGTACCCAAAACTTTCCAAAGAGTCTGAAAGAGTGATAATATTTTTAAAAAATTTTTGTTCACTTTTCTTTCAGGTATTTTATAAAAGATGTCTTGGAAATTAAAAATAGTCAACTGAAAGCCTAACTCAAGTTGTGAAAATCTTCTGTCAAAAGCAAGGATCAGTTATACAAACAGAACGGAATTAAACTTTAGGAATCAGCACATATGCTGAGCCGACCAATCATTATTATTAACCCAAACAAAACCATTTATTATAACTTATAATAAAAGGAGGCACTGTGGAGTAATGGATAGCGACTCGCATTGAGGAATCAAAGAGCCGAGTTCGAATTCCAGTCGAATCCATTACATTCACTTCCGTGCTAATACCCTTGGGAAAGGTATGAATCCTCTTCTTCTCCCCTGATTTATTTATTAACACAAACAAAACAATTTATTATAATTTATAATAAAAAGGAGGCACTGTGGAGTAATGGATAGCGGCTCGGATTGAGGAATCAGAGAGCCGAGTTCGAATTCCAGTCGAATCCATTACATTCACTTACGTGCTAATACCCTTGGGAAAGGTATGAATCCTCTTCTTCTCCCCTGATTTATTTATTGACACAAACAAAATAATTTATTATAATTTATGATAAAAAGGAGGCTCTGTGGAGTAATGGATAGTGGCTCGGATTGAGGAATCAGAGAGCCGAGTTCGAATTCCAGTCGAATCCATTACATTCACTTCCGTGCTAATACCCTTGGGAAAGGTATGAATCCTCTTCGTCTCCCCTGATTTATTTATTATAATTTATAATAAAAAGGAGGCACTGTGGAGTAATGGATAGCGGCTCGGATTGAGGAATCAGAGAGCCGAGTTCGAATTCCAGTCGAATCCATTATATTCACTTACGTGCTAATACCCTTGGGAATACTATGAATCCTCTTTGTCTCCCCCCAGCTATGGGTTTTTCATGGATGGCTACTGGTCAACCGCAGAAAGAAATGGCAAATGAAAGAATCTACATCGTCAGTCATATATAACGCATAGTACGTAACTGATACATCGATATCTGTATACTTATCTGTCTGTCTTTTATTGCTTATTTCTCTATTTATCAATTTTGGTCTTTCCATCTCTGGCTATGTTGATTATCGCTATTTATTTATCTTGATTGTCAGTTTCTCTCTTCAAGAACACATGGCACAGTGGATAAAGGCGTTGGTAAGATCCTGTGGCAGGATCCAAAGAGTGTGAGTTCAATACCTGTTTAAGGCGGTGGAGAACTTGGAGAGGGAATTAACAGGAGGTAACTGATAACTGACATCCATTAGACATGGCACGTGGAACTAGAACAATCTACCTCAGTGAGCGAAGTAAAGGGTTCAGTTCGACATTCCAACCACCTGAAGAAGGCTGGAGCGTACAACGGCCGAAACATTCTGATAAATATGGCGACAAAGATGAGGACAATAGTCCGAATAATGTAAATAGTATAGATAATACCTCATTTCAGAAATATAGACAGATACTGAAAGGCCGAAACGTTGTAATAAATATGGCAACAAAGATGAGGACTATAGTCCGAATAATGTAAATAGTGTACATAATACCTCATCTCAGAAATATAGACAGATACTGAAAGGCCGAAACGTTGTGATAAATATGCCGACAAAGATGAGGACAATAGTCCGAATAATGTAAATAGTGTACATAATACCTCATCTCAGAAATATAGACAGATACTGAAAGGCCGAAACGTTGTGATAAATATGCCGACAAAGATGAGGACAATAGTCCGAATAATGTAAATAGTGTACATAATACCTCATCTCAGAAATATAGACAGATACTGAAAGGCCGAAACGTTGTGATAAATATGCCGACAAAGATGAGGACAATAGTCCGAATAATGTAAATAGTGTACATAATACCTCGTCTCAGAAATATAGACAGATACTGAAAGGCCGAAACGTTTGTAATAAATATGGCGACAAAGATGAGCACAATAGTCCGAATAATGTTAATAGTGTACATAATATCTCATCTCAGAAATATAGACAGATACTGAAAGGCCGAAACGTTGTAATAAATATGGCGACAAAGATGAGGACAATAGTCCGAATAATGTAAATAGTGAACTTTCTATCTATTTTCATTAATCTGTCTATCTATCTATCTATCTATCTATCTATCTGTCTGTCACAGTATTTTCATATCTACCTCTCTCAGTTTGTTATCATCAATCTATCTATCTATCTATCTATCTATCTATCTATCTATCTATATTATCACTTTTTATCTATTTTCATTATTATCTTCAATCTATCTATCTATCTATCTATCTATCTATCTATCTATCTATCTATCTATCTATCTATCTATCTTTATATTATATTAAAATTGCTAGTCTTTCAGAATGCCTTGAAAAAAAATCTTGAAAATATCACATTCGACATTTTTAGGGCATTTCCAGCGTTTGATTAGTCTGTGTTATAATATACAAAAAAAGTTTTCTTGTGAACTCTTTGCTTTAGGCTTACCATTCCTAAGACACTTTGTGAAATTCCCTGAACCATCTTTTTACCAGCAAATATGGCTGATTTTTTCTTCTTGTTGCATTAGTCATAACAAAAAAGAAGAAGAAGAGAATATCAAATTACAAAGGAAGCCGGCAAAAAATAAATTCATATTGGCAAATAATAAAGTTTCTACATACAGCGGGGGTAGAGTAACTAAGGTATTATTTATAATGTATCCAAGGTGGAGACGCTTGTGAAATTTACGACATTCAAGATGGATGTCGGTGTACGGATTTTAAGGCAGGCTTGCCTTAGAAAAAGAAAGTCGATTTACAATGAATCTCTGCATGAGACATGATTAAATTATGGTATTGGTGGGAAAAAGTTGAAAAATATCGACTGTCAGATAAAAAAGAGATTCTAGACATGTCTTCTTGATTTCTGGAACCGTGAGTGTTTGCCTGTCTGTTTAGTCTGTTCATATCTATCTATCTATCTATCTATCTATCTATCTATCTATCTATCTATCTATCTATCTCAGTCTGTTCCTATCTATCTATCTGTCTCAGTCTGTTCATATCTATCTATCTCAGTCTGTTCATATCTATCTATCTATCTATCTATCTATCTATCTATCTATCTATCTATCTATCTATCTATCTATCTCAGTCTGTTCCTATCTATCTATCTATCTATCTATCTATCTATCTATCTATCTATCTCAGTCTGTTCATATCTATCTAGCTATCTATCTCAGTCTGTTCATATCTATCTATCTATCTATCTATCTATCTATCTATCTATCTATCTATCTATCTATCTATCTCAGTCTGTTCAATATCTATCTATCTATCTATCTATCTATCTATCTATCTATCTATCTATCTCAGTTTGTTCAATATCTATCTATCTATTTATCTATCTCAGTTCATATCTATCTATCTCAGTCTGTTCCTATCTATCTATCTATCTATCTATCTATCTATCTATCTATCTATCTCAGTCTGTTCATATCTATCTATCTCAGTCTGTTCCTATCTATCTATCTATCTATCTATCTATCTATCTATCTATCTATCTATCTCAGTCTGTTCATATCTATCTATCTCAGTCTGTTCCTATCTATCTATCTATCTATCTATCTATCTATCTATCTATCTATCTATCTATCTATCTATCTATCTATCTATTTTACCCATCGAACCCAGTACAGAGTCCGAACAAAAAAAAAATGTATACACACTTCAGGAATGGAAAATCTTGTATAAATATTGAAAATATTAAATATATTCAAACATCACGAGATTAATCCAACTGACCTTTGGGGTCTACGATCACAAGATCTGCTCAAAATAGTTGGCTCTAGCTTACAGACAGGTTAGTTTTGTCGGCGACACTAGATTTGTTTTTGAGGCAGAAGTAAACATTTTTATGTTTACACATTCTTTCTATAGATACAAATATTTAAGTAAATGCTCTGTTTTATAATAAACAGCATTAATGACATTTACTGGCCTGAATGTCCGAGAAATTTTCATAGAAAATATTCGTTCTCCGACAGGAATCGAACCTGTATCCTATACGGAACCATCATTTAGCCTGACATGCCTTAAAATAATTAATGTCTTAAAATAATTGTCGGACTTTGTCCATTTCATAATGTGTGACGTCATTTGTTTACATTTGGATACGCTATGAACAGATATGAATGTACGTGAGTGAATCATGGAAGATTGTAGTTTAAAAGCAGTAAAATCGAACTTGCTAATCGAACGCTCCTCTCCGAATCGGTTAAAGGCACGTCAGGCTATATAAAGGTTCGGTATAGGATACAGGTTCGATTCCTGTCGGAGGACGAATATTTTCTATGAAAATTTCTTGGGAATTCCGGCCGGTAAATGTTATTTAATACTGTTTATTATAAAACAGAAACATTTACTTAAACACACACGCACACACACACACACACACACACACACACACACATATATATATATATATATACATATATATGTACCTGTGCTAAGTATACACACATACACGCATATATATATATATATATATATATATATATATATATATATATATATATATATATATACCTGTGCTAAGAATAAAGTAAAGGAAACGCTTTGATAATTCCCACTATGACGAAGGAAGCCGGTCGACTCAATCACTGAACAAGACGTACAAAGGCTCGTCGCAGAAATTCCTGTAATAGCATGGAGTGAAAAGAAAATCCGACGCTCTATGACCAACCCCATACCGAACGTGTACTCTAAGAGAATTGACTTTGCATCGGATGCAATCATTAAAAGGTACAATTAGTAATGCAGGTGGCAC
>OZ038519.1:55298171-55333171 GCA_964036315.1 Acanthosepion esculentum | reverse complement strand
TCCAAGCAAAGTTTGCAGGTTTTTGATAGGTTGTTGTAGGCTGATGATTTTTTCCTTATTTTCCAAGATATTTTTGGTGTGGTGTGTGTTTTGTTTTTTATTTCCCAGATATACTTAGAAAGCATTGTGCTGTTCGCATATTTACTATTTGTGAAAGACATTTTGTGTACATAATAAAAATGAAAATAAATAAAAACAAGCAAAACAATTTGACCCAAATAAATAAGCGAACAAGCGATTTCCGGTAATGACGGCCATTATAGACTACCAACAATAAGCCATATAAACAAATTTTTACTACGTTAACCAAAAACACCGATCAAAATAAAAGAATAAATAAATAAATATATAAGATAAAAAATAAAAATAAAAATAAAAAAACAAACAAAAAACAAGCAAAACAATTTGACATAAATAAATAAACAAATAAGCCACTTCCGGTAAAAGTAACCGCCAAAATAGACTACCCATAATGCACCACTGACCCTTATATAAATAGCCGAGAAAAATAACAGCACTAGTCGCCTGACGATTGCACTAGCATGAAACAGACTGTCGCCTCTAAGTGCTGACTTCCATGTCCACTTTTATATTTATATATATATATATATATATAGCATAATGAGAGGCCACGTATACTTTCTTGTTATGTATATAATATCTGGATAAAATAAATGAAACAAAATTGGGTGTTTTTTTATGAAAGTATTTATTTCTGTGTTTTTCTATATATATATATATTGTATATATACATATATTATATATATATTATATATATGTATTGTATATATACATATATTATATATATATTATATATATATTGTATATATACATATATTATATATATATACAAAAACACAGAAATAAATACTTTCATAAAAAAAACACCCAATTTTGTTTCATTTATTTTATCCAGATATTATATACATATCAAGAAAGTATACGTGGCCTCTCATTATGCTATATATACATATATATATATATATATATATATATATATATATATATATATATATATATATGTGTGTGTGTGTGAGAAAACTGTTGACCGAGAATTTTTTAGAGCTTTCATAGATTAATCGAAACTGCATAGAATTTCTACAGACGGTGCCTCCGAAAAAAAAAAAGAAAAGAAATCTCTTGTTCTCACAAAACAGAAGCACAATACAAAAAAAGTAAACAGTAGTAGCTTAGAGATCTTTTAACGAAATATGTCTTAGAAAGGGATTGCTTCTCAAATACAAAAATAATATATATATATATATATCTTTATGATGTTTTTGATGTTATTTTTTGTCTAGATATGAAATAAATTAATCAAGAAATGAACGTCTGCTATAAAAATATGCCTTTTATCAATTATCAAAATGAAAAGTCGAAGCAAATTCATGATGGGTACGTAATAACATAAATAATATATATATATATATATATATATATATATATGAAAATACTGAGATGGACAGATATGAACTGGCTGAGATAGATAGAAATAAAAATGAACAGACTGTGATAGATAGATAGATAGATAGATAGATAGATAGCTAGATAGATAGATAGAGAGATAATGTGAAAATATAGATGGACTGATAGATAATGAACAAACTGAGATAGATAGATAAATCGATAGATAGATAGATAGATAGGAGCAAACGTAGATAGATAGATAGATAGATAGATAATGAACAAACTGAAATATATACATAAATCCATAGATAGATAGATAGATAGATAGATAGATAGATAGATAGATGGCCTTTTTATAGGAATTTTAGAATTTTATATACAGTATTCGTAGTTGATTCTATTCAGTGTTTACTTCAAATTTTTAAATGTAGATTACTTCGTGGATCTGTAGTTTTAATTTGTTATTCTCTTGGTGTAGGATAGTTGCGTTATTAATCAGTATTTTTTAAATATTGTGAATGTGGGCCAGAATGTTGGTCTAAATGTCTCGCAATGGACGAATGGCCAGACATGTGTAGAGTAA
Organism: Acanthosepion esculentum; assembly: GCA_964036315.1. Taxonomy (NCBI): domain Eukaryota; kingdom Metazoa; phylum Mollusca; class Cephalopoda; order Sepiida; family Sepiidae; genus Acanthosepion; species Acanthosepion esculentum. The sequence goes on along the minus strand of OZ038519.1, from coordinate 55,331,181 downwards.
GACGTCTTCATAATATAGTTGTCGTATATAATAAAATATATATATATATGTATATATATATATATATATATATATATATATATATATATATATATATATATATACATACATATATATGTGTGTGTGTGTGCGCGCGCGCGCGTGTAATTTAGGCATCAAATTCTCTTCTAGGCATATCTAATTAAATAAATTACAAACAGTATGTCTGCTTATTTTTTAGCATAATCCGTTCATATTCATGGGTATTTTTCCGTGTGTTGCAATCAAATTATGCACTGAAACAATGAAAATCACTTTTATTTCCCAAGCATAATGTGTGACGTCAGTAGTTTACATTTGGATACGCATCGAGCAGATATGAATGTACGTGAGAAAATCATGGATGATTGTAGTTTAAAAACAGTAAAATCGACCTTGCTAACCGAAACTCTCCTTTGTGGCCCAATCGGTTAAAGGCACGTCAGGCTATATGACGGTTCCATATAGGATACAGGTTCGATTCCTGTCGGAGGATGAATATTTTCTCTGAAATTTTATCAAACATTCAGGCCGGTAAACGTTGTTTAATACTGTTTATTATAAACAGGGCATTTACTTAAATATTTGTATCTATAAGAAGAATGTATAAACATAAAAATGTCTTAAAATATATGTTTATATATATATTTATTTAGGCAGCCAATTCTTCTTTTAGGCATGTCTGATTAAATAAATTACAAACATTATGCCTGCCTACATTTTGGCATAATCCGTTCATATTCATGGATATCTTTTCCGTGTGTTGCAATCAAATGATGCAAGAAATGCATTTTAACAATGAAAATCACTTTTATTTCCCAAGTACTTTCCATCTCTTTCTGAGGTCATCATCAGTGGTGCAACTGGTAAGGCAAAAACTATGTGTAGTTGTCCATTACTGAATTTTTCTTTTGCGTTTAAATGCAGCGGTTGATAGTTCTGCTTTCATGTTCATTAGAAAGTGAAAAAAATATCCACTATGAAAACGCACACACATATGTATATATGTGTACGTGTGTGTGTGTGTATATATATATATATATATATGTGTGTGTGTTTGTGTACATGGTGGATAAAAATAGTTTTACAAACTTTGATGAGGCGAGTTCCTGACACCAAAACAAGGTCAAATGTTTGATTATAGAAATACTGACTTGTGGATGTGGGTTGATATATATATATATATATATATATATATATATATATATGTGTGTGTGTGTGTGAGAAAACTGTTGACCGAGAATTTTTTAGAGCTTTCATAGATTAATCGAAACTGCATAGAATTTCTACAGACGGTGCCTCCGAAAAAAAGAAAAGAAATCTCTTGTTCTCACAAAACAGAAGCACAATACAAAAAAAGTAAACAGTAGTAGCTTAGAGATCTTTTAACGAAATATGTCTTAGAAAGGGATTGCTTCTCAAATACAAAAATAATTTATATATATATATATATATATATATATATATATATATATATATATATATATATATATATGATGTTTTTGATGTTATTTTTTGCCTAGATATGAAATAAATTAATCAAGAAATGAACGTCTGCTATAAAAATATGCCTTTTATCAATTACCAAAATGAAAAGTCGAAGCAAATTCATGATGGGTACGTAATAACATAAATAATATATATATATATATATATATATACATATATATATATATATATATATATATATATATATATATATATATATATATATGAAAATACTGAGATGGACAGATATGAACTGGCTGAGATAGATAGAAATAAAAATAAACAGACTGTGATAGATAGATAGATAGATAGATAGATAGATAGATAGAGAGATAGAGAGATAATGTGAAAATATAGATGGACTGATAGATAATGAACAAACTGAGATAGATAAATCGATAGATAGATAGGAGCAAACGTAGATAGATAGATAGATACACAGATAGATAATGAACAAACTGAAATATATACAAAAGGGTATCCTTGTACCTCAACTCACCAACTGATCGCAAATATTCAAAATGTCCTCCGCTTTGCTTCTACACACGTATGCACCGGTAGGATCATTGACTGGTGGAGCCTTTAAAATATTCCTACACGGTATCGAGTGATTTCGCAGGCCCCTCTGACACTTTGATGAAGCGTCTCTGCCTTATTAAGGTCTGCTGCATAAGCCAAGTGTTTCCGATGGCCCCATAGATAAAAAATCCGAAGTGTCGAGGTCGGTGAAACGTGCTGCCTATGGAATATGTCCTTCCCTTTTTCATAGGAGATATCAGTGCGCCGCGAACGATGTGACTAAAATGTGCTGGAGACTGATAACGCTTGAACCACAGGCGTCTTCGTATTAGCAATGGTGGGACAATCTCTAACAGGTCTGGAAGTGTCTTCAAAATAAAATCCCGTAGACAAATATTGTAAGACGTGGATGGAAACATATGGACCTACCAGAAAGTCACCTACAATTTAAGCTCAAACATAAAATCGTAAACTGATGCTGGTGTCTAGCCTGTATAGTACCAGGGGGGGTTCTGATTCGTCCACAAATGTTGCTTGTCTGAATTTGTTTTTCAAATGTTGTCTCATCCATAAACAAGACTGAAGAGACAAAAAACGGATCGTCAGTTTGTGCAATAAACCCCCTGTTGAGTGATTAGAGGTCAAAATATCATGCACACGTTATAAAATTTTTTTTTGTGCTGTCAGTTCCTAGGAACTGGGCTGCTTGCACATGATGAGAGAGTCCACTATATATATATATATATATATATATATATATATATATATATATATATATATATATATATATATATATATATATATATATATATATATATATATATATATATATATATATATATATATATATATATATATATATATAAAATAAAAATAAATAAAAAAAAAAAAAATAATAATTTATTAAGTAATTCATTGAGTCTGAAAGAAACCTCAACAGAATGCAGAAAGCACTGGACGGCCGGTTCGTCCTACATTTGGGACTCATCAGCAGTGCGCATCCACTACCGAGAATCGAAACCCGGACAGTTAGGTTGTCAAGCAAACGTCATACCAACTGTCCCAACGGGCCTCGGTGACGAAGAGGTAGCAAATCAGACTCAATATAGCGCCGCTCGCTCACATAATGCGTGGTGGAACTCAACTGAAATTCTCTGTAACCATAGGACTGTGCCCCCGGGACCCACGACTACTATCACCAAGCCGGTCACCTTCAGTTCCAGCCCACACATTAATCGTAAACTGATGTGTCTAAGCCGTATAGTACCACAGGTGTTTCGATCCGCCCATAAATGTTGGTTGTGTAGATTTGTTATTCAATCTTTCCCAGATGTTGCCTAATCCGTAAACAAGACAGAAGAGGCAAACAACGGATCGGCAGTTTGTGCAATAAACCATCGGCAAAAGTTCTCTCGTTGTGAGTGATCAGAGGGCGAAAGACCCTGTCCGAGTTGCCCATGATACGGATACAGGACCTGCTCTTGAAGTACCCTTGATGCGGTACTTTGAGATGTAAGACATGCTAGGGCCACTTAACGCCTGCTGATACCTGGATCGTCCCCGACAGACTGTGGAATGTGTTCTTCTTGGTCAGGCGCACGAGCGGATCTCGGCCTTCCTCGATCCATAGATTGTGGTGCCAGAGATACTGTCTCTGCTTTGTGACTATAAATACCTGCAAAGACTGGATGATTTGGCTGCCTTCGGTCGGGAATATTCGGCCATTGTTAAACGGAACTCTTCCTAGTTAACTCACCACTACACCCATTAAGGGTTGAAGACAGACTAGACACAAATGTACACGAATGACAAATCACACACACACACACACACACACACACACACACACACACACACACACACTCTCTCTTATATATATAAGGAAGCACGGTGGAGTAATGGATAACGGCTTGGAGTGAGGAATCGGAGAGCCGAGTTCGAATTCCAGTCGAATCCATTACATTCAATTACGTGCTAATACCCTTGGGAAAGGTGTGAATCCTCTTCTTCTCCCTCCAACTATGGGTAAATAGCAGGACAGACTGGGTTCTATAGCCTTGGTTGGCAACTGGTCTAGGAGAAGGACAACTCTGAATTCAAAACCTGCTGAGGGTCGTTTGGGGACCTTGTGGCATTCGCTGCACCAGGTCCCTGTATTCGTCCCTCCAAAAAGTGTGGATGGCCCTGCACAAAGCCTTCACCACTAGCCTTCACCGACACATTGCCATGTGTCGGTGTCGGGCTTTCAGTTTCTGGAAACTGATCTGCCTGACCCTCATACGTCGAGTTCGACGGGAGAGTCCATCATATATATATATATATATATATATATATATATATATATATATATATATATATATAAATATAGGTAACTATACTGGTGTCGAAAAACCCTCGAATTCTTGATTTAACAATAGCCAAACCAGTCACGAAGGGAAAAAAAGGTTTTAAAAAAGAAAGAGCCAGGAACATGAAAGTCTGTCGAAAATAATCGCACAGATACAGGTTCAAGGCCCAAAGAAAGAAACCCCGATACGAGTAAACAACTAACTAAAGAGCTCGATACAAACGTAGAGCAGTCAAACCTAATGAGCCAGACAAAGCTACCAAGGTTTCACTTAGGCAGATCGTCAGGGTCAGCTGGCTAAAGAGGCAAAAGAAAACGGCGTATATATAGGCGACAAACAAGACAACACCACGTGACCAAGGAAAAAAGAAAAGAAAAGAAGACACCGTGGGGGATGGGGTATAAATTTATTCAAGTGAAACCTTGGTAGGTTTGTCTGGCTCATTAGGTTTGACTATATATATATATATATATAAATATAAAAGTGGACATGGAAGTCAGCACTTAGAGGCGACAGTCTGTTTCATGCTAGTGAAATCGTCAGGCGACTAGTCAATCGTCAGGCGAATATATATATATATATATTGCCAAACGGACTCTGTAGGTAAATATTATAGCACGTCAGGCTAAATGATGGTTTTGTGTATTCAATTCTTGTTAGATGACATAGGGAAGGTCGATGATAAAGATTAAAAACAGACCGTCAAATTATTTGATGAGTAGCCGTTCTGGACAATTTTCATTGCACGGCTGGATCAGCTCAAAATAATAATAATAATGTTAGTTCTTTGTAATTTTGATCTTGTGGAGGTTACTATTTACAAGTTACAATTTGAAAATATTGATTAAATATGTGTTTTGCACATTGGCTACCATTTTGATCTTGCCGGACAGATAAGCCTTACTATCGAGACGGGAGTAAATGGTTGTGTCGTCATCGTAGATGCCACGATGAGAACTGATGTCATACCACTTCTGTGGTACCTAGAGTTTTTGAATCGTTGGTGAAGATTAAAAACAGCGTAAGACCGAGGATAGAGCCTTGTGGTTCATCTGCGTTAGTACGAAATTATTTGATGAGTAGCCCTTCTGGACAACTTTCATTTTTCTCGGCTGGATCAGCTCTTAATAATAATAATGTCAGTTCTTTGTAGTTTTGATCTTTCAGGTGTTGTTATTTGCAAGTTACAACTTGAAAAATATGGATTATATATGTGTTTCGGACATCGGCCTCCATTTTGATCTTGCCGGTCTGATAAGTCTTACTATCGAGATGGGAGTAAATGGTTGTGTTGTCAGCGTAGATGCCGAGATGAGAGCGGATGTCATAGGGAAGGTTGTCGATGAAGATTAAAAACAGACCGAGTATGAAGCCGCGTGGATCACCCGCGTTCGTACGAAATTATTTGATGGACAACGTTCAGTTCATGACTGGATCAGCTCAAAATAATAATAAAGTTTCGATCTTGCTGGTATTGTTATTTACAAGTTACAAGTTGAAAATATGGATGAAACCCGACAGAATGTAGAAATATAGCCAAGAGCTGGATCGTTATAAATTTAACATGTTCTGCTATTGGAGAAATTTATTTATTTGGAAATGAAGTGATATTGAATTATTTTTTAGCTTTTAAATTTTCTGTTGTTTGGTTACTGTTGTGGTAAGATTCACCTGATTTGCATAGTGGAGTACCGACGATATAAATATGGTTGGTACCGGGAAGACAGGGAGGCGAATCCAGAGATCCAACTAGAGACTCTGCCCGACTGCGACTTAGTCAACACATTCTCCAGGAACGGTCTTCCCAGAAATATACAAAAGACTATATATAAATATTGTGTACACATTCTTGTTTCAATACATTTTATTCTAAGTACATTTTGTGTTTGCATTATTATTCCATGCATTAGTCAAGTTTCAACAGTTACCATCGTTTGCATAGACATCACGTGTATATTCTATGGCGTCAGTGCTTATGACACTATCAATTTTTGAATTCAGTGTTTGTTTGTTTTTTTTTTCATTGATTTTGTGGCTTTATGAACGCCAAAGTGATCTCCGTATCAGATAGAACAAAACAGACCGTGAGTCTTGCGTGAAACTGATCCAAGTAATCGCCTTCTCAACTGACAAAGTCTCTCCCGATACGCAGAAGCACGTTCAAGAGCGTCTCGTCAGTTTTTCCCTCTCGCGTGGTGTTTTTTTTTTATGCCGAGCTGATCTCGTGAAAAATTTGCACACGCCCAACCACTCTCGCGAATTCTCCTAGCTCCCGAACCGGGTATTTCTTAAATTACGGTGTTAGGGCGGCCATATTTGTTTTTCATTTTCTTCACTCATTTTGCACGCCAGGCATATATGCGCTCTGTATGCCACATGCGGTAAATCTTCTCTTCTACACTCCTCCCTGATCTCCTGATCACATGAATGAAACGGAGATGGCGGTCGACTTCGAGATCTGCCCGTCTCTTCTCCATTTGTGTCCACTTGGTCTCTCTCGTTGTTGACATCCTTATCGTCGTCTTCAGTAACGGTTTCCTGTGGTTCCCTAGATCAATAGTCTGAAAAACAACAGCAAATTTGAGTCCGACGATGCAGAGCATTGACGCGGGTAGAGTTCCCAGATATGGCGTGGTGTTCCATTGATGAGGACTGAACGCGGGCTATAGACACCATTTCACTTTTCGTTTTTTTTTTGTTTAATTGCGTCGAACATCGACCGGGTTGGGTCTTTAAAAAAGTTACCTTTTTTTTTTAATAAAAATTTACCTTCTTATATAAAATATTAAAAGAAAAATTTATGTATTAAGACAAGCAAAAACAGACTTTCTCATGGCTAATCATTTTCTTGGACTCAAATTATGTGAGCGTCACAGATGCAGATGTGGAGCCTCCATCGATGAGTTTGGCTTGCATCCTCTCTCCTGTCGTCGTAGTGCCGGCCGCTTTCCACGGCATGCAGCAATTAACGACATCATCAGAAGAGGTTTGGATGCAGCTGGGTTCCCTTCCCAAATCGAACCCGTAGGCCTCGACCGTGGTGATGGAAAGCGGCCGGATGGCATTAACATCTTCCCTTTTAAAATGGGTAAGTCGTTGCTTTGGGATGCGACCTGTGCAGATACATTTTAGGTCGGTAATATGATCAGGTCCGCGATTGAGCCGGGGTTCGTCGCCCGAGACGCAGAGATAAAAAAAAATAGCTGAATATTCTTCTCTTGCTGATAGATTTTTTTTTTACTCCTGTGGCAGTGGAGACTTCAGGGGTTATTGGCCCTCGTTCGATGGCGTTCCTTCGGAGGATTGGCGCGACTGCGTCTCGATTAAGGAACGAGCCTCGCGAAGTGGCTCTTGCAGCGTGTCTCACTGGCGACGGTTCGAGGTAATGCTTTCTCCATCATAGCGGCTGGCAGAGGATAGAAAAAATTGTTTATAGTTACGTTGTTCTGGAATTGTCATCATTGGTCGACTGAACTTGCTTTGTTTGAATGACTTTTGTTTTGTTATTATTAGTTACTTTGTTCAATAAATTTACGACCTGCGTTTGCTATTCCGTTATTGTCGCATAGCAAACATCTACGTAAACAAAACAGGATGTCGTCTGTGACGATGAACATCTGTCCTTCAGTCCAAATAATCACTCTGATGATGACGACTCATGTGAGCCGAAAGCTTAGACCGATGAACACAATAGAGAAATATCCAAGCGTTGGACAGTTTTTGTCTTTTTTTTCTTGAAATTAAAGCCAACATACGAAGGTTGGAACGGCTCCTGATAAAACATAATAGACGTTTCTTGTCTGTTATATTTAACAATGTATAGCTGGCCCCTCATATTCGAGGATACCTGTCTACTAGGGGGGCTGGTCAATCCCTATCGCTGACGCTTGATCAGTCGCATTTGTGTTTGTTTAACACCCACGGAGCCCACCTGTGGTTTATACTGCAACTCTGCTGAGCAGACCTTAGAGTTTCTAGGAAAGAGCGTGTTATCTAGTGTGATCAACAATTTGAACAAGGCCAGCACGTTGAAGTCCTCGGCCACGATGACTTCTGACTCCGTGCTACTTTGTTCAATAAATTATCATTTGGATCGTTCTCATACACTCTATGTCCCAAAACGAGATCTTTTTGTTCGAAGGCAAGAAAAACAGAAAATGTTAAAATGGCAGCCGATATCCTAAACAACATCAATTCCGTCGACAACTGGGGCAAAATATGGCTTGTTATATTTAACGCCCCCAAAACGAAAATGTACTCGAACATTTGGCCGGCAGACATTTCACCGACAGACATTATGTCGAATGGACAGTTAACCGAAATTTACCTGAAAATGTAGTGGCGTACTTACATGTGTCTGTCACACTCTTTATCGTAATGGGCTACGATATATTTATATTTATTTACTGTATTCATTTATAAGTTTTCGTTCTTTTGTTGTTGTTTTTTTGATAGGCTCTTTTAAAAATCTATTCTGTATATATTATATTTTACTTCAAATATTACTGTAAGACGATAAGTATTTTGAGAAAAAGCACATTTTACTACAGCAAAAATCTTAAGCTTTTACGATATGAAAAATCTTTCAATTTCGCTTTTAATGATCATTATCTAAAAGGGATGAACTAGCTTTTATCTTAATGTTAAATACGAATTTAAATAATTAAGTGCTACTTTTTACCCAAATACACTCAAATATTTAAAAAAATACTAATTTCAATAAACAAATATTGAAATAATTGCAATGTCAATCGTTATCTACTGTCTTCTTGATTACTCTTATTCTATTGTTCTCGCCTCTTAATAATGTTTCTCTTCTTTCTTATTCTTTCACACTCAGTAACCCCCTGTGTCTTAGTGGCTTTACTGCCTTGCATGGGGTGAAATGATTAGAAAACAAATTTCAATGCAATGTCAATCGTTATCTACTGTCTTCTTGATTTCTCTTCTTCTATTGTTCTCGCTCCTTAATAATGTTTCTCTTTTTTCTTATTCTTTCACACTCAGTAACCCCTTGTGTCTTAGTGGCTTTACTGCCTTGCATTGGGTGAAATGATTAGAAAACAAATTTAAATGCAATGTCAATCGTTATCTACTGCCTTCTTGATTACTCTTCTTCTATTGTTCTTGCTCCTTAATAATGTTTCTCTTTTTTCTTATTCTTTCACACTCAGTAACCCCTTGTGTCTTAGTGGCTTTACTGCCTGGCATGGGGTGAAATGATTAGAAAACAAATTTCAATGCAATGTCAATCGTTATCTACTGTCTTCTTGATTTCTCTTCTATTGTTCTTGCTCCTTAATAATGTTTCTCTTTTTTCTTATTCTTTCACACTCAGTAACCCCTTGTGTCTTAGTGGCTTTATTGCCTTGCATGGGGTGAAATGATTAGAAAACAAATTTAAATGCAATGTCAATCGTTATCTACTCTCTACTTGATTACTCTTCTTCTATTGTTCTCGCTCCTTAATAATGTTTCTCTTTATTCTTATTCTTTCACACTCAGTAACCCCTTGTGTCTTAGTGGCTTTACTGCCTTGCATGGGGTGAAATGATTAGAAAACAAATTTCAATGCAATGTCAATCGTTATCTACTGTCTTCTTGATTACTCTTCTTCTATTGTTCTCACTCCTTAATATTGTTTCTCTTTTTTCTTATTCTTTCACACTCAGTAACCCCTTGTGTCTTAGTGGCTTTACTGCCTTGCATGGGGTGAAATGATTAGAAAACAAATTCAAATGCAATGTCAATCGTTATCTACTGCCTTCTTGATTACTCTTCTTCTATTGTTCTCGCTCCTTAATAATGTTTCTCTTTTTTCTTATTCTTTCACATTCAATAACCCCTTGTGTCTTAGTGGCTTTAATGCCTTGCTTGGGATGAAATGATAAAAAAAAGTCAGGTCGATATGAGAAGATATATGAGATTAATGTACAATTAGGTAAGGCCACCAAACAAATATTATTTGAAGAAAAAATGTTGTCGCTTCTCGCACTGCCAGTCCGTCCCCACCCACACACACAAAAAAATTATATTTAAAAAAAGAAAGAGAGAAAACATTGCTCTCTCAAAACTCTGCAATCAGCGTCATATACCGATATCGTCTAGTTTCAGGTCTGTTTGGCACAAGGCCAAAAATTCTAGAGTATCTCGTGGGAACAAAACAAATTACCCTACTTATTTTTTCTAGACCTATAAATAAGGTGTGCTTTGTCTGGCACAGATACATTAACAAAGAGGGCCAGGATATTTATGAAGTGAATAAAACTTCAGCTGCATAAGACTTCGATATCTGGTTTCGAGTAAAAATCTGCAGGGAATGTCAAAGATGCTGATTTGTCCTAAAATGTTAACTTGTATCAGAAATCGTCAGAAAAAAAGGCTAATGGGTAAACCGACTAAAACATTGACATAAAAAAAGGCCTCTCCGCGTCTTCGTTGGGGGTTAATAATTTTTCGCCATACAATCTTTTTCTTACAGACAAAATGGGTCAAGTCTCTTGCTACTGCATCGTTATTACCATGAAAGTGTTCTTTAGACCCACCACTTCTGATCTTGACGGCTTGAACCCATCATGGCGACCCTTTCGTATTCCTTTGGTGAGGTGAAGGTTCAACTCTAGCAGGCTCTCTCGTCGAACCACTGATTTGGGGAAGCGTGTGCCAAAACGACGCTTCCCCGATCGCTATTTTTTTCACGTCAACGGTTAACCGTTATCTGCCACACATAGCAGAATAAGCTGTATTTCTTACTGTATAACCCTCTACCTTCAGTGGCTCTTGGGCCTTAGAGATAAGTTGCTAGAATAAAAAGATGAGTAGATTTGTCTAAGTGTACAGAGACGTAAATTTTGAGATAAAAACGACAACGGTGAGGAGTCTGGTTTAAATGGATCTGTGTATAATAGTAACAACATCTACTCTCATAAATTGTCAGGAAGAAGGCCGAAGCGTACAGAGACGCAAATGTTGCGATAAAAACAAAAAGGATGAGGAGTCTGGTCTAAATGAACCAGATTATAATAGTAACAACATTTACTCATGAAGAAGGCCGAAGATGCAGAAACTGGTCTACAGAGTCAGTGCCTAATAGTAAATAATAATTTGGTCTTTGAATTTTCGAAAAATGAATGCGTGATCATACTTTCTGATACGAATCAGTTACAAAGTACCCATCAAACCTCAATCACTTGGGAATGCACGTTAGCAATTGGGTTTTTTGTTTGAGCTTTCCCGTTGTCGCTTCGAAGCAGCGTGCCGATTTTCCAATTACTGGTGACTTCTAAATGTTGGAAGAGAGCTGATTTCCCGAGAGAAGCGTAGCGCCATTTCTTGGGCGGCGTTAGTCTGGAAAACAGAGTCGACCCTCAGCGTTCTTCCAAGTGTTTCAAATTCCCCTTCGAATGTCATCGATTAAAATTTCAGGAAGAGACATTTCGGCGAACTGGCACTCTAAACAATTTTCTTCCGTATTTAAGAACGCACTTGCTGATTCTAACGTCATGCCAAATCTCTCACCAAACCAATTGTCTCTCAACCTCTCTCTCCCTCACACACACACACACATATATATAGATATTATGAAATGGACAAGTGCGACAATTATTTTAAGACATTTTTATGTTTAACATATATATATATATATATACATATATATAAATATATATATGTATAAGACATTTTTATGTTTATACATTCTTTTTATAGATACAAATATTTAAGTAAATGCTCTGTTTTATATTAAACAGTATTAAACAACATTTACCGGCCTGAAATTTTCATAGAAAATATTCGTCCTCCGACAGGAATCGAAATATATATATAAGATAATCCTAAGGAGCCAGGCAAACCTACCTAACATATATATATATATATATATTATTAAATGGACACAAAGTACGACAATTATTTGAAGACATTTTTTATGTTTATACATTCTTTTTATAGATACAACTATTTAAGTAAATGATCTATTTTTATAATAAACAGTATTGATAACATTTACCGTCATGAATGTCCGAAAAATTTTCATAGAAAATATTCGTCCTCTGACAGGAATCGAACCTGTATCCTATACGGAACTGTCAGTTAGCTTGACGTGCCTTAACCGATTGACCCACAGAGGAGCGTTTCGGTTGGCGAGGTCGATTTTACTGCCTTTAAACTACAATCTTCCATGAATCTCTCACGTACATTCATATCTGCTCGAAGCGTATCCAAATGTAAACAAATAACGTCACACATTATGAAATAGACAAATTCCCACAATTATTTTAAGACATATATATATATATATATATATATATATATATTCTTAAAACATAAAAATGTGCAGTATTGAGGATAGTGCGTTTATAGGTGTAAACGATGCCGACATAGGAATCAACACTGTTTGGAGACTGTCAGTTTCATGAGTTCAGAGATCATCAGACCATAAGGAAATAAGAGTCGATATTGAACCTCAATAGTTGAGTGTAACAATCTATACTGAGTGGCTCTCGAGCCGTGTTTGGTTGTAAGTTAGCTCAGGCATTCATGAGTCTGTTCCGCCAAGCATCACGGGCCTGCATCTAGGTCGGAAGGTCATTAGGGAGATATTATTTACCGCGACTTTAAGGTGTTACGGTGGAGTAATGGCTAGCGGCTCTGATTGAGGAATCGGAGATTCGAATTCAAGTCGAATCTGTTGCAGTCGCCTTTTAGGCACCCAACGACGGTCAAATATTTAACGCCAAAGTGGGCTCAAAAACACTATGGAAGTATAAAATTACATTTTTATTGGAAAAATAACAGTAATGCATATTCACAGTAAAAACGTGCCATCAATACATTTTTGTAAATATAATTACTAATGTTCCCAAGAAAATTAAATTTTGGATTAAATGACCCATAAGGTGTTGATATGCCGCTAAACAAACACATAGAAAAGGAAAGATTTATGGTGAATTTTTAAGCATAGTTAAGTTTGATTATTCGCTATTTAACTGTTTTAGCGAGACAAGTATGATTATTCGCTATTTAACTGTTTTAGCGAGATAAGTTTGATTATTCGTTATTTAACTGTTTTAGCGAGATAAGTTTGATTATTAGTTATTTAACTGTTTTAGCAAGACAAATTTGATTATTTGTTATTTAACTGTTTTATCGAGACAAGTTTGATTATTTGTTATTTAACTGTTTTAGCGAGACAAGTTTGATTATTCGTTATTTAACTGTTTTAGCGAGATAAGTTTGATTATTTGTTATTTACCTGTTTTAGCGAGACAAGTTAGATTATTTATTATTTAACTGTTTTAGCGAGACAAGTTTGATTATTTGTTATTTAACTGTTTTAGCGAGACAAGTTTGATTATTTGTTATTTAACTGTTTTAGCGATACAAGTTTGATTATTCGTTATTTAACTGTTTTAGCGAGATAAGTTTGATTATTTGTTATTTAACTGTTTTAGCGAGACAAGTTTGATTATTTGTTATTTAACTGTTTTAGAGAGACAAGTTTGATTATTCGTTATTTAACTGTTTTAGCAAGAAAAGTTTGATTATTTCTTATTTAACTGTTTTAGCGAGACAAGTTTGATTTTTTGTTATTTAACTGTTTTAGCGTGACAAGTTTGATTATTCGTTATTTAACTGTTTTAGCGTTACAAGTTTGATTATTCGTTATTTAACTGTTTTAGCGAAAAAAATTTGATTATTTGTTATTTAACTGTTGTAGCGAGACAAGTTTGATTATTCGTTATTTAACAGTTTTAGCGAGATAAGTTTGATTATTTGTTATTTAACTGTTTTAGCAAGACAAATTTGATTATTCGTTATTTAACTGTTTTAGACAGATAAGTTTGATTATTCGTTATTTAACTGTTTTAGCGAGACAAGTTTGATTATTTATTATTTAACTGTTTTAGCGAGACAATTTGATTAGTTGTTATTTAACTGTTTTAGCGACATAAGTTTGATTATTTGTTATTTAACTGTTTTAGCGAGACAAGTTTGATTATTTGTTATTTAACTGTTTTAGCGAGACAAGTTTGATTATTCGTTATTTAACTGTTTTAGCAAGAAAAGTTTGATTATTTCTTATTTAACTGTTTTAGCGAGACAAGTTTGATTATTTGTTATTTAACTGTTTTAGCGAGACAAGTTTGATTATTCGTTATTTTACTGTTTTAGCGTTACAAGTTTGATTATTCGTTATTTAACTGTTTTAGCGAAAAAAATTTGATTATTTGTTATTTAACTGTTGTAGCGAGACAAGTTTGATTATTCGTTATTTAACTGTTTTAGCGAGATAAGTTTGATTATTTGTTATTTAACTGTTTTAGCGAGACAAGTTTGATTATTTGTTATTTAACTGTTTTATCGAGACAAGTTTGATTATTTGTTATTTAACTGTTTTATCGAGACAAGTTTGATTATTTGTTATTTAACTGTTTTAGCGAGACAAGTTTGATTATTCGTTATTTAACTGTTTTAGCGAGATAAGTTTGATTATTTGTTATTTACCTGTTTTAGCGAGACAAGTTAGATTATTTATTATTTAACTGTTTTAGCGAGACAAGTTTGATTATTTCTTATTTAACTGTTTTAGCGAGACAAGTTTGATTTTTTGTTATCTAACTGTTTTAGCGAGACAAGTTTGATTATTCGTTATTTAACTGTTTTAGCGTTACAAGTTTGATTATTCGTTATTTAACTGTTTTAGCGAAAAAAATTTGATTATTTGTTATTTAACTGTTGTAGCGAGACAAGTTTGATTATTCGTTATTTAACTGTTTTAGCGAGATAAGTTTGATTATTTGTTATTTAACTGTTTTAGCAAGACAAATTTGATTATTCGTTATTTAACTGTTTTAGCGAGATAAGTTTGATTATTCGTTATTTAACTGTTTTAGCGAGACAAGTTTGATTATTTGTTATTTAACTGTTTTAGCGAGATAAGTTTGATTATTTGTTATTTAACTGTTTTAGCGAGACAAGTTTGATTATTTGTTATTTAACTGTTTTAGCGAGACAAGTTTGATTATTTGTTATTTAACTGTTTTAGCGAGATAAGTTTGAATATTTGTTATTTAACTGTTTTAGCAAAAAAAGTTTGATTATTTGTTATTTACCTGTTTTAGCGAGACAAGTTTGATTATTTGTTATTTAACTGTTTTAGCGAGACAATTTGATTAGTTGTTATTTAACTGTTTTAGCGACATAAGTTTGATTATTTGTTATTTAACTGTTTTAGCGAGACAAGTTTGATTATTTGTTATTTAACTGTTTTAGCGAGACAAGTTTGATTATTCGTTATTTAACTGTTTTAGCAAGAAAAGTTTGATTATTTCTTATTTAACTGTTTTAGCGAGACAAGTTTGATTATTTGTTATTTAACTGTTTTAGCGAGACAAGTTTGATTATTCGTTATTTTACTGTTTTAGCGTTACAAGTTTGATTATTCGTTATTTAACTGTTTTAGCAAAAAAAATTTGATTATTTGTTATTTAACTGTTGTAGTGAGACAAGTTTGATTATTCGTTATTTAACTGTTTTAGCGAGATAAGTTTGATTATTTGTTATTTAACTGTTTTAGCAAGACAAATTTGATTATTCGTTATTTAACTGTTTTAGCGAGATAAGTTTGATTATTCGTTATTTAACTGTTTTAGCGAGATAAGTTTGATTATTTGTTATTTAACTGTTTTAGCGAGACAAGTTTGATTATTTGTTATTTAACTGTTTTAGCGAGACAAGTTTGATTATTCGTTATTTAACTGTTTTAGCAAGAAAAGTTTGATTATTTCTTATTTAACTGTTTTAGCGAGACAAGTTTGATTATTTGTTATTTAACTGTTTTAGCGAGACAAGTTTGATTATTCGTTATTTAACTGTTTTAGCAAAAAAGTTTGATTATTTGTTATTTAACTGTTTTATCGAGACAAGTTTGATTATTTGTTATTTAACTGTTTTAGCAAGACAAGTTTGATTATTTGTTATTTAACTGTTTTAGCGAGACAA
Organism: Acanthosepion esculentum; assembly: GCA_964036315.1. Lineage (NCBI taxonomy): Eukaryota > Metazoa > Mollusca > Cephalopoda > Sepiida > Sepiidae > Acanthosepion > Acanthosepion esculentum. The sequence goes on along the minus strand of OZ038519.1, from coordinate 55,314,808 downwards.
GTTTGATTATTTGTTATTTAACTGTTTTAGCAAAAAAAGTTTGATTATTTGTTATTTAACTGTTTTAGCGAGACAATTTTGATTATTTGTTATTTACCTGTTTTAGCGAGATAAGTTTGATTATTCGTTATTCGTTACACCAGATTAGATCTGCTTAACCAAAAGGTAAAGATTTTTCCACTTTTCAACAATTCTCGTACTGACTTTGAATTATCTCCCTTTGTTTTATTACCCCGTTTGCTTTGTGCAACCTCACCCCTTATTATCGCTGCCCGGTTTCAACTGACTGTACTATTTTGATATTCCATGAAGTCGGTAATATGTGCTTTCTGTTTGGAATTCAGCAAAAGATCTCTCTGTCCATATTAGGCTATATTTGCTTTCTGGCGGCCATTTTGTATCTCTCAGTTTCAGAGACAAATATACCATTGCTTTCCACATTAACTTTGGTTTATTTCCAATGGTGCTGGCTTTGTCAGAAATTACGAAATCAATTTCATTTTTTATTTCTACATTTGGGCTTTTCGCCATTTAAGGTTATTTCTCCTAGAAACAAATTCATTCACAGCTGTCATTCGTATGCCTGTATTTTATACAAATCTATCTCATTCATCCGCATAACTCTAGACTAAATGATTATTTACTGGGAGTAACTTGAACCTATGCGCAGAAAAATTATATATATATATATATATATATATATATATATATATATATATATATATATATATATGTATGTATGTGTGTGTGTGTTTGTGTGTTTGTGTATGTGAATGTATGATAAGTAATATCGGTAATATTTTTCTTTTGTCTTTATTCAAATATATAGATATAGATTTGAGTATGATGATGGTGTAACTGCATGAAACCCCGAGTCGTGCTATTGACCTAGGACATTATGTGTATTCACTTATATATATATATATATATATATATATATATATATATATATATATATATATATATATATACACGATATGTCTACATTATTCAATAAAACATGAAGTCTACCTAAATATACATAGATACACACACACACACACACACACACACACATATATGTGATTGCGTGTAATAATTTCAAATATCGTATAAATATAAGATATAGTATACCTATAAATTTTTCCGCTTGTCTTTATTCATATATATATATATATATATACCAACTGTTCCAACTGTATATATATATATATATATATATATATATATATATATATATATATATATATATATATATATATATATATACCAACTGTTCCAACTGTATATATATATATATATATCTGTATCTATAAAAGGCAGGGTGTGTGTGTGTGTGTGTGTGTGTGTGTGTAACAAATGCACGCGCGCAATTTTCGACGGATTTGCACCAAAATTTTCATGCACATGCTTCAAGTTAGCAAGAAGGAAATAATTGATTTTTTCATGCTTCTACCGCAGTTTTCATGTAGTTTGCGGCCATTTTATACTGACCAGAGTTGTGACACCCGACCTCTTTCGTCACGACGCCAAATGTGACGTCTGTCCTTTGTGACGGGCTAACCCTGGGACATCGGTTGAAGTCTTGTTAGGTTCTAGTACCAACTTGTCGTACTCGGCTCGCTTCCAACGCCTGGTCACCGAAGCAACTGCTTTGATCTCGATTCAAACTACCCACGTTGTGATTTGATCTTAGATTGACTAGATCAATCAGACGTCGGGCCGTAGTGCCAGCTGAATCCGGGTCAAGGTGATACTGCACAATAAATGTAGACAAAAAAAACCAAAAGCACAAACAACAACTTCAAGGCGAGCGACTGGTTAGGAATAGTGATTAATTTTATGTCGGTTTCTTGAGTTACAGGAGTGCGTCTCTCTCTTTCTCTCCCAGCCCGAAGAAAAAAAATGTGGATTGTAATACTTTTTGCTAGTTCTGGATATCTGTTTTGTTTTTCAATAAAGTCGGCTCTGGTGGAAAATATAAGTCAGACTTCTATAATTTATTCTTGGTTAGAAGTCTAAGTCGAAAACTTGTTTTGGTGGGAAATCTAAAGTCGGACTTCAACAATTTTGTTCTTGGTTAGAAGTCTAAGTCGGAAACTTGCTTTGGTGGGAAATCTAAAGTCGGACTTCAACGAATTTGTTCTTGGTTAGAAGTCGAAGTCGGAAGGCATGGAATCGTGCGGTCACCTGTGCGAGGCGTTATGTATCCGAGTCCCCTTGTCTCTTGGGCTCGACTGGATCTATCTGCGAACTGCACTGCACTGCTCTCTCCTTACTGTACTGTGCTGTAACTTCACTCACTGTCTAAAACACTCGAAGAAGTTTGCTTATATGGGCGCCGATCAAAACCTGGCGTGGGGTCGGACGTGGTGTAGCCACCACGTTGATTTCAAATCCCCAATAAGGATTTTCTTTGTTTTCGGTCAGAAACACTTATCATTTTCCATTATGGAAATCTTCTTCCACTCCCATCCTCTTCTGCTCTCATATGGGTATCTCACCATACTTTAGAGGGTGTCAACGTTTTTCCCACTTCCTCGCAGTAAAATCTCATACCTATCCTCTCAATGGGCAGTGGCAGGCCTCCTCCCTGCATCACATGATCACCCCCGCCTGGCTATTCGCCCAATAGGCGTCAAATAATAATCTCAATTTTTATCCAACTTCACGGCATATCGAATTCCTCAATCAAGTTTTTCGCCAACATTAAGTGGACGGAATTTTGGCGAAAATTGGGTTAATTAAGAAAGACACAATAACATGGCTTTTGTTATCACAAACGAATTTCAACAGAACACAGATGTCCTGTCCAGCCGACGTCTCTTCAATCCAGGGCCGGACTCTGTGTGCTTGGCCATCATGACACAGTTAATGCTTTATCTGCCCCAAAACTCTGGGATTCTTCAACTAATTTTTACGACAATGACCATCAGAATTTTTGTGGGTGGCTTTTTTTTTCTTGTATCATCTAAGTTGTTAAGTCTTGTCCCTCTGTTTCTTTCTTTTCTTTCTCTTTTTCCTTCCTTTGTCCTCGCAGAGAATTTGGCATATCTCAGCATCAAACTTCAGCGAGAAAGTAAAAATGATTATCTTGATTCGCACTTGAAAATAACAAAACAAAAAAATCTCTTCACCGATCCCCTGTTTTGAGAAAATAACAAAACAAAAAGAATATCGCACAGTATGTCTTTCTTTATATCTATCAGTCTAAGTTATCGCTCAGTATGTCTTTCGTTATATCTATCGGTTTAAGTAATCCCCGTAATTAACTTCTGTGGTTAATTAATTGGTTAATTAACCTGCCGTTTCTAAATAGTGTTACAGAGTGAGAGCCTATAGCTGGCTGCTACGAATAGGTAGGAAGATTCTATTGGCCAGCGTGAGAGCCAACAGCTGACTGACACGAATGTTAACTAGCATGCAAAAAAAATCGATAGCTGCATTCGTCACAAGTGGGAAAAATTTAAATCTGCATGGCACTTTACTCTAATTGGCTCGTTCACTTGCTTAAACTCAACGTTGATTCTGATTCCGCAGAACTGGGTTGGGTGTGAAAAAGTATTGGTTGTTAACATTTTTTTCCATTCGGTTTTTCCAGTTACGAGTCCTTTTTTAAAGCTGATCGTTTTGTGTACATTTTGTTTATTTCTTTTTTCGTAACAGATTTAATGTTTAGTATAGAGCTTAGACAAAATTCGCAGTGTGAGATAGGCAAGAAGTAAGACATGTAGCAACACGGCAAAGGGCACTCCTTTAAAGGCAAGGAAGGGAAAAATATTTATATATATATATATATATATATATATATATATTCTGTGTATACATTTGGCTATTCTGTATATATATATATTTTCTGGATATATATATATATATATATATATATATATATATATATATATATATATATATATATATATACTTATTTATATATATACTTATTTATTCGAAAATTATAACATAAATATGTTATAAAATCACGACAAAAATAACCATTTTGTTTCAACACTTTTGGAGTCTTATCAAGGGATGATGTTGGATGTAGAATAAAGGGTTTTAAAAGGTTCAAATCAATCAAACATCCTTCGATAAGGGAAACGCTGTTACATAAGCTGAATTGACCAATCAAAATACAAGTATATGAGAATTCAAAAAACTTGACAACGAACCTTGGTTATAATAATTATTTATTGCTTTAATGTTAGGTTTAGACTGAAATAGAATTCATTCTAACTAATAAATTTTAAATTATACTATAAAATTAAAAATTAAAAATCCAACCTTAGCGTTGCGACTGCACGCTACCAAATTTGTATCTGTTATTAATAAAGCACCTGAAAAAATATATTTCAATTTGCATTATATATTTTCGTTTCGTCTATTTGAATTTTACCAAAAGGAAAATAGTTCATATGCCTGATGATGACCGGTGAACCCGTCGAAAGTACTTACATATTTAATGAAGTCCTAATACAGTTTATAACTTAAAAAAACGAAGATCATAACATTCATCGAGGGGTTAGTGGGTTAATAAATTTTAAAATTCAGTTAGAATTGGAGAAGAAGAGGATTCATACCTTTCTCAGGGTATGACTACCTAATAAATGTAATGGATACGACTGGAATTTGAACTCGGCTCTCCGATTTCTCAATCCGAGCCACTATCCATTACGCCACCGCGGTAAGTTTAAACCAGAATTTTTCCTTTAAAATTTGGGACTTTTCAAATAGAGTTATATATTAAATTACCCCCCCCCCCACACACACACACACACACACAAACACACAAATATATTAGGTTGGTGTTTGCTTTTCGGTCTTTCTTTTTTTTTTTCATTCCTTGTTCGGGGTTTTTTCTTTCTCTAATATGTTAGGTCGTCTGAAAAGTTGTTTGTTGGTCACACCAATATAGGGTTTTTCTCTCTCTCCATTTCTCTCTCTCTCTCTCTCTCTCTCTATATATATATATATATATATATATATATATATATTAATAAATATATATACCTAAAATATTTTAGTGGGTAAGGAAAAAAAAATTATTTATGTATAATTCATAGCTCTGTTATCAGGCAGTATTTTTATTAACACCAGCACTCATATATATATATATATATATATATATATATATATATATATATATATATATATATATATATATATATATAAAGAGGAGTGGTTATAGTAGTTCCAACGAGAGAAAAGAGTGTATATTAAAAAGAAGAGAGAAACCGCAAACGTTTTTGGTTGTAATGTGAATTTTTTAAAAAAAAAATATCATGTTTTATTTTCCATAATTTTGTTACACGAGTTTCGGTTTTGCGACCTTCATCAGGCAAAGAGTGGAGATTTCCACATATTATCCAAAATAATTAATATTTTCCTTACGTTTTTCGATGTCAAAAATTCTCGATATGTGGCATCTTCTTTTTGTGTCTTTCTTGAACTGGTAGTGAAAAGTTCTCCGTGAAGGGTTATAAAACAATTAAGATTGGTCCGAGAATTGGTGAAGGAGTTATCAGCAATCTTGTCTTTTAATGACCCCTGCGTGTTCTTAGATCTATTTCCATTTTCTTGTTTTTTTTTTTTGTTGTGTCAGCATGCGTGTATAGATGTGTATATCCCCTCCATACATACACGCTGTCTTATTACGAGGAATTAGTAAACATATTTGTACACATACACACACATACACACACAAACAAACACACATACATACATACGTACATACATATACATATACTTCCCAAGTTACAAGGAATAAGTATACACACACAAACATACACACATATATACATACGTACATACATGCACACATACTCCCTAAGGGGTTTGCGTGCGTGCACATGAATAGTTCCCTTGCTTTCGTCAATATGTGTATATGTATGCACGTGTGCATGCGTGTCACTGTATTTGGCCATTATGTGCGTATGTTTTGTGTTTTTACGTGTGGGGTTATGATCTATTTAGTTCTGGTTTAAATTTGTTTATGAAGTTTTTTTTCTTGTATTTGTAGGTAAGAATAATTGTCTGTTTGATATATTGGCATCATTTTAAATTTACCCTGTTGGGTCATTAACACACTAAAAAGAGAATGTCTCATATCAAGAATATTTAACATCGAAAAACATAAGAAAAAAAAACATATATTTTTTGCTAAAATGTGGAAATCTCCACGGTATGCCTGATGACGGTCGTGAGACCGGAAACCCGTGTAGAAAATTATAGAAAATAAAGCAAACTATTTAAAAAAAAATCCACATTACAACGAAAAACGTTTGCCGTTTCACTCTTCTTTTTAATATATATATATATATATATATATATATATATATATATATATATATATACTTTATTGTAGGATATTTCATTCACCAGGTATAAAACTGTCACATAAATGCGCTAATGTTTTGATCAAAACATAAATGTATTTATGTAGCGGTTTTTGTACATGTTTGTATGTAATATCCTATAATAAATTATATATATATACATATATATATATATATATATGTGTGTGTGTATATATATATATATATATATATATATATATATATATGTACTGTATGTGTCTATTTATATTTTATGAGGTGGTTGATATCATCTGTTGAGTTGATGTAAATGTTTCTAGCATTTTTTCGAAAATCTTTTATTCATATAAACTCAGAGAGACATTATTCTGTCATAATCTTTCTTGCATTTCGGGTAAATTGCCGGCAATTCACGACAAAAAGCCTGATTACGTCGAAAGATAAGCTGACTTAAATATATATATATATATATATATATGTGTGTGTGTGTGTATTGACATTAATACCGGTCTATGTTCTGATTCTTCAGCAAAATGGGAAAACCGAGAACTATCGATTACATCCTGTTCGATTGGGGACGCTACCGGCCGGGAGGTGGCGCTGCTAGTCACACAATGTCCGTACCGCGGATAAACTCCATTTTTAAAATTTCTTTTTGCTTTTTATTTCAGCCTCTACTAACTCACATCTAAATGCATACAGAAAAGAAGAAAAGCTGAGATATAAACTTAAATATAAGGAAGATGAGCGATCTTAATAATAACAGTGGGATTTTAAATTTTAAATTTTTTTTTATCCGGCCTCATATTCACTTAATAATTAAAAAAAATTTTTTTTTTTGATAGGAGGACAAGGACTTAAAATTTCAAATCTTTGGTTTAAACGATATTTTGGGTCCAGAAATAGCATAATCGCTAATTTCTGATGATCGCATAATTTTCAAATGCGGGTATAATTGTTATATAGTTTTACCTTTTTTAAAATTACCCACTTTGCGATGAAATCCCTGTTATTTTTTTCTTTTAAATTCCACATGTAGGCGTCAAGTTTGGTGAGGTATCTAAAATTTGGTAGCTTAAACGATGATATATGGTTATACCATCTATGCTTAAAAGAACCTTATATATATATATATATATATATATATATATATATATATATATATATATATATATATATATATATATAGTCAAACCTAATGAGCCAGACAAACCTACCAAGGTTGCACTTAGGCAGATCTGCCTAAGTGAAACCTTGGTAGGTTTGTCTGGCTCATTAGGTTTGACTAGGTCTGCTCTACGTTTGTATCGAGCTCTTTAGTTAGTTGTTTACTCGTATCGGGGTTTTTTCTTTGGCCTTTGAACCTGTATCTGTGCGATTATTTTCGACAGACTTTCATGTTCCTGGCTCTTTCTTTTTTTAAACCTTTTTTTCCCTTCGAGATTGATTTAACTATTGGTAAATCAAGAATTCGAAGGTTTTTCGACACGAGTATAGTCACCTATATATATATATATATATATATATATATATATATATATATATATATATATATATATATATGTGTGTGTGTTAGGTAGGTTTGCCTCCAGACACTGTTGATTCCTATGTCGGCATCGTTTACACCTATAAACGCACTATCCTCAATACTGGACATTTTTATGTTTTAAACAATATATATATATTTATATATGTCTTAAAATAATTGTCGGACTTTCTCCATTTCATAATGTGTGACGTCATTTGTTTACATTTGGATACGCATTTAGCAGATATGGAAAATTGCGGTTTAAAAACAGTAAAATCGACCTTGCTAACCAAAACGCTCCTCTGTGGCGAAATTGGTAAAAGCACGTCAGTCTATATAACGGTTTTGTATTGGATACAGCCACTAGCACGCAAGGGGTTACAGAAGGTTTGAAGGAAGAGCAGATAGGAGTAGCAGAGGAAAGGATGTGGAGAAAGATAGTAGATCGATCAAGGCAAGGAGGTTATAGAAGATTTGGAGCGAGAGCAGATAGGAATGAAAGGTGAAAGGATGTGGAGAAGGGAAGTGGATAGATCAAGGAAACTGGATATGTCAATTGACGTTACACTTAAATAGTTGGAGATTATATTTGTCAGGGAAACAGGAATAAGGAAGGGAGTTCCACAGGCGAGATGTGCGAGACATGAAGCTATTGGAGTAGAAGAGACGTCTACATCTAACAGCTTCAACAGTGAAGGGGTGGGAACAGGACGCCAGCCTTGTAGGACGCTTAAATTCATGAGGCCTGGGAACCAGCGAAAGCAGCTCATCGGAGCAATTACCGTGAAAGTATTTGTAAAAAAGACAGAGCGAGGCAACGGCGCGTCTGTGAGACAGCGACTGCAGACGAGATGACAGATTAGGGCCAATTACGTTGCATATCCGTCTCTGGATCTTATCAAGAACCCTGAGGCAAACAGCAGGGGCTCCAGACCATATATGGCAGCAATACTCCATGCAAGAGCGAATGGTTGATTTATAGATTTGGAGGATCGATTCCGGGGAGAAAAATTTCCTGGCTCGGCACAGGGAGCCAACTTTCCTTGCGGTGGATGATGCAACTGACTCGATGTATTTGTTCCATCTCAGATCAGCGGACAGCGTGAGACCGAGCAGCCGCAGAGAGGAGCTCTCAAGAAGTTGGGCTTCAGACATTCTAATGCTGAGATGAGGTATTATGTACATTATTTACATTATTCGGACTATTTTCCTTATCTTTGTCGCCATATTTATTAAAACGTTTCGGCCTTTCAGTATCTGTCTATATTTCGGAGATGAGGTATTATCTACACTATTTACATTATTCGGACTATTGTCCTCATCTTTCAGAGTGAAAATTATCAGGAAATAACTGATAACTGACATCCATTAAACATGACATGTGAAACTAGAACAGTCTACCCCAGTGAGCGAAATAAAGGGTTCAGTTCGACATTCCAACCTCCTGAAGAAGGCCGGAGCGTACAACGGCCGAAACGTTGTAATAAATATAGCAACAAAGATGAGGACAATAGGCCGAATAATGTGAATAATTTACTAATTTTCCTAATAAACAAAGGTTAAAGGGATCTCCTATCCCTCCAGCAAAACCCTGGAAAAGACGACCGGAAAAGCTTATCTCCCAAAAGACCAGAATCAGCCAAACAAAAACAGGAAATCCGCAACGACCAAATTCCTACGGAAAACCGATTTGACGAACTAGAAAGGTGGAGAGCAAGAACCCTCAAATAGCTCAAAAATCAAAACCGGCCCTGCATAAGATAATTCAATGGAACTGCTGTGGAAGAAAGGCTAATATAAATGAACCGATTCTGTTAATAATAGACCTGTCACCGGCAATTGTTTGTCTTCAGGAAATATTCTATAAGCAAGGTGACAAAGTGACTGTAAAAGAATACCAGCTATGCAACCACGGCACTGGGCTTTATTCATCTAACGGTACATCTATCCTAGTTAAGAAGAAGGTACCCCAAAGTAAAATAAATTTTTCAACTACTTTACAGGTGACTGCTGTTAAAGTGACCCTACATAAGCCACTAAACATTTATTCGGCATATCTATCAACCAATGAACGAGTAAATGAAGCCGAAATTCATGAAATTATAAGGCAATTCCCGGCACCCTTTATTATACTAGGGGGATTTAACTGTCACAGCACAATATGGGACTGTAAAGACACAAACCAAACGGGAAGGACTTTAGAAACAATTATAATCAACAATGATTTATGTACGTATTTATAACGATAAAACTTTGACTTTCATAAATCCATTTACTGGCATCTACTCTGCAATAGATTTATCTATATGTATTCCATTAATCTATATGCATTACTCTGGGAAAGGTACTGGCGGATACCTGCGCTAGTGATCACTTGCCAATTGGTCTGCAAAATTTAGAACATAATGAAAAAAATCCTCTCCGTTGGAAATTAGGCCGAGCGAACTGGGAGCGAATTTAAAAACCAATGTCATTATAAACTGGCTGACGGTAAATACGTCAAGGACTTAGAACAGCTTCTTCTTAGCACAGGTATATATATATATATATATATATATATATATATATATATATATATATATATATATATATATATGGTACTCAATGTAAAGTAACAGAGTATATATATATATATATATATATATATATATATTTTTCAAACATGTAGTGTTGAATGTTAAAGACAACACAGTCTTACATATTTTCTTTTGAATTTTCTCATATTCTCTAATGAGACTTTTTATTTGAAAATAGTTCCGAAATATGTATTGTCCATACGATGACCTAGCGCTTTCGAACATCATTGTTCATCTTCAGGGTCAATATTTTAGTCAAAAAAATTTTTTTTTTTTTAAACAAACATTTGCCAATTATCTTGTAGCGTAATCATGTTGCTACTTTTTTACAAACTAAAAACGTTAAATTCCTTTTAAATTCAAAAGACGCGATGATGTTATATCACGTGCATGGCGTAGATTTTTATCATGTGACAGCGTGAAAAAGATTTCCAATACACAAGCCAAAAGATCGAAGAATACGCTACAAAATTTAAATATATTATAAACATTGCAATATATTACCAGATATATTATAATCTATACGATTAATAAGAGGTCTTTTTCTTTTAATATGTAATGCCTCTAAGATTTTAAGGCGTCTAATGTCTGTATGTTTATCTATAATTTTAGTATTTTCTACAAGTATTTTACGTATATCAGATTGCGTAAGGGAAACAGTATGTGACTTAATATGTTGTTTAATGGAGCTAGTATTATTTAAATGCAGAGTCAATCTTCTGGAGAGCCGGGTGGTTGTAAATCCAATATATGTATATAGATTATAATATATCTGGTAATATATTGCAATGTTTATAATATATTTAAATTTTGTAGCGTATCCTTCGATCTTTTGGCTTGTGTATTGTCAGTAAAATATAAGTCCGGCCCGAATTGCTATGGTTTCTAGAGGTTTTGTCCTGTTTCTCGAATTGTGTCATAGTTCTTGATATGGTAGCTCTTGAAAAACTAAACAGTTCAGCAACCTTAGTAATCGAGGCTCCTGCCATGCAAGCTCCAACAATTTGCCCTTTTTCGAACTCAGAGAGGTCACGCATTTTACTTTAAATTTTACTAAATTCTAAAAATAAATAAGACAAAGACAGTCAATTAGATAAATAAACGTATTTACAATAGATATAACCTGAAATTACGAAGTTTTAGTTAAAGTTCTTAATATAATAGGTCTTTGAAATATAGGAGTGGAATTTGCACCTGTTCCAATTATTTTGCCCAACCCCTGTACATCAAGGACTTAGAATCGTTTACGGAAATCTCTATATCTATTGCAAAAGAATACGTTTCAAAATGTCCAGTACAAAAAATGCGTAATAGACCTTGGTTCAACGATGAGTGTAGAGAAGCTATCTGGCTCAAAAGTAGGGCTTTAACCTCTAATCTGTTAAAATTTAAGTAAAAGCGCGGAAAATAAATTTTAAACAATTCAAAAAGTATTTGGGAAAATTACGTCAGCAGATTTAATTCTGCTACAAAAATAAAACCTTATGGGATATTGGAAAATAGATGGTAAATGCCATAGTAACGTTATAAAACCTGCCACGGTAAATAACCAGAAAAAATATATCGCTGATCAATTAGTCAAAAACAATCTCTAAAAGCTCATCTGCCAAGAATGGTAGCCAACAATATCTGAAGCTGAAGCAAAAAGTAGAAAAAAAAAAAAAAACAAGTTTTAAATCAAATAACGTTGACATCTATAACCTACAATTCACTATACATGAACTAAATGAATCATTAAACAAAGCCCACAATGCATCTCTGGGACCAGATTATATCCACAATCAATTCATAAAACAGTTGTACAATTAATCATTGCAACTGTTACTAAATTTGTCTAACAACACATGAACAAGTGGCAACTTCCCAGATGTGTGGAGACAGCCATTCATCATCTCTTATTTCAAAACCTGGAAAAGGATGACACAGACCCTGAAAGCTACAGGTCGATAGCACTAACGAGTTTCCTATGTAAAACTATGGAGAGAATGATCAACAACAGGTTGACTTGGTACCTGTAAACTAACGGCCTTATCAGTACCTAGCGATGTTCTTTTAAGACACAAAGAAGTACTATAGATCACTTAGAACGCCTCGAAACCTTTGTAAGTTAGTCTTTTCTGACTGAGAAATGGCGTACGATACAACTTGGAAATTTGATATCTTGAAAGATCTGCATGAACTGGGTCTAAAAAAAGAAGGTTGATTCAATTCATAGGGAAGTTTCTGAAAGACCGGATGTTTCAAGACCGTATAGGAAGTACGTTATCGGAACTGCAAGATCAAGAAGAAGCGGTTTCACAAGCATTCTTTCGGTGACGCTGTTTTGCCTAAAAATGAACTCCATGAACCCTAAGCCTAGGAGTGGGAAGTTCTCTATATGTTGACGATTTTCTAATTATGTACAGATCTCGACATATGAATGCCACTGAAAGACAACTTCACCAACGTTTTCAATAATACACACAAATGGGTCGCTGAAAATTGGTTGATGTTTTACAAAACGAAAACCAAATGCCTACATTTCTGCCAATTAAGAAAATTACACAATGGCCCATGTTTAAAAAGAAATTAACGTTCATTTCCAACCTAAAATATTTGAAAACAAAATGAAACCACGCCCTAAACCTTCTGCGAGTAGTGGCCCATACTGAATGGGAATCAGATCGACAAACGTTAATCAAATTATACAGATAACTAATTCGCTCTAAACTAGCTTCATATATGTAACTTCCTAGATGTGTAGAGACTGTCATTCCTCATCTCTACACCAATACCTGGAAAGGATGACACAGACTCTGAAAGATACAGGACGATAGCACTAACGAGTTGCCTATGTAAAACTATGGAGAGAATGGTCAAGAACACGTTTACTTGCTACCTGGAAACTAAAGGCCTAATCAGTGACTACCAATGTGCTTTTGGATAAAAAGAAGTACTATGGATCTCTTAGTACGCCTCGAAACCTTTGTAAGGTAGCCTTCCCTAAGAAAAAAAAAAACATCTCACGGCAGTCTTCTTTTACTTAGAAAAGGCGTACGATACAATATATATTACATTAGTTTCATAAACGGGCCGAGGGAAAGTCGTACGTAAAAATTATCAATGCAACCCCTCATGAAGGCCTCAGATTAGTACTCGTGGCTTTTAGGAGATCCACAATGGAGAGTTTATACAAAGAAGCTAATGAAATACCTCCACGTTTACGACGTACTAAACAGGCACTATATTACTACGTAAAAATAAAATCATACCCAACTAACCCAGCTTACAGGAACACTTTGAACCGAATTACTGCGATCTATTCCAACAAAAAGATAATGTTATACAGTCTCAAGATGAAATCCATTGCTGAAGAGTTTTGCACCACAACTCTCAAATATAAAAGGAACGACTGCAGCCAGTATTCCACTATGGAATATCAAGCAACCGAAGCTCTGCTAGAATTATATAATCTCCCTAAACAAAAACGCACCTACTCACATTCCAGCCTAAGTTTCAGGATCTATTGGTAAAACTTCCTGACCATACACCTATCTATACGCACAGGCCAAAATGTGAGGACAAGGTAGGATGTACAGTAGTGAGTTAAAATATTACTAAACAAAAGACGCCTCCCAAAGGGAAGCTGATTTTTCAGTGCAGAGTCATATGCCATCGAGCTAGCTTTCAACGTCATTTCAGGGAAGAAACAAAAAAATCTTTCTAATTCTTTCAGGTTCACTATCCGTCCCCCTGGCTTTGAAAGAAAAAAAAAACCAACAACCCATTTATGATGAAAATATTATTCAAAATAAGCACTATTAACAAGAATAAAGACATCAAACTCTGCTGGATTCCTAGCCACATTGGAGTTAAAGGTAATAATGAAGGAGACCTAACAGCCAAACAGGTTTTAGATATGAATGTGGATACAAGGATCAAAATCCGATCCACAGATTTTAAGGAGGTTATTAATAAATACATTTAAAAAAAATGGCAACGGTACTGGGATGAGAAGCCAGAGAATAAACTCTTCGCAATCCAACTCCAACTAAGAGAATGGAAGTCAGCTCCCAGGAAATCTCACAAGGAAGAAATGGTACTGGCCCACTTATGCATTGGACATATGAGAATAAGCCACTCGTACATACTAAACAAAGATCAATCCGCATGCCGAGCATGTAAAACGGCATATACTATTATACATATTCACAGAGTGCTCAAATCTTTCTCTCTCTCTCTCTCTCTCTCTCTCTCTCTCTCTCTATATATATATATATATATATATATATATATATATATATATATATGTCGACAAAGATGAGGACGAAACTCTTCACGATCCAGCTCCAACTGGGAGAATGGAAGTCAGCTCCCAGAAATTCTCACAAGGAAAAAATGGTACTGGCCCGTGTTCGTATCGGCTATACAAGAATAGCCCACTCGTATTACATAGATCAACCCGCATGCCAAGCATGCAAAACGGAATATACTATTAAACATATATTCACAGAGTACTCAGATCGTGTTCTATCAAGATTATATCTATAAAAAAAAAGATGTCTATGTGTGTGTCTTATGTGTGTATATACTATTTATACACGTCCATATTTCTCGGACGATTTGGAAGAAAATTTTATACACATGCTGCAAATTTTGTAGTAAATGGTTAAGACCCACATTTCAATTTCCAGGTCCCCCGGGTTTCGCAGAATAAGTTACACGCGAAAAAAATGTTTGACTGGATGAGCTGATGTTTTTTTTTTTTGCACTTAATGCAAAACATGGCACATATTACGAGGTTTCTGTAGAGGGCTTGACACTTGTCTTGCGCCATTAGCTTCACAGAAAGAAATTGCATAAACCGTGAAAAAAATCGGTTTTTTCGTACTACTTGAATATCTTCCTCAATTTTATCCGATTTTCTTCAAACATGTCGCAAAATATTTGCCATAATGCATGAAATATGATAGTGCGGTTTCAGCCCTTCTCGCTTTCCTGCGAGTTTTCATCCAATGCTTTCTAAATTTGCCATGAAAATTACATGTGACATATAAATTGTCTTGCGCGATTATCTGGTTTAAATTATTTCAGTTAAGTGGACGAAATCTGCGACGAACCAGGTCCAAAATCAGGATTTGCCATTTAGCCAATTCTTTCTTCATATGATTCCATCCAAAATTGGCATTCGAACAACCTTTGAAGCAAAGATTGTTTTGGAGAAGCATTATTGAAGCGTTAAACCCTAACTTCTTATTAACCCCAGCTTTACAATAAACGTGCGAAGAAGGTGTGTGTGTGGGAGGGGGGGTCAAGCGTTTGCACTTGCACTTGAATCAAGCACTGACGCTGCATCTCTTTTTTTATTTGATTATTATATTCATCAACAATGCCATACTATTTGAAAGTTACTACGGCCATAGGAAATTTACTGAATATCTAAAACATTGAAACAATTTAACCCTGAGCAACTATCACATAAGAAGTTTTTATCGATGGAATCCCTTTATTATGACCAATCAAAAATTTGCGAAGGAAATACTTTAAAAAAGACGAGGAGGTAGCTTAATATACTAACGGATGATGCATGAAAGCGGGGACACAGGCAGACATTTCTAGACAGGATGTTTGCGGGTATACAGGGCGTGCGGTTATACAATTGCAGTCATGTACATCCGGGCAACACCGGGTATCTCAGCTAGTTAGAATATAAACAATATGTATGATCCGTCCGACGAAGCAAATGTGGATGATATAGTAAAAAAGTAAGATTCTACTAAAAATTATAAAAGAAATGAGAATGCCAAAATCAATTAATCTACAATTATTCTGAAAAGAATACATCAATGATACCAGACTCTCGACAACAACTCTATTTAAAAGAGTATATCAATGAAACCGAATCTAGAAATTGTTTCCTTACAAAGAATGTAGATTCTAGTGATAGGAATCTCTTCTAAAAATCCTGTCGGCATGACCAATTGAGGTAGATATGCCGTAAACCAAAAATAAACCAAACCAATTGGTGACCGCTTTGGATTTCAAGGTGGTGGATGTGCGGAGGATGTAATGGATAATGGTTCGAAATTCTTAATCGGAGAGCGGAGTTCCAATTCCAGTTAGGTTCGTTATATTCACTTATACGAAAATACCTTGGGAATCAATCTTTTATATTTCTTTCAAACATTCTGTTTTTCTTTCTTTAAGCCTTTCTTTTAAACTTTCTTTCGCCTTTCTTTCCTTCAACCATTCTGTCTTTCTTCA
>OZ038519.1:55290671-55293171 GCA_964036315.1 Acanthosepion esculentum | reverse complement strand
GGAAGATAACAATTCGAATAATGTAAATAATGCAAGTAATCATAATACCTCATCTCGGGGATATAGCAGCCGAAACTTTGTGAATATGGCAATGAAGATGAGTATAACAGTCCGAATAATATAAATAATGCAAGTAATCATAATACATCATCTCAGAGATATAGAGGGCGAAACGTTGTGAATATGGCAAAGATGAGGATAACAGTCCGAATAATGTAAATAATGCAAGTAATCATAATACCTCATCTCAGAGATATAAAGGCTGAAATGTTGTGAATATTGCAAAGATGAGGATAACAGTCCGAATAATGTAAATAATGCAAGTAATCATAATACCTCATCTCAGAGATATAGCAGCCGAAACGTTGTAAATATGGCAATGAAGATGAGCATAACAGTCCGAATAATGTAAATAATGCAAGTAATCATAATACCTCATCTCAGAGATATAGAGGCTGAAACGTTGAGAATATGGCAAAGATGAGGATAACAGTCCGAATAATGTAAATAATGCAAGTAATCATAATACCTCATCTCAGAGATATAGAAACTGAAACGTTGTGAATATGGCTGTGAAGATGAGGATAACAGTCCGAATAATGTAAATAATGCAAGTAATCATAATACCTCATCTCAGAGATATAGAGGCTGAAACGTTGTGAATATGGCTGTGAAGATGAGGATAAAAGTCCGAATAATGTAAACAATAAAAGTAATCATAATACCTCATTTCAGAGATATAGACAGATCTCTCAGAAATATCTAGACTGGCAGCTGCATGAAACCACATTGTTAGATCAATGATTAAAATGGCTTCCAAGCAAATTGAAGCATGTAGCTCTCAGCCAGGATCATCCTCCTTCCAAACTTGTGTGCGACAAAATAATCAAGTACTGTACCAAATGATACAAAAATAATTGCGAGGACTTCCAGCAGCAGCAATGACTGAAATGGATCAGACATGACCTATAGAGAACACATTGGCATAATCAAGATATTGTATTTCCACACTACTTTAAAACAAAGGTTAGGAGGGAAGACGACCCATCAATACTGAAAAGAGCAATAACAGTTACTGGACTTGAGAAACTTAAAATGGTTTTGACAGCAAGACTTTACAAATTTTAACCGACAGTGGCACTGACTGCTCGGTCAATGTATGTCGAATGTTTCCTCATCAGGAAACGATTAATATTACCATTTGCATTTCTCTCTCTACATATATATATATATATATATATATATATATATATATATATATATATATATATATATATATATATATATATATGTGTCTATTTCAGCCTACTCGTATCTATCTACCTATATATCTATATTTGGCCATTTCTATCGAACACACAACGCATTGAAGCTTTCCTCATATGGCTGTCGAACTGGTATGACTTTCAGCAACGTTCGCTTCTCAAAGATATTTATCAAACAACTAAACTTGAGCTTTTAAACCCGATTTTGTATTAGCTTGATCCTCCCGGAAAGCGCTTAGGCTAAACCGTTTCTATTCCAACAGATAGGAAACCGTTTATAAATAGACCCAAGACGTCTCTTCTTCATCTGTTTATTTCTTTCTTTCTGTTTTTCTATCTGTCTCTCTATCTATCTATCTATCTATCTATCTATTTATCTATATATATGTATATATTTCTTTTGCAACACGCGTCACAGTTTTTAGTATTGTTGAAGTTTTATCGCTAACATTTTTTGTCGAGATTTACAAACTCTGCATTTCGAAAACTAATCGATGAAATTTAAATGAGCTGATTTGTTTGGAAAAATACTTTGACAAAAACTTCTTTCATTTAATTTAATTTTATACGACTTCATGGTAAACAGACGTGATCTATTTATATGTGGTGGACAGATATATTTTGGGCCTATAATTTTTTCAATCATTTGTTTCAGGTAGGAGATATATAATACCTTCAGTGATTCATTTTTTAACCCTTTATTTCGCTCACTGGGGCTGACTGTTCTAGTTCCACGCGCCATATCAGTTATCTCCTGTTAATTTCCCTCTCCAAGTTCTCCACTGCCTTAACCGGGTATTGAACTCACACTCACTGGATCTAACTAACGCCTTTATCCACTGTGTCATGTGTCCTTAGTTTGAATTTCTGGGTATTATAAACCTAATGTCTTCAGCCACCATTTTTACCAGTGCTCATATTGCAATTTTTGCTGTTATCAAATCATGTTTTTACCAGAGCTCATATTGCAATTTTTGTTGTTATTATCGCTTTTCTCTGGCACTCCTTATTACTGGTTCCCATATTGTAATCATTTCTATGCTTGGTCGGCTCAGGGGATTTTTGTGGCCTGGCATATGTGCTGATTCATTAAGTTTACGAATTTTCTAAAGGGTGTTCTTTGTCTATGATCTCAACCTGATCCCACAGAGGGTGGTGATCTCCCTTTTCTCTCCATATGTGGTCAGCCACGCCTGATTTTTCCACTTCCCCTCATTGGGCTTATTAATTCATGC
>OZ038519.1:55265671-55288171 GCA_964036315.1 Acanthosepion esculentum | reverse complement strand
CATATATCCTATTATAATTATACTTGTCTCTACGTTCGTAGTTAGCACGGCCGTTACGTCCTGTCAATACCTCATAATAATGGACTATTCGGCGTTTTGGTTGCGTGGAAAGAGGATAAAAGACACTACTTGGTTTTAAATGAGAAAATGAAAGAAAGAAAGAAGTGGGGGAGAGAAAGAGAGAAAAAGAATTCGATTAATCTGATAAGAACAGATACTACATTTTGACCGTAGCCAAATATCCGAGATGTGATGGTATTTGCTCATTCCCCCACTGGAATGAGATGTGAAACAAGGTCTTTTTAAAGTGGGCACCCGGGCGCGTACATTCGCGCAAGGGACAAAAATTCCCCCAGCCCCCACCAACCGTCGGTTGCGCTGGCCTCGGTGGGTGCACCGATCCTTCCTTCTTGTGCAATGGGAGGACGCGGCCTCGGGCAGCTGTTCCCCAGGGCGGGGCAGCTCTTCAGTATACTTTTCTCAGTTGCCCCCTTGTCCTTTGACAGATAAGCCCGTGGGCGCACTCTGTCCAAGGACAGAGACGCAACTGAGAGATGATAAGACACCTCTCAGCCAAAAGGCCGAGAAGCGATTCAGAAGTGATGGCGACCAAGATAAAAGTGTTATTTTTTAAATATTTACTCTACTTTCACTTTGTTTTCATATATGTCTATATATACTTTTCAAATGTTCATTTGTAAAGTCATTTTGTCTTCTTACAATTGATGATTAGTCCTTTCTTCTCGCTTTCTTTAAATCATTTCACCCCAAGCAATGCGATAGTACCACTAAGACATAAAAGGGCTACTGGAAGTGAAGGAGAATGAGAAGAATTTAGAAAGAACTAAAAATCGAATCTTACACCGGAATTAATTCGCTTCTCTGATAACTATAATTTTCAAAAATTTAAATGTAATGTCAATCGACATCTTCTGATGTCGGGATCCTGATCACCATCTTATCTATCTATCTATCTATCTATCTATCTATCTATCTATCTATCTATCTAAATCTGTTCCTTAGTTATCTATCTATCTATCTATCTATCTATCTAAATCTGTTCCTTATCTATCTATCTATCTATCTATCTATCTATCTATCTATCTAAATCTGTTCCTTAATTATCTATCTATCTATATATCTATCTATCTATCTATCTATCTATCTATCTATCTATCTATCTATCTATCTATCTATCTAAAACTGTTCCTTAATTATCTATCTATCTATCTATCTATCTATCTATCTATCTATCTATCTATCTATCTATCTATCTATCTAAATCTGTTCCTTATCTATCTATCTATCTATCTATCTATCTATCTATCTATCTATCTATCTATCTATCTATCTAAATCGGTTCCTTATCTATCTATCTATCTATCTATCTATCTATCTATCTATCTATCTATCTATCTAAATCTGTTCCTTATCTATCTATCTATCTATCTATCTATCTATCTATCTATCTATCTATTTAAATCTGTTCCTTATCTATCTATCTATCTATCTATCTATCTATCTATCTATCTATCTATCTATCTATCTATCTAAATCTGTTCCTTAGTTATCTATCTATCTATCTATCTATCTATCTATCTATCTATCTATCTATCTATCTATCTATCTATCTATCTATCTTTCGCCCTGTCTCTCTCTCTCTTTCACTCTGTTCCTTTCTCGCTATCTCCTTTTCTAAACTTTTCTTTTATTCCCTGTTGTCCAATCTGAATTTCCAAACCGTCTGTTGCCACCATTTTTCCGATCTTCGTGTATTTGTCGCCCTCCGCCACCCATCTCCTTCGCGTATAAACGATTCTTTCTCGGGAGATTGGCAAGTGGAGATCATCTAAGACCATACATTGACCACTCTCACCACGACATACGTCTTTTCATCTTAACAATGCCGAGTGTGGAAACGCATATATTGCAGGGAATGCCTCGCAACCTACACGTAGGCGATTAAAATGGCTGATCTAAGCCATATTAAGAGATACCATGGCGACTATCGGATTAACGTAACTGTAAATACCCCATCTAGATTATACGACCGCCCGCAGTGAGAGGCGCTGGGCTTTTAGAATATTTAAATATCTATCCATTTCGTTTCCGACAAGAAGAGAAATAATAGTGGCTGTGCAGCCAATAGAAGAAGGACTTTTAGAGGGAAATGATCAGTCAGTTATGTGCCATGCGTGATACACGCTTAGGCGATCATGTATCTTTCGATACATGACTGACGAGGCAGATTTTTTTTTCCCAGAGTAGGTTGTCATTTCTTTCTTCACTAGACCAGTTGCCATCAAAGGCTACAGAAACCAGTCTGTCCTGCTATTTACCCATAGCTGGGGGGAGAAGAGGAGGATTCCTATCTTTCCCGAAGGTATTAGCACGTAAGTAAACGTAATGGATTCGACTGGAATATTTCGGTATTAAATAACTCATGGAGGTGTTGATATGCCACTAAACAATATGACCAACAATACATATATGGTGTCGAAGGCATACAATTGCGTTCAAAATATATTTAGTTGAAGCCATAAAATTGTATACAAATATTTAGATTTCGGTATTAAATAACCCATGGAGATGTTGATATGCCGCTAAACAAAAAGACCAACAATACATATATGTAGTTGAAGGCATACAATTGCGTTCAAAATATATTTACTTGAAGCCATAAAATTGTGTTCAAAATATTTAGATTTTGGTATGAAATAACCCATAGAGATGTTGATATGCCGCTAAACAAAATGACCAACAATACATATATGTAGTTGAAGGCATACAATTGTGTTCAAAATATATTTAGGTGAAGCCATAAAATTGTGTTCCAAATATTTAGATTTCGGTATTAAATAACCCATAGAGATGTTGATATGCCGCTAAACATAATGACCAACAATACATATATTTAGTTAAAGCCTTAAAATTATGTGCCAAATATTCAATCAGTTATGTGTGATTACGATACATGACTCACGAGGCAGATTTTTTTCCCGCAGTAGGTTGCCATTTCTTTCTCCGGCAGACCGTTTGCCATCCAAGGCTATAAAGCCTGGTCTCTCCTGCTATTTACCCATATTATACATACTCTATTCTCTCAGTAATGCTTGTCTTCATTCCTGACCACTGACAATCCCTCTCTTCCTCATTTTCAATGCGTTCCTATAGTAAAATCACTAGTAATCAGTCAGTCAGTTATAAATAGAAGTTGCTCTATGTTGTAGCATACATACGGACAATAATCGGTATGTCCCTATTCCCATTCCCATAAATACAATAGTAAATACTGTATGTTGGTCTGCAGTTGGAGATGCGTCTCCAGCTGTGCTGGTCAAACTCTCTGCCTCCGGGCAGAGTGTATCCCCAGACGAAGCTCAGTGTCTCGTCTCGGGAAACAGTTACCCGACCCCGTTTTATACAGAGTCTACGGTGAATTTTTTTGGCCAAGCCCACGGGCTCAGATATCTAACATTAAATTCGGCCTTGTGTCACACCTGACCGCGTGGGACGGTTGGTAGATATCTTGCAGTTGGAGATTCATTGTGGAATTCCCTTGACTCACTTCTAGAAGTTGACTACTACTTCTACGCGCCGTTGGTAAATCTTATATGTGTTGTTCTTGTCCTAAGTATTATCGTTCATTACCAACCTTCGTAGGGTTATTCTATTCAGTAACATTTCCTAGTTTACAACATACTATATGCGAAGTTCAGGCCTCTAATGTGCCACTCATCATTGGAATGCAGAGTTCTATACCAGCGGACTTAAAGTCCTACATTGAGAAAATAGGAATAATGATTTTGTTCATTTTACCCCAAGTAAGGCAATAAAACCACTAAGACACAAGTAAGGGTTACTAATTGTTAAAGAATAAAAAATAAATATTAAAGTGAGAAAACAATAAAAAAAACAATAATTAAGACTAGAAAGCAAGAAGCTGGAAGAGAGTTCCACAAGCAAGAAGTGCGAGAGAAGAAATTATTAACATAAAACTTACGGTTACATCTAGCCATTTCAGCTGTAAAATGATGAGACCTAGCTGCCAATCTAGTACTGCGCTTATATTTATAATGTCTGGAGGCCGTAGGGGAAATTTCATCGGAACAATTACTGTGAAGTTATTTATAGAAAAGGCAGAGGGAAGCTGTGTTACGTTGGTGGGTGAATCATTGAAGCCGAGATGCCAGGTTATGACTAATAACATTACGTATTCTTCCTTGGATTTTTATCAAGGATCTCTAAATATATAGCAGGAGCACCACACCAGATGTGGCAGCAGTAATCAAAGCAAATGTGGTAGATTTACACACACACACACACACAAACACACACACACACACACACATATATATATATATATATATATATATATATATATATGAAGAAATATAGTCTTAAAGTGTGCTATATTTATGGGGTAAAGTGCTCAATATCAGAGATAGAGCGTGTGTAAATATAAAAGTGAACATAGAAATCAACACTTAGAGGCGACAGTCTGTTTCATGCTAGATGCAATCGTCGGGCCCGACGATTGCATCTAGCATGAAACAGACTGTCGCCTCTAAGTGTTGACTTCTATGTTCACTTTTATATATATATATATATATATATATATATATATATATATATAAGATAGATTCTGTCGAAAAAAATTGTCTCGTACGACACAGTGAACCAACATTCTTAGCTGCAAAATTACCAATTGAGTCAATATGTATCTATATTTCTGAGATGACGTATTGTAACTATTTACACTAGATACATTGTTCGGACTGTTGTCCTTATCTTTGTGGTCATATTCTCGACGTTTTGGCTGCTGTACGCTGCGGCCTTCCTCAGGATATGTCTATATTTCTGAGGTGAGGTATTGTAACTATTTACACTATTTGCATTGTTCAGATTGCTGTCCTGATCGTTATGGCCATATTCACGACGTTTTGTACGATCCGGCCTTCTTCAGGATTTGCCTATATTGCCTGAGATGACGTATGGTAACTATTTACATTGTTCGCACTGTTGTCCTCATCATTATGGCCATATTCACGACGTTTCGACCGTTGGACGCTCCCACCTTCTTCATGTGATTGTTGTCGTACAAGTTAATGGCGAGTACCGATGATGCCAGACCCCCAGTTAAAAACGAAAAGCATCATCTTAGTTAATAAAAAGGGCTTTATAGAAAATATATCGTTAAGTACCATAGGCTACTTTGTGAGTCGTCTGGTTATGCCTCTGGAGTTTAACGAATCATTCCTATCTATTAATGAAGAGGAGTAGAACATCACGATGTTTCGTGATTTCTTTTATTTCGAAAGATGAGGCAGCCAAGGCTACTTTGGAGATACATATAGATACTTGAGAACACTCGAATAACGTTTGAATGGTCTAGGATACCCGGATCGAATTTATTTCTAACTAGGCCTAACTTGAAACCTTAAGTGCCGCTTATATCAAAACATATTACCTTATCGGACACATTTTGGCTATATTACGTGTACATTGTATACAGTTATCAGACTGTGAGCCATGATGGGTAGATGATGTGGAAGGTGCTGGAGTATTGAGGAGACAGTCTGTTTTATGATCACCGATGAAATCTCGAGATGTTGGGAAAACTCAATGAGTGAAAATAATGATAAATACTGAGGAGGGTGCTGGAGTCTTGCGGAGATATTCTGTCACTTGACCTCCTATGACAAGCGATCGTTGCAGAAACTCAAATGCAAGGAGAAAATAAAGCCAAGAAGAGAAGAAAGGAGAAAGAGAAGCCAAAACGGAATACGTGATAAAAAGAAAGAGAGCAGAAGAAGAAGAAAAAGAAGGAAAAAGAAAGAATTCTAACAAGATAAAAGTAAATAAAGAGATAACATGAAGACAAAGACGGTGAAGGAAAAAGAAGGAAAAGAAGAAGAAGAAGAAGAAGAAGGAGAAGAAGAAGAAGAAGAAGAAGAAGAAGAAGAAGAAGGAAAAGACGGAAAAAATGAATTCTAACAAGATAAAAGTAAATAAAGAGATAGCATAAAGAAAAAGACGGTGAAGGAAGAAGAAGAAGAAGGAGAAAGAAGGAAAAGAACAAGAAGAAGAAAGAAAAGAAGAAGGAAAAAGAAAGAATTCTAAGAAGATAAAAGTAAATAAAGAGATAGCATAAAGGAAAAGACGGTGAAGGAAGAAGAAGAAGAAGAAGAAGAGAAAGAAGAAGAAAGAAGGAAAAGAAGAAGTAAAAGGAAAGAATTCTAACAAGATAAAAGTAAATAAAGAGATAACATGAAGAAAAAGACGGTGAAGGAAGAAGAAGAAGAAGAAAAAGAAGAAGAAGAAGAAGAAAGTTGAAAAGAAGAAAGAAGAAACAAGAGAGCATATGAAGATAAAGTCAACGAAAAAAGAAAAGAATCAAGTAAACAAAAGAGAAGAAGAAGGAAAAGAAACCGGAAAGAATTAAGAATTGGGAAAAAACAAAATGGAAGAAGATAACGATATGAAGAAAAAAAGAAGAAAAAAGTACGAATGTAAGGATAAAGACAATGGAAAAAGAAGAAAAGAACGACATGAAGATCGATGAAAAGAAAGAAGAAGACGAAGAAAATGTATTAGAATCGGAAGATAAGGATAATGACAGAAGAAAAGAAAAGAAGAAAATAACGATATAGAGAAAGAAAAAAGAAGGAAGAAGAAGAAGTAGAAAACAAGACAGAATATGAAGAAACACACAATGGAAAAAGAAAAGGAAGCAGTAAACAAAGAAGATGATGATGATGAAGAAGAAGAAGAAGAAGGAGAAGAAGAATACCAAGTAGAAGTAAGAAAGAAGACAAAATATGAAGAAAAAGACAATGAAAAAAAAGAATAGAAAGGAGTAAACAAAGAAGAAGAAAAAGAAGAAGAAGAAGAATACCAAGTAGAAGAAGAAGGAAAGAATATATGAAGGAAAAGACAATGAAAAAAGGAGAAAGAAGCAGTGAACAAAGAAGATGAAGAAGAAGAAGAAGAAGAAGAAGAAGAAGAAGAAGAAGAAGAAGAAGAAGAAGAATGCCAAGTAGTAGAAGAAGGAAAGAAGACAAAATACGAAGGAAAATACAATGTAAAAATAGAAAGAAATAAACAAAGAAAAAGATGAAGAAGAAAACAAGACAGAATATGAAGAAAATACTGGGGGAAAAAAGAAAGAAATGAATAATAATAATAATAATAATAATAATAATAATAATAATAATAATAATGAAGAAGACGAAGAAGAAAAAGAAGAAGAAGTATAAGAAGAAGAAGAAAAAGAAGAAGAATACTAAGTAGAAGAAGAAGGAAAGAAAATATGAAGGAAAAGACAATGAAAAAGAGAAAGAAGCAGTGAACAAGGAAGATTAAGAAGAAGAAAAAGAAGAAGAATGCCAAATAGTAGAAGAAGGAAAGAAGACAAAATATGAAGGAAAATACAATGAAAAAAATAGAAAGAAATAAACAAAGAAAAAGATGAAGAAGAAAACAAGACAGAATATGAAGAAAATACAGGGAAAAAAAGAAAGAAATGAATAATAATAATAATAATAATAATAATAATAATAATAATAATAATAATGATAATAATAATGAACAAGAAGAAGAAAAAGAAGAAGAAGAAGAAGAAGCAGAATGAAGAAGAAGAAGAAGAAGAAGAAGAAGAAGAAGAAGAAGAAGAAGAAGAAGAAGAAGAAGAAGAAGAAGAAGAAGAAGAAGAAGAAGAAGAAGAAGAAGAAGAAGAAGAAGAAGAAGAAGAAGAAGAAGAAGAAGAAGAAGAAGAAGAAGAAGAAGAAGAAGAAGAAGAAGAAGAAGAAGAAGAAGAAGAAGAAGAAGAAGAAGAAGAAGAAGAAGAAGAAGAAGAAGAAGAAGAAGAAGAAGAAGAAGAAGAAGAAGAAGAAGAAGAAGAAGAAGAAGAAGAAGAAGAAGAAGAAGAAGAAGAAGAAGAAGAAGAAGAAGAAGAAGAAGAAGAAGAAGAAGAAGAAGAAGAAGAAGAAGAAGAAGAAGAAGAAGAAGAAGAAGAAGAAGAAGAAGAAGAAGAAGAAGAAGAAGAAGAAGAAGAAGAAGAAGAAGAAGAAGAAGAAGAAGAAGAAGAAGAAGAAGAAGAAGAAGAAGAAGAAGAAGAAGAAGAAGAAGAAGAAGAAGAATTGGGATGCAGCTACTCTCTGTTAAGTCATCTTCCAGATAAAAGATCTGAATGGTTGGTCTATTATTTGATTCGAATTGTTACGATCCCGAGCTGTCCATGTGGGGTTTACTCGAAATGATCGCTAATGGGGAGAGTGCCAAGTTGCAGCGGGGCGCCATGGTGTTCAGATGGGATAAGGTCATAGGTCACCAATTTAGAACTTGGAGCTTTAGTTTCTCGCTGGAAGCGTTTCGTGTTTGCCGATTCATTAGTTCGGAAAGATCCATTTTCAACGATAACCGAACAACATCAACAAGAGAAGTGGGCGAGACAACAATGGCATGGAAAAGCGAGTGTGGCTAAGTGCCAAATCTCGCGAAATCTCGTGAAGGGCGTGAGTTAATAAAAAAAAATAGAAACTTTTAAAGAACAATGACGAAACAAAAAAGTAGGGACGTTCGGGAAAAGGAAAAAAAAATGTATTCAGACGAAAAGAAAGAAAGAAAGAAAGAAAGAAAAGAAAAAAGTAAAACAGACAGACAGACAGAAAGAAAGACGAAAAGAAAAAAGAAAGGACATGAAAGAAGGGAAGAAAGAAAACGAAAGAAAGAAAGAAAGATAGAAAGAAAAGAGATAGAAAGAAAAACACAGAGAGAGAGAGAGAAAGAAAGAAAGAAAGAAAGAAAGAAAAAGAAAAAAGAAAGTAAAATAAAGAAAGAAACAAAACGACAGAAAGAAAAGAGATAGAAGGAAAAACAGAGAGACAGAGAGAAAGAAAGAATAACAGAGAGAAAGAAAGAAAGTAAAAGAAAGAAAGAAAGAAAGAAAAGAGATAGAAAGAAAAAACAGGTAGACAGAGAGAAAGAAAGAACGACACAAAGAAAAAAGAAAGAAAGAAAACGAAAGAAAGAAAGAAAGTGATATATATATATATATATATATATATATATATATATATATATATATATATATAAACCCTTTATTCTACATTCAATACCATCACTTGAGAAGACACTAGAAGTGTTGAAATAAAATCGCTATTTAACTCAAATAGGAGCCCTAGTTAACGTAAATCTACTCTAAATCGTAAAATTGAGAAAAAAGTAGCAAAACTTATACATTTTATTAGAAACGCTTTTAATTGCTTTTATGAATAAAATATATTGTGGACGCGAATGTCTAACGAAAATATTTTATTTAGAATTTATAAATGATTCTAAATAAAATATTTTCGTAAGACGTTCGTGTCCACAATATATTTTATTCATAAAAGCAATTAAAAGCGTTTCTAATAAAATGTCTTAGTTTTGTTACATTTTTTTTCTCTATCTTACGATTCAGAGTAGATTTTCGTTAACTACGGGTCATATTTGACCAACAAAGATTGATAATTTAAATTCTTGGAGGAACTGTCCTCATGTCGAATAGACATATTAAGCAATACAAAAAAAACAAAAAACGAAATTTCATAAAATTAAAAAAATGTAGGCGCGGGAACTAACAGATGTAAAAAAGAAATCATTAAGATTTTGTAAAAAAAGAAACTTTTCGAAAATAATTTCTTTCATTTGTGAACAAGTCTTGAAATTTCCATTAAAATCCGACAATTACCCGATTTTTGCAAGAATCTGCAAATCACAGTAAAATGACAATGAAAATTTCCCATATTAATTTCTGGTCCCCAGCTGACACAAGAAAAACAAAGATTTTAACCAAAATTTGTAAAGTTTCTAAAAAGGATTTAAAATATAATTTAATAATCTAAAATACTTTGATCTTTCATTTTAATAATAAACATAACGTTTTTGACGATAAAACTTTGGTTTGATGACGTTCGGTGTAATTTTTTACCGTGGTATGCTCATTTGCAACGAATCTTTGGAAGTACCTTCATATATCTATATATGTCTATCTCTCCCTTTCTCTCTCTCTCTCTCTCGATATATATATGTATATATATATATATATATATATATATATATATATATATATATATATATAGGGAGAGAGAGAGAGAGAGAGAGAGATTTATATATATATAGAGAGAGAGAGAGAGAAAGAGATATATATATATATATATATATATATATATATATATATATATATATATATACATAACGTTATGTAATTAAAAACAATTTATCAAAAAAATATCTAAAACGTACAGTGTTGTTCGATAAAAGTGACTCACCTGATTTGTTTTTACTTAAAAATTTTTTCAGATATTTTTTTTGGGGGGGTTAAACTAATTTTTAATCTTACTAATATAAAGACCCCATCCCGACCACCTAGTAAAAAAGTTTACTCACCCTAAGGTATTCTATTGATAATTATAATTTTGGATATAAATGAGATTCCGGGAAAAACTCTGTGCAAAAAAAGTGACTCACTTATTTCCTGCAACTAGTAATCAATAGAAACATAACCAAACAGCTTTAAATAAAGAATAATAGAGGTATAATTTATTTATAATAGGTAATATAGTTCGAAATATTTAATAATCTATGGGTCCTCCTTTATTTTGAATAACCTTTTCACCCCTTTTTGGCATTGACTTGATCAGGTTCTGGCATTTCTCATCTCCAAGCAATGAATTCCATTCGTATATGAAATTCACAATCAAATCCTCTTTGTTGCTCAACTGCTTTCTCGAGAGCCTGTACTTTATAATGCTCCATAAGTTTTCTATGGGGTTGAGGTCAGGAGATTGGGGCGGCCATGTCATAACACTCACCTGCTTCTCATCAAAGTATTCCTTCATCAATTTTGATTTGTGAGCATTATCCGGCATAAAAATGAGCTTGGTGGGGTCGATTTGCACCCTTTCAGCAGAAGGGAGCAGACAAGACTCTAAAATTCTCTTGTACTGCTCGCTCCTGAGGGTCTTTTCAATAGGTTTTAAGAAACCAGTTCCATGAAAAGAAAAGCATCCCCAGAACATTATACTGAACGGATGCTTGACAGTACTTACTGCTAAATTCAAAGAGCTTTCAAGGCTTCTTCTTCGGATTTTAGATCGCTTATCCGTTGAATTTAGCTCAACGTTCGTATCATCGGAGACGAGAACATTTAGTAAAAAAAATTAGTCGAGTCACTTTTATCGAACAGCATATACATACATACATACATACATACATACATATATATATATATATATATATATATATATATATATATATATATATATATATATATATATATATATATATATTTAATTACATAACGTTATTTTGTTTCGTTTACTACTAATCAATGTGTTTTTATTATTTAAAAAACAACAATTATACTACTACTAATAATAAAATATTCTAATATATTTGACAATAATTTTATATTTTTTATTTTATTTTATTAATATTATTTAACATATATGTATAGCAACATGTTAACACATTTAATGTCGAACTGTTTATTCAGACAACTTTTTTATGCATATAGGAGGCATTGGGTAGAAATAGTACCTTTATTACTCGTCTACTATACCTTATTTTTAAGGGTAACGGGAAGCACTAAATCTCTCACGTATATATATATATATAAACCCTTTATTCTACATTCAACACCATCACTTGAGTAGACACCAGAAGTGTTGAAACAAAATGACTATTTTTGTAGTGATTTTATAAGATTTTTATGATATAATTTTCGAATAAATGATCATATTTGCTCTACTCTGTATTGAGCACTCTTTTAAGAATAGTATTTTTTGGTTATTGGAATTTATTCCGTATACACCAAATCTATACTTGTTAATATATATATATATATATATATATATATATATATATATATATATATATATATATATATATATATATATATATATATATATATATATAAAAGTGAACATAGAAGTCAACACTTAAATGCGACAGTCTGTCTCATGCTAGATGCAATCGTCAGGCCATATATATATATATATATATATATATAGTATAGCTAAAATAAATCCTAAAGACCCATGAAAACCGATTTAGGTTCCACCTAAACGTATCTTCAGGGTAAGCTGGCTTTTTAGGATTTATTTTAGTTATTTCCGCTCTATTTACCGTATTAAGCACTCTACGTTTTAGTCTTTCTACTCGCATGTTTTCTTTTCCTTTGGACTAAAGTCTTAAGACACTGGTCGATTTATATACAGAGTGTCCATAAAGTCCGTGTGTACATTAAAAAATTTATAACTTTATTTGTATTAGCGATAGTAATAATCTGTAAAAAATGTTATCAAGTTTAATGTACCTAGTTTCCAGTATAGCTAAAATAACTAATGCGATTTCAGGCATTACTGTAAATCAGTTGGCAAATGTTTTCCGTGAACTGCAAAATCGTATTACCCTTTGTATTGCTAATGATGGAGGACATGTGGAAACTTAAATAAAATTTCAATAAAACCTTAAAAAAATATAGATTTACTTCTTTCTAATCGTTTTTACAAATTATTTCTATCATAAATACAAATAAAGTTATAAATTTTTTAAAGTGCATACGAACTTTATGGACACCCTGTATATATATATATATATATATATATATATATATATATATATATATATATATATATATATATGAAGAAATATAGTCTTAAGGTGTGCTATGTTTATGGGATAAAGTGCTCAATATCAGAGATAGAGCGTGTGTAAATATAAAAGTGAACATTGAAGTCAACTCTTAGAGGTGACTGGCTGTTTTATGCTAGACGCAATCGTCAGGCCATATATATATATATATATATATATATATAAATATATATATATATATATATATATATATATATATATATATATATATATGCAAGTTTCATTAAAAACCCACAGACAAGGTACTACGGTTAAGTTTTTATTTAATTATTCTTGTGTACGAACAAGAGCTTTCTTTGCTGGACAAAGGGTGTGTAAGAACTGTCCAAATGTTTTATTTTTCCGAGCGCTTTCGGCTATATCTTTAGCCATTATCAAGGATGATTTGATTTTTCAGCTTAATTGAGTGTGCGCATTATGTATATGTCTTAGTGTGTAGTAGTGGTGTTTTAATTTCCAAATACGGTTAGCACGTTGTGGCTTTGTTCGTAGTTAATATTGTTAAGGGTAGGCTTTTTCTTTTTTATTATTAAAGCCTCCATTATTTTTAACCTTTTTTTACAGGTGGAAGCAATTAATATATTTGTGTTTCCTACTAGTATATTTCTAATGGAGTCTGGTAAATTTTTGTGTGTGTTTAAATGGGTTCTAATGGAGCTGTGATCGGATAGGTGTAACGTAAGACGTCTGGATATATATATATATATATATATATATATATATATATATATATATATATATATACAGAAATATAGTCTTAAAGTGTGCTATATTTATGGGGTAAAGTGCTCAATATCAGAGCGTGTGTAAATATAAAAGTGGACATGGAAGTCAGCACTTAGAGGCGACAGTCTGTTTCATGCTAGTGCAATCGTCAGGCGACTAGTGCTGTTATTTTTCTCGGCTGTTTATATAAGGGTCAGTGGTGCATTATGGGTAGTATATTTTGGCGGGTACTTGGAAAATAAGGAAAAAATCATCAGCCTACAACAACCTATCAAAAACTTGCAAACTTTGCTTGGAGGAAAAAATAGCTATCATTACCTTCCCAGATCAAAATAAATTATTAAATAAAAGATCCGAGCTAATCTCAAAATGTAGACATGAAAACAAATTTTTACTACGTAACTTAAAATAGAAAAATAAATAAATATATAAACAAACAACAATAAAATAAGCAAAATAAACTACTCCAAACAAATCACAAAACCACACCTGTTAGAATATGCGAAATAAAATCAAAACAAAAGAACGGACGAAAGTTATAACTGTTATACAAATAAAAATAAAAATAATAAGCAAAACAATTTGACCCAAATAAATAAGCGAACAAGCGATTTCCGGTAAATGGCGGCCATTATAGACTACCAACAATAAGCTATATAAACAAATTTTTTTTACTACGTTAACCAAAAACACCGATCAAAATAAAAGAATAAATAAATAAATATATAAGATAAAAAATAAAAAAAACAAACAAAAAAACAAGCAAAATAATTTGACATAAATAAATAAACAAATAAGCGACTTCCGGTAAAAGTACCCGCCAAAATATACTACCCATAATGCACCACTGACCCTTATATAAACAGCCGAGAAAAATAACAGCACTAGTCGCCTGACGATTGCACTAGCATGAAACAGACTGTCGCCTCTAAGTGCTGACTTCCATGTCCACTTTTATATTTATATATATATATATATATATATATATATATATATATATATATATATATGTATATATATATATATATATATATATATATATATATATATATATATATATATATATATATGGAGAGAGAGAGAGAGTGAGAGAGAAGGGAGAGATAGACTAATATAGATATATGAATGTACTTCCAATGATTCGTTGTAAATGAACATACCATGGTAAAAGATTACACCGAACGTCATCAAACCAAAGTTTTATCGTCAAAAAAGTCTGTATATATATATATATATATATATATATATATATATATATATATATATATATATATATATATATATATAAGGGTTTGATATGAGTCACTACCAGCAGAGATTAAAACACTCAGAAAAAGATCGATGGATGGAGAGAAAGTGTGAGTGGCTGACAGCGATAGCAAGAAGAAGAAGAAAAAAAAGAGACAAAAATTGGAATTTATGCTTCTCGTCCAGGCTACGGACATTTTGTGAGTAGCATCGCAACATCCCGACCGTCAACATCTCCAAACAAACAAGAGGTAATCGATAGTACACGGCTTTCCCGTGTTCCTGGAGAATCGGAACATAGATTGGCATTAGAGCTAATCTGAACAGGAACGCCCCTAGGGGTGGGGGACACATGGCTGCGGGCATTGAACGCGGAGGGTAGGGCGTTTCGAGGGCGAAGAGGGGCTGGTCAATGTCGGGCATGGAAGTGGGGGTTTAATTTGGTAGCGTTGTTGGATGACGATTGATTTCGAAGAGCAGATGTGGACGGTTGGAGAAATTAATGAATCAACAATATGTTATTTGTTTTATCATGCACCTTTTGGCGCCATCGTTGGCATTTGTGGTGGTCCGGGGCAGGGCAAGTGGCTTAGGAATGTTGTTCTGTGTAAATGAATCTGTGTGTGAAGTTGTAAGAGTGTCAGGGGGAGAGTGACTATGCTGTCGTGGGTAGCGTAACATAAAACTTTTAAAGTTTCGGTTTCAATCTAATATGCTTTGCTATAACAGTTATCTATCTATCTATCTATCTATCTATCTATCTATCTATCTATCTATCTATCACAGCCTGTTCATATCTATCTATCTATCTATCTATCGATCGATCTATCACAGCCTGTTCATATCTATCTATCTATCTATCTATCTATCTATCTATCTATCTATCACAGCCTGTTCATATCTATCTATCTATCTATCTATCTATCTATCTATCTATCTATCGATCGATCTATCACAGCCTGTTCATATCTATCTATCTATCTATCTATCTATCTATCTATCTATCTATCTATCTATCTATCTATCACAGTCTCTTCATATCTATCTATCTATCTATCTATCTATCTATCTATCTATCTATCTATCTATCTATCTATCTATCACAGTCTCTTCATATCTATCTATCTATCTATCTATCTATCTATCTATCTATCTATCTATCTATGTATCACAATCTGTTCATATCTATCTATCTATCTATCTATCACAGTCTGCTCATATCTATCTATCTATCTATCTATCTATCTATCTATCTCAGTTTCTTCGTATCTATCTATCTATCTATCTATATATCTATCCATTTATCTATCTATCTATCACAGTCTGTTCATATATATATATATATATATATATATATATATATATATATATATATATATATATATATATATATATATATATCTTAGTTAATGAGTTTCGATATTCATCAATGGGATCAACAATTTGAACAAGGCCAGCTCGCTCAAGCCCTCGGCCACGATGACTTGTCACTTCGTGCTGGAAGGGGTTCCGTCTACACAATTTCACTCACAAGGCTTGGCTCAACCCGGCGGTATAGTTTTCATGCTCTTTCCAAAGGTGTAGCGCGCTAGGATCGACCCCTGCAGTCCGATATCCCCAGGAAGCCTCCTTCCTCACAAATCGTCTAACTCAAAATTGTGAATAAATTGTCCCAAGTTAATGTTTATATTCAAATCATTGGGGGATAGTTTCCCTTAGTACCAAGATGTCAGTTTGGTCGGCATGATTTTCTTGGTTACATTCAGGCATTTTCTGAACGCTACAATTCAAATATGCGGGGCTTCGTTTAAGAGAGCCGAACTGCAAAATGCAAAAAACGCCACTTATTTCATACATATTATTATTAAATATTTCTTGCTAATGTGATGACGTTAACCGTTTCCTTAGAAGAATTAACCATTTATTGATTGAGTGTCCAGTGCCACTGTCAGTTGGAATTCGAAAATAAAAACCCCAACTTTCTCATTGAACGAAATATGGAAAAAGAAATCTTTGCAAGATAGACAAAGAACAGACTGAGATAGATAGATAGATAGATAGATATGAATAGACTGATAGATAGATAGAGAGAGAGAATGAGACATGAACAGACTGAGATAGATAGAGAGAGCCATGAACCAACTTAGAAAGATATAGAGAAAACAGACTGAGATAGATAGATAGATAGATAGATAGATAGATATGAACAGAATGAGATAGATAGGTAGATAGATAGATAGTTACGTACAGACTGAGATAGATAAAAACAGAGATAGATAGATAGATAGATAGCTATACATAAATAATGAATATACTGAGATAGATAGACAATGTATAGACTGAGATAGATAAATAGATAGATAGATAGATAGATAAAAAGACTGAGATAGATATATGATGAATAGATATATAGATAATGAAAAGATTGAGATAGATAGATAGATAATGAAGAGAGAAAGAGATAGATAATGAATATACTGAGATAGTTAGCTAGCTATCTAGATAGATAGATATTGAACAGACTGATATAGCTAGCTAGCTAGATAATGATTAGACTGGGATAGATAGATAGATAGATATGAACTAAGATAAATAGATACAATAATCGATCGATCAATAGATAGATACACATTATGAAATGGACAAAATCCGCTAATTATTTTAAGATATTTTTATGTTTATACATTCTTTTTATAGATGCAAATATTTCAGTAAATGCTCTGTTTTTATAATAAACAGTATTAAACAACATTTACCGGTCTCAATGTCCGAGACATTTTCATAGAAAATATTCGTCCTCTGACAGGAATCGAACCTGTATCCTATACGGAACCGTCATGCTCATGGCGTCTCAAATGCAAACAAATGACGTCACACATTATGAAATGGACAAAGTCCGACAATTATTTTAAGACAAATATTTAAGTAAATCCTCTGTTTTATAATAAACAGTATTCAACAACATTTACCGACAGGAATCGAACCTGTATTCTATACTGAACCGTCACATAGCCTGACGTGCCTTTAACCGATTGGGCCACAGAGGAGCGTTCGGTTAGTTTAAAGACAGTAACTTCGACCTTGCTATGATTTTCTGGTATTAAAACCTATTTTTGCGCTTTCATAGTGTTTGACTCCAGTTTGGGGGTTAACTATTTGTCCATAGCTGGGACCCTAGCGGGTGCTACCACCCCGGGTCAGGGTAGAGCTAGGAACAACTGCAATAAAGAGGTGGTTCCACGCTCTTCAAAACCTCCTGACCAGAGGCCTTGCTCTCGGACGTAGTTTATGGTCTTACCCAGGACGCTCTTCCAAGATTGTCTGACTCAAACGCTGTAATGCGACAGCTTGAATCTGACAATCTGTGGCCTTATTTCCACCGTGAAATCCTAATTTTTTTTCCAAATGATAATTCAGCCATGACTGAAGAACCGATGTCTTTGAGAAAGTAGGTCCATTCTTATAATTCTTCACTAGTAAGATGAAGCATCGAAACTTGAACTTGGTTTGCGTTTTCTTTGGAAAGACGGCTCCAGTAGAATTTGACTTTTTCTCCTCCTGTCTTCAGTTCAATAAAAGCCACTAGCAGAAACTCAGAGCTCTCTTTTCTTGCCTTGAATAATACTCTGCTGTTACTAACACTACTACTACTACTACTACTACTACTACTACTAGCTACTGCATAATTAATCTTTTTTTTCTCTCTGTATAATGTGTATGTGTTGTGATAAAGAAAACTGTTTTGTTGATCGCGTGTCTGTTAAGTCGTGATGAGGATGCCATTAATGGATAAGCCTAATAAATTAAAAAGCTGATGGTTCGAAGCCAGTATTGCTGCTTACCTCCCTTGGCTGCTGAACTCTCCTTTCCAAGCGAAGGTTAAGAGCAAAAGAATAAGAGGAGAAATAAAAATTTTTTTTTTTTGTCTTCTTTTATTGAGTCAGGTAAACTTTTATTTATTTTATTTAAAATGGTCTTGTTTTTTCTTTCTTTTTTACATTATTTCTTTCATTCATTCATTCATTCATTTTTTCTTTCTACTTGTTTTTCTTCGTTCTTTCTTTCTACAAGTTTTTTGTCTTTCTTTCTCCGTTCCTCTCTTCCAGTCTTTCTTTCTTTCTTTCTTTCTTTCTTTCTTTCTTTCTTTCTTTCTACCAGATTTTTATCTCTCTTCTTCTTTCTTTCTTTCTTTCTTTCTTTCTTTCGTCTTTCTCTCTTTTTCTACCAAATTTTCTTCTTTCTTTCTTTCTTTCTTTCTTTCTACCAAATATTCATCATTCTTTCTTCTTTCTACCAATTTTTCTTCGTTCTTTCATTCTTTCTACCAGATTTTCATCTTTCTTTCTTTCTACCAGATTTTCATCGTTCTTCATTTTTCTTTCTTTCTTTCGTTCTTTCTTTCTTTCTACCAGATTTTTATCTCTCTTCTTCTTTCTTTCTTTCTTTCTTTCTTTCGTCTTTCTCTCTTTTTCTACCAAATTTTCTTCTTTCTTTCTTTCTTTCTTTCTTTCTTTCTTTCTACCAAATATTCATCATTCTTTCTTCTTTCTACCAATTTTTCTTCGTTCTTTCATTCTTTCTACCAGATTTTCATCTTTCTTTCTTTCTTTCTACCAGATTTTCATCGTTCTTCATTTTTCTTTCTTTCTTTCGTTCTTTCTTTCTTTCTACCAGATTTTTATCTCTCTTCTTCTTTCTTTCTTTCTTTCTTTCTTTCTTTCGTCTTTCTCTCTTTTTCTACCAAATTTTCTTCTTTCTTTCTACCAAATATTCATCATTCTTTCTTCTTTCTACCAATTTTTCTTCGTTCTTTCATTCTTTCTACCAGATTTTCATCTTTCTTTCTTTCTACCAGATTTTCATCTTTCTTTCTTTCTTTCTACAAGATTTTCATCTTTCTTTCTTTCTTTCTACCTGTTTTTTCGTCTTTCTCCTATGTTTTTCTTTCTTTCTTTCTATCACTTTTTCATTTTCTTTCTACCAGTTTTCTTCATTCTTTCTTTCTTTCTTTTTAGCAGATTTCTTTCTTTCTATCATTTCTTTCATTCTTTCTTTCTTTTTTCTTTCTTTCTTTCTTTCATTTCTTTTCTTTCCTTTCCTTCAGCCTTCTCGTTCTGTTTTTTTCTTTTTAGATGCTTCTTTCGTTCTTTGTTTTTCTTTCTACATTTTATTCTTTTCTCGTTACTTTCTTTCTTTCTTTCTTTCTTTCTTTCTTTCTTTCTTTCTTTCTTTCTCGTCGTCCGTCCGTTCTTACATTCTTTCTTACTTTTTCTTTCCCTCCGTTGATTTTCTTTCACCTCCCTTATCCTGTCAGTCCTCTCCTTCGATTTTTCTTTTCTTTTTCTTTTTCTTTTCTTTGCCTTCCTTTCTTTATCTTTTTTCTTTCATCTTTCTTTCATTCGTTCTTTATCAACTCTCCTATACCGAGCCTCCATTATTCCATTTCAAATCATTCCGCTTTTTTTTTTTTCACTTTTCTTCTTTTTTTTTTTTTTTACTGTCTTGCCATCTCCTTTATTCCCTATGGAAATTTTCACGTCTCAGATCTTATCAACATTTCTTTCCTTCTGTTTTTTCTTTCTTTATTTATCATTCTTCTTTCATCATTTGCCTTTATTTTTCTTTGCTTTTTACATCATTTTTATTCCTCTCTTTCTTTCGACTTTCCTTCCCTTCTTCCAACTTCTTCCATTCAAATAATATACTAGTCAAAGCAAATGACAAAGAATAGATTAAAAATATATTGAAATAAAAAAAAATATATATTGTTTCGTTATTTCTCTTTTTCAGTAAGAAGTCGAGTGGACTTCAATTTCCTGTCACGAAAGAGGCCACGCTGTTCTTTAATTCAAGCAGGGTTGTTGCTGGTTTTTCCAAAGAGTGACTAGATCATTTGACTTGTAGTCTAAACATAGATGCATTGGTTTTCGGCAAGAAAGCTAATCACAAATAAAACCTAATTACTAATAAGAACTAAGAAAACTAATTACTAATAAGAAAATTAATTAATAAGATTAGATACCACTTTTGACAACGGGCATAATTGTCTTAAGGCAAAAATGTCTTCCTAGAATGTAAATAAAAATACAACGGAGGCTTTTGAAATTAGTGAAATCTAATAGGGGATGTGTGGATAATGTAAGGGTTAGCAGATCGAAAATTAAAATCGGTGAGTAGAGCTCGCATTGCGTTCGGATTAGAGTAACTTTCTCAGGAAAACAGGAAGTGAACAAATGCAAAACTCGAATTAGTACTGACTGGTCGATCAATAACTGGCGAATGATTCCTTATATGCAAACGGTTGATATTATCATTACCGATGAAGATGAAGAGAACAGTTACAACACTTTGATCACAGTCCGATAGTCACGGATTGAAGAATAGTATAACTCGAATAGCACTTTGAATTGATTTTTTTAAAAAAATTTTTTACGGCTTATCAACCTTTTGTAGGTTATTTAAAAAACAAGCATTCTTGGATTGTAAGAATAATTCTTTTAGTATTTAACCCATAGCTGGAGGAGAAACGAAATGGATCATACAAGGATATTTACGCGTAAGTGAATGTAGCAAACCCGAATGATTCCTTATATGCAAACGGCTGATATTACCATTATATTTAGAGATGAAGAGAACAGTTACAACACTTTGATCACAGTCCGATAGTCACGGATTGAACAGCAGTGTAACTCGAGTAGCACTGGATATTTAATCTTTGAATTGATTTGTTTTTTTGTTTTTTTTAATTTTTTACGGATTATCAACCTTTTGTAGGTTATTTAAAACAAGCATTTTTGGATTGTAAGAATAATTCTTTTAATATTTAATCCATAGGTGGGGGGAGAAGAGATGAGCTCATACAAGGATATTTGCGCGTAAGTGAATATAGCGAACCCAACTGGAATTCGAACTCGCCTCTCCAATTTCTCATTCCGAGCTGTCATCCATTACAGACTTCGCACTGCGAAGATTACAGCACCTCGTGTTTCCAATGAATTCAAAATGTTTTTCCCAATATTCAAAATCGCCTACACAACAGTTAAAATCGCACACCCAACTTAAAAGTTAAAACTCTCACCCAAAATGTTGAAATCGCCCCACTCAACAGATGAAATCGTCTACCTGACAGTTGAAATCCCCTGACCAACAGATGAAATCCCCATCGAAAATGTTGAAATCGCCCCACTCAAGAGTTGAAATCGCCTACCCATGAGTTGAAATCGTCCATGCAACAGTTGAAATCGCCCACCCAACAGTTGAAATCGCCCACCGGTGGGCGATATCCCCCAGGTTGTGATCCCCTGGCCGCCAACCATATCTACATCCTTCCTTAATTAATAATAGACCAAATTACGACTAACGATATAAAAATAGACGTGATGTCAGACGACCGCCAAGAAAAAAAAAGAAGAAAAATCCACGAGAAAATCGTTTAAATATTTAAATATATTCAAAATATGATTCGGCTGCCATAAAGCCGCTTTCATAACTGACAAAAAAAAACTAAAAAAAAAAAAGTGTCTTATCTTTAATTGATTTATTCCAAAGCAAATCTTTGGCTCATCGGAATCTCTGCTCATTGCAGAATGAGTAAAACGGATTCTTTGAAGTTATCTGAATTTCTCAGATGGATTTTTTTTCCCATTACGTTGATCATTATTTCGATAGAGTTATTTTTAGAATTTTTAATATACTGCGCACCAGATAGTAATGTTAATATTTTATTTTATACGATTAAACTCATATCGCAATTTCTTTCTTTCGTTTTTTTTTCTTATCTTGTTCTTTCTTTCTTTCTTTTTTCTTTCTTTCTTTCTCTTTTTCTTT
>OZ038519.1:55208171-55263171 GCA_964036315.1 Acanthosepion esculentum | reverse complement strand
CTTCTTTCTTTCTTTCTTTCTTTCTTTTCCTTTCTATTTTCTTCTTTCTTTCTTTCTTTCTTTCTTTTCCTTTCTAATTTCTTCTTTCTTTCTTTCTTTCTTTCTTTTCCTTTCTAATTTCTTCTTTCTTTCTTTCTTTTCCTTTCTATTTTCTTCTTTCTTTCTTTCTTTCTTTCTTTTCCTTTCTAATTTCTTCTTTCTTTCTTTCTTTCTTTCTTTTCCTTTCTAATTTCTTCTTTCTTTCTTTCTTTTCCTTTCTATTTTCTCTTTCTTTCTTTCTTTCTTTCTTTCTTTCTAATTTCTTCTTCTTTCTTTCTTTCTAATTTCTTCGTCCTTTCTGTTTTGGCTTTTCCTTTCTAATTTCTTCTTTCTTTCTTTCTTTCTTTCTTTCTTTCTTTCTTTTCCTTTCTAATTTCTTCTTTCTTTCTTTCTTTTCCTTTCTATTTTCTTCTTTCTTTCTTTCTTTCTTTCTTTTCCTTTCTAATTTCTTCTTTCTTTCTTTCTTTCTTTCTTTTCCTTTCTATTTTCTTCTTTCTTTCTTTCTTTCTTTCTTTTCCTTTCTAATTTCTTCTTTCTTTCTTTCTTTCTTTCTTTTCCTTTCTAATTTCTTCTTTCTTTCTTTCTTTCTTTTCCTTTCTAATTTCTTCTTTCTTTCTTTCTTTTCCTTTCTATTTTCTCTTTCTTTCTTTCTTTCTTTCTTTCTTTCTAATTTCTTCTTCTTTCTTTCTTTCTAATTTCTTCGTCCTTTCTGTTTTGGCTTTTCCTTTCTAATTTCTTCTTTCTTTCTTTCTTTCTTTCTTTCTTTCTTTTCCTTTCTAATTTCTTCTTTCTTTCTTTCTTTTCCTTTCTATTTTCTTCTTTCTTTCTTTCTTTCTTTCTTTTCCTTTCTAATTTCTTCTTTCTTTCTTTCTTTCTTTCTTTTCCTTTCTATTTTCTTCTTTCTTTCTTTCTTTCTTTCTTTTCCTTTCTAATTTCTTCTTTCTTTCTTTCTTTCTTTCTTTTCCTTTCTAATTTCTTCTTTCTTTCTTTCTTTCTTTTCCTTTCTAATTTCTTCTTTCTTTCTTTCTTTTCCTTTCTATTTTCTCTTTCTTTCTTTCTTTCTTTCTTTCTTTCTTTCTAATTTCTTCTTCTTTCTTTCTTTCTAATTTCTTCGTCCTTTCTGTTTTGGCTTTTCCTTTCTAATTTCTTCTTTCTTTCTTTCTTTCTTTCTTTCTTTCTTTCTTTTCCTTTCTAATTTCTTCTTTCTTTCTTTCTTTTCCTTTCTATTTTCTTCTTTCTTTCTTTCTTTCTTTCTTTTCCTTTCTAATTTCTTCTTTCTTTCTTTCTTTCTTTCTTTCTTTCTTTCTTTTCCTTTCTAATTTCTTCTTTCTTTCTTTCTTTCTTTCTTTTCCTTTCTATTTTCTTCTTTCTTTCTTTCTTTCTTTCTTTTCCTTTCTAATTTCTTCTTTCTTTCTTTCTTTCTTTCTTTTCCTTTCTAATTTCTTCTTTCTTTCTTTCTTTCTTTTCCTTTCTAATTTCTTCTTTCTTTCTTTCTTTTCCTTTCTATTTTCTTCTTTCTTTCTTTCTTTCTTTCTTTTCCTTTCTAATTTCTTCTTTCTTTCTTTCTTTCTTTCTTTTCATTTCTAATTTCTTCTTTCTTTCTTTCTTTTCATTTCTAATT
Source organism: Acanthosepion esculentum (assembly GCA_964036315.1). Taxonomy (NCBI): domain Eukaryota; kingdom Metazoa; phylum Mollusca; class Cephalopoda; order Sepiida; family Sepiidae; genus Acanthosepion; species Acanthosepion esculentum. The sequence goes on along the minus strand of OZ038519.1, from coordinate 55,261,511 downwards.
TCTTCTTTCTTTCTTTCTTTCTTTCTTTCTTTTCATTTCTAATTTCTTCTTTCTTTCTTTCTTTCTTTCTTTCTTTCTTTTCATTTCTAATTTCTTCTTTCTTTCTTTCTTTTCCTTTCTATTTTCTTCTTTCTTTCTTTCTTTCTTTCTTTCTTTCTTTTCCTTTCTAATTTCTTCTTTCTTTCTTTCTTTCTTTCTTTTCCTTTCTAATTTCTTCTTTCTTTCTTTCTTTCTTTTCCTTTCTAATTTCTTCTTTCTTTCTTTCTTTCTTTTCATTTCTAATTTCTTCTTTCTTTCTTTCTTTTCATTTCTAATTTCTTCTTTCTTTCTTTCTTTCTTTCTTTTCATTTCTAATTTCTTCTTTCTTTCTTTCTTTCTTTTCCTTTCTATTTTCTCTTTCTTTCTTTCTTTTCATTTCTATTTTCTTCTTTCTTTCTTTTCTAATTTCTCCGTTCTTTCATTCTTTCTTTCTTTTTTGCCCCCTTGCTTCACATGAATATTTACTGATAACCTTCACAATGGATTTATCTGTAGCATTATTATTATTGCAAAAACCTGGCGAACTATTTTCTCTTGAGGATTTGTAATAAACGTTGTCATGCGGTTAACGTTTATGGCCCCATGTTTGCTATTGCTCATGATTTAAATGTCGACCTAATAACAGAATTTTTAAATTCTCGAGTTTTCGTCGGCAAGAAAAAAATACGGCATTACTTCAACCCACGCTTTTATTCACTGGACCATCTGCGACATGTCCTGGTGGATAAAAGGCCTTGGTTGAATCCAGTGACTTGACCCGAAGAGTTGCGAGTTCAATACCTGACTCCAGCTGAGGTGAAGAAAAACTTGTAGAGTTGAGATAACTGAAACTGAGACATGCGAAAGAGGCATGGCACGTGGAACTAGAACAATCTACCCCGGTGGACGAGAGGCTTCAATTCGATATTACAGTTACCTGAAGAAGGCCGGAGTGTATAACGACCGAAACGTGAATATGGTAACGATGATGAGGACAACAGTCCAAACAATAAAAATGTATCTGTCTATATTTCTGAGATGAGGTATTATGTACACTATTTACATTATTCGGACTGTTTCATCTCATCTTTGTCGCTATGTTTATCACAACGTTTCGGCTGTTGTACGCCACTGCCTTATCCAGGTGTTTGGAATGTTGAACTGAACCCTTTATTTCGCTCACTGGGGTAGACTGTTCTAGTTCCATAGCTGGGGCCCTAAGAAAATCAAGGAAAATTGTAGTTTAAAAACAGTAAAATCATCCTTGCTAACCAAACGCCCCTCTGTGGCGCAATCGGCAAAAAGCATGTCAGGCTATATGGCGGTTCCGTATAGGATACACTTTCGATTCTTGTCGGAGGACGTATATTTTCTATGAAAATTTCTCGGACATTCAGGCCGGTAAATGTTGTTAATACTGTTTATTATAAACAGAGCATTTATTTAAATATTTGCATCTATAAAAAAGAATGTATAAATATAAGGATGTCTTAATATATATATATATATATATATATATATATATATATAAAGAAGGTAAAAATGTCTTTATATATATATATGAATGCAGTAGTGAGCATAAAGATCAGAACGATGTTAAGAAAAAGTCTAAATGTGAAATAACCTTTTATTTTAAAGCTTCAAAGAACATTTTATCAAGGAAAAATAAGGATATAAAGGTAAATTATATAATTCCAAAATATAAAGCTCAATAAACTTATTTTCATAAAGTTATAAGAAGAATTATATAACATTCGAAAAAAATAGATGATCAAAAACATCAGAACGATTAAATAAATCCATAAAATTTAATAATTATTTTGCATTATTGAACATTTTTTAGTGTAAGAATATAAAATAGAGTATTTTACTAAATTACATTGGCTCTTTACTGTCTCTTGCAGTGTAAATATGACGAAAAAAATCTATGACATCATTGGAACTTAGAAAACTGACAGTCAAGTTATGTAATGAAAATAAACCCTCAACTGGGGATATTTCAAAGAGTGTGGAGAAATCTGAAAGTGTTATTCATAGTATTTTAAGAAAACTTGTGGAAACTGCGTCAGGTGAAGCCAAGAAACCACCAGGCAGGCCTAGGAAAACTACTGCAAGGAAAGGCAGACGGATTGGTAATGAATAAAAAAACGATCCATTTGCGACAGCTCTGGATGACTGTATGTACAGTTGAAAGTACTAACAGATTAAAAAAAAGACCTTATAGAACTTGAAGTTAATAAAAACAAGAATCATAACATTCATCGAGATGTTCGTAGGTTAATGCAACTTTCAAATTTTGTTTGCGAAGAGATTTTCGCCATTAACTTTAATAATCTACTCTTTGTATGAATTGATTCATGTAATATAAATTGAACGGCACCACATAATTTGATATATATATATATATATATATATATATATATATATATATATATATATATATATATATTAGCAGCATGGCCCGGCGATGCCCGTGCTTGATTAAAAAATCGTACGACTCATACAGCAATCGATATCACTTGAATTAAAATATTTTTGCCCTTCCTTGCCTTTAAAGGAGTGCCCTTTGCCGTGCTGATGTTGCTACATGCCTTACTTCTTGCTTATCTCACACTGCGAATTTTTTCTAAGCTCTATACTAAACATTAAATCTGTTACGAAAAAAGAACTAAACAAAATGTACACAAAATGACCAGCTTTAAAAAAGGACTCGTAACTTGAAAAACCGAATGAAAAAAGAATGTTAACAACATATACTTTTTCACACCCAACCCAGTTCTGCGGAATCAGAATCAACGTTGAGTTTAAACAAGCGAATGAGCCAATTGGAGTAAAGTCCAATGCAGATTTAAATTTTTCCCACTTGTGACGAATGCAGCTATCGATTTAAAATACATGCTAGCATGCTAGTTAACATTCGTGTCAGTCAGCTGTTGGCTCTCACGCTGGCCAATAGAATCTTCCTGCCTATTCGTGACAGCCAGCTATAGGCTCTCACTCTGACCAGTAGAAAAAAGCCCGCAAACTACATGAAAACTGCCGTAGAAGCATGAAAAAAATCGATTATTTCCACTATCGAAGGGAGTTGGGAAATGCAAAGTCGGTCTTGCTTCCCACTAACTTGTATTTATGTGCAAGTAAATTTTGGTACAAATCCGTCGAAAAAGTTGCGGCCGTGCATTCATTACACACACACGCACACACACACACACACACACACACACACACACACACACACACACACACACACACACACACACATCCTGCCTTTTATAGATATATGTGTATATATATATATATATATTTTCTAAATAAAATTTCTTTTATCATAAAGTTTTATATGAAAAGTTTAACATCAGTTCATTTATCGCGAAAATATTTCATAAAGAAAACTATATCAGCAGAAGAAAAATGATTTTTACAAATCTATGATTGCTTACGAAATAGAGGAACGTAGGATACAAAATAAAGCTAATAAAAAATAATTAAATAAACCTGAAGAGTTCATGGCGTTGTTTTTTTTTCTCTATTGTGAAAAGCTACCATTTGTAAAGGGGCACAATTTTCTCTTTTTCTCTATTTCATTTTTCATCATCTTCGTCCATTTAATATTTCGTCGAAGAGATATCTCTTTTTTTTGCGCTTTCGCATTTGATATGGATTCTTTTCGATTAGATCGTTCTGATATTCCCTTAAGAGACTCAGTCAAAAAACATCTGAAAGAGCGCCTGGAATTCCTTCGTTTTAAGGAATGCCATCCAATGCGCAAAATATCTACACTTGGATAACGGCAGAAAAAAATGAGGAAAAATAAACAAAAACAAATATCGGTAGGAACACAATATTTCTTTTAAATGCAAACAAAGTGCTGTTTTGTGTGTCTATATATATATATATATATATATATATATATATATATATATATATATATATATATATATATATATATATGTATATCATGTATGTGGTACAGTTCAATTTACATTACATGAATCATTCATATAAAAAACAGATATTGAAGTTAATGATATAAATGGCGAGAATACATCTTCGCAAACAAATTTAATAAATGACATTAACCACGAACCTGTAGATGAATGTTATGATCCCTGTTTATGAATTCCAGTTGCATAAGGCCTTTTTAATTTTTTTACAAGCTTTCATCTGCGCATACAGACATCATCAGGTCTGAAAATATATTTGTTTTTTTACATCCAGGTAATAACAAGACAATGAAAGTATAGATGTAATCCGAAAGATGCTTTTAGAAATGTGTTATTATTAATTGTAAGAAATTTTGGAGCGTGTGGTCGCAACGCTGTGGTTGAATTTTTAAATTTTAAGATTGTTTGTTTTTTGTACTAATATGGTAATAAGAGAATCCTTTTGTACTGGTAGGTTTTTCCGTCAATGTGGTATGAACTAAATTTTATTGAACACACTATAATCAAAAACATAATAAAAAAAAATACTACACTCTCATTGGCACCCGCCCTCTATATATTTCACTACACTCTCATTGACACCCTCCCTCTATATATTTCACTACACTCTCATTGATTCCCTCCCTCTATATATTTCACTACACTCTCATTGACACCCTCCCTCTATATATTTCACTACACTCTCATTGACACCCTCCCTCTATATATTTCACTACACTCTCATTGACACCCTCCCTCTATATATTTCACAACACTCTCATTGACACCCTCCCTCTATATATTTCACTACACTCTCATTGACACCCTCCCTCTATATATTCCACTTCACTCTCATTGTCCCTCTTTCTATACATTCCTCTTCAACGACTTTGCCAGTGTGTCTCTCTCCCTCTCTTTCTCTCTCTCCCTCTCTCTCTCTCTCTATATATATATATATATATATATGCGTGTGATTAAAGACCAAAGCAAATGTTGTCTTGGCCGTCGGGTTTCCTCCTCTTATGGAATTTATCATGATTAATGTGAGGAATTCATTTTGCAATAAATATTTCTAAACAAATTTAAAACTCAAATCATTAAAATTTAAGAGTCGCTCATAAATATTTTATTAGCCTAACGGAAATTCTCTGGTAAATTATGGAGCACGTATTTATATATATATATATATATATATATATATATATATATGTAAGTGCATATTTACACGTTCTAACATATAGCACTGCAAAATAAATATATATGCATACACACATACACACATGCATATATATATGTATAGGTATATAAATATTAATTAAAAAATTATAACAGAAATATGTTATAACATCGCTAAAAATATAGCCATTTTGTTTCAACACATCTACCGTATTTTTAAAATTGTTATTTTCATTTGTTGTCAAGAATGGATATATATATTTGTCTGCTGATCCCAGATACGTAAAATGCAGTATACTAAAATCATATCCATACAAATGAATATATATATATATATATATATATATATATATATATATATATATATATATATATATATATATATATATATATATATAGTATTTACATTAGTCGGACTATTGTCCTCGTCTTTGTCGCTATATTTGTCACAACGTTTCGGCCGTTGTACGCTCCGGCCTTCTTCAGGTGGTGGGAATTTCGAACTGAACCCTTTATTTCGATCACTGGGGTAGACTGTTCTAGTTCCACGTGCCATGTTTGATGGATGTCAGTTATCAGTTATCTCCTGCTAATTTTCCCTCTGAAAATTCTCCACTGCCTTAACCGGGTATTGAACTCACACTCTTTGGGTCTGTCACTGGATCTAACCAACGCCTTTATCCACTGTGCCATGTGTCCTTGAGAAGGCCGGAGCGTACAACGACCGAAACGTTGTGACAAATATGGCGACAAAGATGAGGACAATAGTCCGACTAATGTAAATACTGTACATAATACCTCATCTCAGAAATATAGACATATATATATATATATATATATATATTTATATATATATACTACAATTCTTTTCCTATCTATCTATTTATCTATCTATCTCAGTTTATTGATATATAAGTCTATTGATATCTATCTATCTATCTATCTATTAAATTCATCTAGCTGCACTGCCTCGCTGGTGGAGCTTGTCAATGTCGAGAGAAGCTTTGAAGTCGCCCTGAAAGCAGTGTCCTTGCCGAGTCGAATTCCTGCGTGACTACCTGTGCCGGCCTTGTTTGCATATCAATTCGCAAATGTGGACAGGCAAATGGAATTCTTTTTAAAAATTCGACATGGAAACCTTCACAGAAGGCAAACATAATTTGGTGAGAGTGCGGAGACGAAAACATTCGAATGACAAATGGTCGGCACTTAGCTTCCCTCTTTTTATCTCTCGTATTTCTCTCTTTCTCCTCTATTTCGAGTTTTTCGATGGACACGCACACACACACACACGCACAAGCAACCCCCCCACACACACTCTATTGTATGAATTAATATCATATCTATCAGTGTATTTATATTTGTTCCTATATATATTCCTCATTTTTTCAGATCTCTTCATTATCTATCTATCTATCTATCTATCTATCTATCTATCTATCTATCTATCTCTGTTCTATCTATCTATCTATCTATCTCAGTCTGTTCATTATCTATCTGTTTGCACACTTAAACACACATATATCTATATTACAATATACCTATCTATATCTGTTCTATCTATCTATCTATCTATCTGCACACACACATACGCGCATATATATATATATATATATATATATATATATATATATATGTATATATATTTATTTATATGTTACATGATTCCTATCTATCTCAGTGCGTTCCTATCTATCTATCGATCTCAGTCTGTTCATTATCTATGTGCACACTTACACACATATATATCTATATTATAATCTATCTATCTATCTATCTATCTATCTATCTATCTTTCACAGACTCTTTCCTATCTATCTATCTATCTATTACAGACTCTTTCCTATCTATCTATCTATCTATCTATCTGTCTTTCACAGACTCTTTCCTATCTATCTATCTCTCTATCTATCTTTCACAGACTTTTATCTATCTATCTATCTATCTATCTATCTATCTATCTATCTATCTATCTATCTATCTATCACAGACTCTTTCCTATCTATCTATCTATCTATCTATCTATCTATCTATCTATCTATCTATCTATCTATCACAGACTCTTTCCTATCTATCTATCTATCTATCTATCTATCTATCTATCTATCTATCTATCTATCACAGACTCTTTCCTATCTATCTATCTATCTATCTATCTATCTATCTATCTATCTATCTATCTATCTATCTATCTATCTATCTATCTTTGTGGTTAGTGTTCGATCAAATGCCAATCTTTCCTGTTAAATACCTTATAACAAAATCTCACATTTAAAAGAATGACCTGTTGCCCTGTAATTAATCTCATCCCAAAGCCATTAAATGGTTTTCTCCTTTTACGGCAATGTTCGCATTAAAATAGACTCCGTTAAAATACACTAGTTAATAGTGAAAATGTGGCACCAGGCCAAAATTGGGAATAGGTTATAGAAAGGTATTCTGTCTTAACGTTAAACTTAGCTAGTCACAAACAGTTATCTTAATATATCTCCACCCACTGCCTAACAGGCGGTGGCTGTGGACGTCTCTTCAAAACCAACATATGATTCATTTCACACAGAAGTGACACTCGCAAACTCGATAGATTCCATCAAATTAAACTTCGCCAAATCCTATGAAGCATGTAGCAAGACCGGATCATGAAAAACGACGTTCTCCTCCACGCAAAGATGGAGAGCGTAGAAAACATATTGACTCACCACCGACGACTTCAATGGGCCGGAAACCCTGCCTGAATGCCAGATATATGCCTACCCAAGCAAATCATCTTCTCGGAGCTCGCATCTACCAAGGTACCACTTGGAGACCCACGTCGCCGATTCAAAGACCAGTTCAAAAACAACTTGCTGAGGAGAGAAATCGATTCGGTCAATTGGGAGACGGAAGTTGTAGAAAGAATCAACTGGAGAAGAGCAATCCACCAAAAAAAAAAAACAACATCCTTCAAAAAGACCAGAAGACAAATAGAAGAGACGAAGGTAGCCCAAAGAAAAGCCAGGGTTCTCCATAAACTGAACTCTCCTACTCTACCTTGCGGTGGCAGTGGACCTCTATTCAGATCCAACATAGGTCTCATTTCACACTGAGCCTGGCACCTTGCCTAAATGCCAAACATCCGTCTCCCGAAACAAATTCACTTCTTGGAGGTCGCATCTGGCAAGAGACTACTTGGAGACCCATATCGCCGATTCAGGGATCAGCTCAAAGACACCTTGCTGAGGAAATAAATCGATCTGGTCAATTGGGTGTCGGAAGCTACATAAAGAACCAATTGGAAAAGAGCAATCCACGAAAAAACAAACAAACAGATTCTTCGAAAATACCAGAAGACAAATAGAAGAGTCGAAGAGAGACCAAAGAAAAGCAAGAACTCTCTATTCCCTGAACCCTCTTACTCTACCATGCGTTGGTTTCGGACGTCTTTTCAGATCCAACATAGGATTCATTTCACACAAAAGGAAATGTCTACGAACACCACTCTACGCGGCAACGAGTTCCGCCAACGACAGCAGTAGATACCAAATTTAAATACAGAATGTGATAATTTCATTCATTATTTATTTTTGAATTTTAAGTCATTGGTTGATATTTTAATATAGATTTCTGTGCAATTTACACATTAACGGATAGTTCAAAAGCCTGATAGAACATTGCATGCAGTCCACTACATTAAGAAGAATCATTTGAACTTCGATGGGCCTCAGACCTTACCCGAATAACAGACACCCGTTTCCCCAAACAAATCCTCTTGTCAGAGCTCGCATCTGGTAAGATACCACTTGGAGACCCATAGAAGAGACGAAGTTTGCTAAAAAAAAGCCAAGGTTCTCCACCCACTGAACCCTCCTACCTAATAGGTGGTGATTTGCGGAGGTCTCTTCAGATCAAAAATAGGACCCATTTCACACAGAAGAGAGACCCGCAAACTCGACAGGTTCCATCAAATTAAACTTCTTCAAATCCTGTGAAACATGTGGCAAGACCGGATCATGAAAAACGACGTTCTCCTCCACGCAAAGATGGTGAGCCTAGAAAACATTTTGACTCACCACCGACGACTTCATTGGGCGTGAAACATTACCCGAATGCCAGATATATGCCTACCCAATCAATTACTCGTCTCCGAGCTCGCATCTGGCAAGATACCACTTGAAGACTCACGTCGACGATTCAAGGATCAGCTCAAAAAATCTTGCTGAGGAGAGAAATCGATCTGCTCAATTGGGAGACGGAAGTTGTAGAAAGAATGAATTGGAGAAGAGAAATCCACCAAAAAAACAACATCCTTCGAAAAGACTAGAAGACAAATGGAAGAGACGAAGGTAGCCCAAAGAAAAGCCAGGGTTCTCCATAAACTGAACTCTCCTACTCTACCTTGCGGTGGCAGTGGACCTCTATTCAGATCCAGCATAGGTCTCATTTCACACTGAAGAAACTAGACAGATTCCATCAAATTAAACTTCGTCAAATCCTGTGAAACCGGTGCCATGACCGGATAAAACAAAAGATGTTCTCCTTCACGCAAAGATGAAAAGCCTATAAACCAACTTGATTCACCACCGACGGCTTCAATGGGCGTGAAACCTAGCCCGGATGCCTGATATATGCCTATCCAATCAAATCCTCTTCTCGGGGCTTGCATCTGGCAAGATACCACTTGGAGACTCACGTCGACGATTCAAGGATTAGATCAAAAACATCTTGCCGAGGACAGAAATCGAGCCGGTCAATTGCGAGAGGAAATCTAGAGAAAGAACCAATTGGAGAAGAGCAGTCCACGAAAAAAACAACATCCTTCGAAAAGACCAGAAGACAAATAGAAGGGAGGAAGACAGCCGAAAGAAAACCGAAAACTCACCAACCCGTGAACCCTTTACACTACAATGTAGGACAAGGTCAGGATGGGGTCATCTGTCTTAAATTTAAACTTAACTACCCACAAGCACTGACGCAAACATACCATAATATTCCTGACACCAAAACAACGCATTCTCATCATTCTTAAGACATTCACCATAATACCGCTATGTCTCTATGAAAATCCTAACTAGTCCCCATATGCACAATTCAATGTTTGTGGTGGGAGGGGAATACAAAAACAATTTAAAAATCTAAACCCCAGTGTATATTTTAAAAAAAAATGAAGAAAAACTATATACAAGAAACTAAACAAAATAGTTACGAAAATCACACCCGAAAAGAAAGGCGTCCCGCATCTATAAGAGAACTGACATCACTGACCACCTAACGAGGGAAGAGATGGGGAATTACAATAAAGAAAAATCGGGACAGAAATAAAAGGGGCCAATGAGCGATATTTATTTGTATTATTTATAAAATGTGGTACAAGGCCAAAATGGGGAATGGGGAAAAGGAAGGTCTTCTTCTGTTTTAACTTTAAACTTTGCTAGCCACAAACACTGACCCAGACATACAACATTATTGCTTACACCAAAACAACGCATTCTTACTTACCTTTCTTGCTACATTCACCATAATACCTGCGGGTCTCTATGAAAGTCTTAACTAGTTCCCATATGTACCATTCATTGACGAAATCGATGTGGGACTAACAATTTAAAAATCTAAACCATAATGCATATTTACGTAAATGAACAAATAGCTTCAAATAGCCAAGGTAAGCAGGGAATATATTAATAAATTTAATTTGAATTACAAAAATAAAGCCTAAGTTATTTTTACAGCAATTTCTAAGGGTAAAACTACCAAAAAGTTCGATGTTTTATGCAAGGTTTCAAATAGCCAAGTTAGCCATGAACGCATCAATAAATTTCAATTTATTCACCAAAATAAAGCATGTTATCTTTTATAGCAATTTCTGTGGATAACTCTACCCAAAACATCTATGACATTATACAAGGGTTCAAACAGCCCAAATAAATAGTCAACGCGTTTATAATCAGCGTTTTAACAATCTCAGCTGTGATCACCGATCGTAAGTTTGATAATTTGAAAACCTATTGGATAATGATAAGACAATTCCTACTAACCGCAGTGGACGGTCGCACGTATAAAATTTAGAATTGCCTTTCTGTCGTCACCAAGAGTTCAGTCCGATCAATATATCTGCCGCCATTACTATTTGCAGTCAAGTATTCTCGTTTGCTCAAAGCTGTCTAATGATTCAGTCCGTATCTGGTTACAGACTTCTATCTTACAGGTAAATATTCAATGAAACTCAAGACAATCCCAGACTCATTTCGAGATTTCTGCAAAGCTTCTTAATGGCGATTAGGAATCTAAGAAACAAGAATACCCTAGAGTAATGGCTCTGGAGAAACGGGAATAGAGAGAGAGAGAAAGTGCTCTTTCTAAAATTGAGTGATAAATACTCATTTAAAGCTAATGATATTGCCGGGTGTTCACTGGAATTTGACCCCCGAGTGACAACGCCTACATTGCTTAACAAACAGGAGTAATGAGGTGTTTTTCGAACATAAAAAGAAACAAATAAAAAAAAAATGAGAGAGAAAAGAAAATTAACAAAATGACGTGTCAATATTCAGAGACGTAATATGGCGCTATTTTTATATTTTGGCGGGAAATAAATATAGCAGGTTCAAACAAAGTAGAAGAAAGTATCACATCATAAACTGATTATTTTATTTATAAAGCCGGGTAAATGTCAATATATTCATCTTGTATTTATGTTGATTTTGCCATTTTAAAATATTGCAAATAATAATAATATTAATAATAATAATAATAACAACAATAATAATAATAATAATAATAATAAAATATTAAAGACCACAAACAAAATAAGTGCCTCCTTATTGATATGGCAGTCCCTGGAAGATATTCGAAAAACTGTCCAAATACAAGGACCTTGAAATAGAAATCTCAAAAATGTGGCACATGTGAACATCAACAATTCCTGTTGTAGTTGGAGCCCTTGGACTGGTTGGAAAAGATTCCAGTAGGCTGATTGAAGGGATCCCTGGAAGTCCATGCCTCAAAGAGATACAAAAAATTGTTCTGACAAGTACAGCCCACACTTTTCGAAGGGCTTTATCTATGTAATTTTTTTTTTTTTTTGCAGTGGAAAGTGTCATGATGCCATTTCTAACCTGAGGTCCCTGGGCGGGACCCGGAAAGAAATGTGTAAACGCCAGATATCAAAGGAAATAAAAATAATAATAATAACAAGAGCAAGGAGTAATATTAGTAAAAACTATGGTGGAATTGCTATTTGAATGTTCAGATGAACCTTAATCCTTAAGTTACTTATGAGAAAAGATTTTGTCGATATAGTGAGATGAAATGGCAAGGCCCATGGTCATTTTCTCTAAACCATTCATATTAATTAAATTAGGGAATAAGGTTTGCTTGAGAAAAGACAATGATATTATATTTGCATATTTCAAAACCCTTCATAAGGTTTCGGCTGTACTTGTGAGAAAACTTTTTGTACTTCTTTTATTATTATATTATTTCCTTTTATTATTATATTATTTTCATTTGATTTCTGATGTGTACTCATTTCCTTGCGGGTCTCGCCCAGGTACCTCCGGTTAGAAATGGCATCATGATATTTTTCCACTGGAAAAAACAAAACAAAATAAAACAAACATATGTTACATAGACAAAGCCCTTCGTAAGTTGTGGGCTGTACTCGTGAGAACAATTTTTTGTATTTCTTTAAGGCATGGGCTTCCGGGAATCCCTTCAATTAGTCTACTGGAATCTTATCCAACCAATCCTAGGGCTCCAACTACAACAGGGATTGTTGATGTTACCATGTGCCACCTTTTTGAGATTTCTATTTCAAGGTCCTTGTATTTTGACAGCTTTTCGAATATCTTCAAAGATATATTGCAGTCTGCAGGGTCTGCCATATCAATAATGAGGCACTTATTTTTGTTTGTGGTCTTTAATAACAATGTCTGGGCGGTTGGCTTTGATTGTTCTGTCAGTGTGTATTGTGTAGTCCCATAGAATTGTAACAGGTCCTATCTCCGTAACCGGGTCAGGGTGATGTTCGTACCAGTTTCTTTCAGTTTCCTTCCCGTAGAAGTTGCAAATTTTCCAGTGCAGATATTGGCCCAATCTATCATGCCGGGTTTTATGTTCAGTGGGTGCCAATATCGTGCAACCTGATACAAATGGTTTCTGGATATTTATCACAGAATCTGCATTTTGGGCTTGATAATTCCTAGTTAACAAGCATTGGTCCGGTGCAGCAATGATAAAACCTTCAGTTTCAGCTTTCAACCCTGCACTACGTAGCCACTGATGGGTGCGGTTTTTGTCTACTTCAGCTTGTTTGGTACGGCCAGAGTATTGGCCGTGGAGTGGTTTATCTTCACATTGTTTCGGTATCTGGTCGGTCGCATTTGTCTTTGCATTCTTTTTTTAAAGTATTCTGCAGCTTCAGCCGGTGTACAGTGATGTATTTGCATTTCTGCGCCCATTTGAAACTCCATTTTGAATTTGTCGGCTTCCTTTACTACAGAGTAAAGACACTTACTACTTTCATGTTCCTTGATACATACCATCATCCAGTCTTCTGTATTTTCCAAGTATCTTTGGAGGCCAATTGTTGTAGTTTTGTAGGATAGTTCTAGTTGATCTAGTCCTCTGCCTACTTCGGATCTGTGCACATACAGGCGATCAATATCAGCTTTGGGATGATGCATGCGGTAGCAAGTGAGGAGCTTTCTCGTTTTAGCGTCCATTCGCTTAATTTCAGCTATGGTCCAGTTAAGTACATTAAAGCTGTATTGCACCACAGGAACATCCAAGGTGTTTATGGCTGATATTATGTTTTTTGAGTTTAGCTCGGTATTTAGTACCAGGGGTACACGCCTGTAGTACTCCTTTCTTACCTTCTCCTTCATTTAGGGGTGTTGCATGCCATCTCCTTCTTTAATTCCTAGGTACTTATAAGCTTCATCATGCTCCAATTCTCTTCGTGACAAAATCTAAATCTATTAAGGGTGCTTCTAAAATTCTACCTTTCTTGAATGTTACTTTAGCACATTTATCTAATCCGAAGCTCATGCATATGTCGTCACTAAAGTATTTTACAATATTAAGGAGGCCCTTCAACTCATTGTCGTCTTTGGCAAAGAGTTTGAGATCATCCATGTAGAGTAGGTGATTGAATATTTTGTTATTTATTTTGTTGTTCAGTTCATGCGTAAGGGGGTTTAGGGACAAACAAAACAGAAGGGGAGACAGAGAGTCGTCTTGAAAGATTCCACGTCGGATATTTAGTCGGTTGGATATGGCAGTGCGCCTGGTGCGACTAAGGTATAGTTTGGTGTTCCACATTCCCATGCTGTGCTTAGGGAAATTTAATACCATTGGGGAGACTTTGTACATTTCCATTATTATTATTATTATTACTATTATTATTATTATTACTTAATTTGATTTCTGGTGTGTACACATTTCTTTTCGGGTCCCACCCAGAGACCTAAGGCTAAAAACGGTGTCATGATATTTTCCAGTGAACAATTAAAAAAAAACAAAAAACAACGCTACACATATTTTACATCGACAAAGCCCTTCGTAACTTGTGGGTTGTACTCCTGAGAACATTTTTTTAATTTTTTTAAGGCATGGGCTTCCAGGAATCCCTTCAATTCGTCTACTGGAATCTTTTCCAATCAATCCGAGGAGTCCAACTTCAACGGGGATTGTTGATGATCTAATGTGCCACATTATTATTATTATTATTATTATTATTATTATTATTATTATTATTATTATTATTACGTAATTTGATTTCTGGAGTATACTCATTTCTTCCCGGGTCCCAACCAGAGATCTGAAGTAAGCAATGGCATCATGACATTTTCTATTGAGCAATTTTGAAATAAAATCATACATATTTACATAGATAAAGCCCTTCGTAAGGTGTGGGCTGTACTTTTGAGCACAATTTTTTTGTATTTCTTTAAAGCATGTGCTTCCAGGGATTATTATTATTATTATTATTATTATTATTAGGGATAATTAGGAAAGACAGTAACAGCACCTAGAAATAGCCAGTACAGCGTTTGTTTTATTAACTGTCCGGAGTTTCGATAATTTCTATACACGCAATCTGAAAATGTATATAAATTCGCAGAAGTCATATGACGCCAGATTCAATGACACCGCACACGATTCAATTAAAGAAGCAAGAAAAATAAAAACCAAAAAAAAACTCACCATATTCAAAATTTTTGAGACAGCACGTGATTTTATTTTAACAAAATGGAGTTTATTTCTTGTCAGAGGTTGAAGCCAGACGAAAGCTTGAAATCTTAAATGAACTAATATCAACTATAAATAATTCCTTCAGAGATTTTATTTCAACAGGCGAAAATTAATTAGGAAAATAGTGAGAATTTGTCAATTCTATTTTACTAAGCTTTCATCTCTCTCTTTCTTTCACTCTCTTTCCTTTACTTTCCTCCTCTCTCTCTTTATATATATGTATATATAAAGAAAGAGAAAGAACAGATTGAGTTAGAATCCACAGATCTTAGCATTTTACTTTATTAAAAGTGCTCAATACAATTTTAATTATATATATATATATATATATATATATATATATATATATATATATATATATGGAGAGAGAGAAAGAAAATGATAAGATTTAGAAAACCGCTTAATGTTTTTATGTATTTATATGTAATATTTATAATACATGTATGTATGCATATTCTTATTTTTATATAATCTATTGTAATATTTAATTTTATATTATCTATTATAATAAAAATGTCTGTACTTCAGAGATGAGGTATTATGTACACTATTTACATTATTCGGACTATTGTCCTCATCTTTGTCGCCATATTTATTACAACGTTTCGGCCCTTCAGCATCTGTCTGTATTTCTGAGATGAGGTATTATGCACACTATTTACATTATTCGGACTATTGCTCTCATCTTTGTCGCCATATTTATAACATCCTTTCGGCCCTTCAGTATCTGTCTATATTTCTGAGATGAGACATTATGTACACTATTTACATTATTCGGACTATTGTCCTCATCTTTGTCGCCATATTTATTACAACGTTTCGGCCTTTCAGTATATGTCTATATATCTGAGATGAGGTATTATGTACACTATTTACATTATTCGGACTATTGTCCTCATCTTTGTCGCCATATTTATTACAACGTTTCGGCCCTTCAGCATCTGTCTGTATTTCTGAGATGAGGTATTATGCACACTATTTACATTATTCGGACTATTGCTCTCATCTTTGTCGCCATATTTATAACATCCTTTCGGCCCTTCAGTATCTGTCTATATTTCTGAGATGAGACATTATGTACACTATTTACATTATTCGGACTATTGTCCTCATCTTTGTCGCCATATTTATTACAACGTTTCGGCCTTTCAGTATATGTCTATATATCTGAGATGAGGTATTATGTACACTATTTACATTATTCGGACTATTGTCCTCATCTTTGTCGCCATATTTATTACAACGTTTCGGCCCTTCAGCATCTGTCTGTATTTCTGAGATGAGGTATTATGCACACTATTTACATTATTCGGACTATTGCTCTCATCTTTGTCGCCATATTTATAACATCCTTTCGGCCCTTCAGTATCTGTCTATATTTCTGAGATGAGACATTATGTACACTATTTACATTATTCGGACTATTGTCCTCATCTTTGTCGCCATATTTATTACAACGTTTCAGCCGTTGTACGTTCCGGCCTTCTTCAGCTGGTTGGAATGACCAACTGAACCTTTTATTTCGCTCACTGGGGTAGACTGTTCTAGTTCCATGTGCCATGTTTAATGGATGTCAGTTATCAGTTATCTCATGTTAATTCCATTTTCTCCACTGCCTTAACCGGGTATTGAACTCACAGTCTTTCTGTCACTGGATAATACTAACGCCTTTATCCACTGTGCCATGTGTTCTTGAGGATGAATTTCTGGGTATTATAAACCTAATGTCTTCAGCATCCATTTTTGGTCATATTACAATTTTCGCTTTTATCAATTTATGATTTTACCTGAGCTCATATTGTATTTTTTTTTGTATTGTCGCTTTTTTCTGGCACTCCTTATTACTGGTTCCCATATTGTATTCATTTCTATGCTTGGTCGGCTCAGTAGATTTTTGTGGTCTCAAAAATGTCCTGAGCCGACCAAGCATAATGGAAGTTTAATAATAATAATAATAATAATAATAATAAATTAATAATAACAATAATACTAATATATATATATATATATATATATATATATATATATATATATATATATATATATATATAAAAGTGAACATTGAAGTCAAAACTTAGAGGCGACAGATTGTTTCATACTAGACGCAATCGTCAGGCCACGTGTTTTTTTTTCTCTCGGCTAATTGACAAAAAAACCCCCCAAAAACACGCATGGCCTGACGATTGCGTCTACCATGAAACAGACTGTCGCCTCTAAGTGTTGACTTTAATATTCACTTTTAATGTAATATATATATATGTATATATATATATATATATATATAGGGTGCCCATAAAGTTCGTGGGCACTTTAAAAAAATTATAACTTTATTTGTATTTATGATAGAAATAATTTGTAAAAACGATTAGAAAGAAGTAAATCTATATTTTTTAAGGTTTTATTGAAATTTTATTTAAGTTTCCATATGTCCTCCATCATTAGCAATACGGTAATACGATTTTGCAGTTCACGGAAAATATTTGCCAACTGATTTACAGTAATGCCTGAAATCACATTAGTTATTTTAGCTATACTTAAAACTAGGTACATTAAACTTTATAACATTTTTTACAGATTATTTCTATCGCAAATACAAATAAAGTTACAGATTTTTAAAGTGCACACGAACTTTATGGACACCTTGTATATACATATATATATATATATATATATATATATATATATATATATATATATATATATATATAGCATAAGGAGAATCCACGTATACTTTCTTGATATGTATATAATCTGGAGAAAACAACTGAAAAGTTGCAAATTAAAAAAATGGCACCTAGCTATGCTGATATCTTTATGCACATTTTAAAAAGGAAAATACTAGACAATTCAGAATTTAAACCATATATTGACGACATTTTCTTATTATGGACTCATGGATAAGAAAAATTAAAAAACTTTTTTACTATTTGCAACAATTTCCACGATACAATTAAATTTACCATGGAGCATTCATACACATCCGTCCCTTTCTTAGACGTTATGATAAAATTAAACAAACATACAGTTTCTACTAATGTATACAACAAACCCACAAACCAGCATAAATTCCTACAATTCAACAGCTGTCATCCTCTTAAATTAAAAAAAATCTATCGTATACAGCTCATTTCTAAGAATCAAACGCATATGCTCAGACAATCTAGATTTTCTACACAACATTAATAACTTAACAAAACTATTCATAAACTGTAAATACCCAATAAATATAATAAAAGTAGCACTAAATAAAACTATCCATATAAATCGTAACACACTTCTCACATCCAAGAAAAGTAAAAACAACAATCGGATTCCCATAGTTTTTAACCACAATCATTATTCCCACACACTTATTCACAAATTAAAAAAGGATTACAAGAACCTCCAGTTAAACAAAAAGATCAAAGACATTTTCGCTAAACCACCCATTAATGCAAACAAACAATCACCTAACCTATCAGCTATCCTCACCTCGACCAAATATCTAAACAATACAAACCAATCAGGAAATTACAAATGTAACAAAACTCGTTGTTTAGTTTGCAAACATTTAATAACCGATAGTGTTTTTTCTGTACCCAACACCAATATCAAGATACACCCACCTCGCCTCACCTGTGATAGCCATAATATAATCTATTTATTCTGCACAATATGTCCCAATATGGATATATTGATGAATCTGGAAATAATTTTAGATTTCGCTTCAACAATCATAAACTAACCATACGTCAAAACAATCCTTATTCCCCCATAGCTGAACACTTTAATCAATCAAGACACTCATTAGACAACTGTAAATGTTTATTAATAGATTCGGATTTCAATTCCACATACACACGCAGAAAAAAAAGAAAAATACTGGATTTTAAAATTAGACACATATAAACTAGGGTTAAACAAAACTTGGGAATTTTAAATCTGTATAAATATTTCAATAGTTTAAAATTTTTTTTTAGATATAGTTAAAAAAATCCTTTTTAAACAACATCTAAAATATTATTATCGTTAGATTTACGTTAGAAATATTCAAAGTTACATTCCACATCACGTGATGTCCCCGTCCCACGACGGAGGCTACTTGTAAACAAACTTCTGAATACATTTATTTCTGATGAAAGATCGGGGCAGACCTGAAATATCAAAAATATATATATATAAAAATATAAATAAATACTTTCACAAAAAACATTCAAATTTTTTAAAATTTGCAACTCTTCAGTTGTTTTCTCCAGATTATATATATATATATATATATATATATATATATATATGAAGAAATGTAGTCTTAAGATGTGCTATATTTATGGGATAAAGTACTCAGTATCAGAGATAGAGCGTGTGTAAATATAAAAGTGAACATAGAAGTGAAAACTTAGAGGCGACAGGCCTGACGATTGCATCTAGCATGAAACAGACTGTCGCCTCTAAGTGTTGACTTTAATGTTCACTTTTATATTTACACACGCTCTATCTCTGATATTGAGCACTTTATCCCATAAATATAGCACACATTAAAACTATATTTCTATTCCAATTTTTTTTCATTTTACCCACTTCTTCCTATTTACGATTTTTATTGCAAGATTTTATTAAAGTTGTTAAGCTCAAATACTTAACAATGTGATAAGGGAATTTCTGTCCATATGTTATTATCGCAAAACTCCCCAAGAATTTATTCACTTATTAACTTAAGAATTAAGATTCATCAGAAATTTTGAACTAGGAAAACCATGAAATTATTATGGCGCTTTCTAGTTTTGTTAAGGTTGTTCCGTATATTTTTTTGTCATAGAACATGTCATGAGCTTATTCAATCATTAACTGAAACCACAAGTAGCCACGGGGATCAGAAGAACAAGCCGAAAAAGAAAATTCGCGGAACCACTAATAATAGACCATAAGCGAAAAAAATATTAACTCCCCACAAAAAAGAATCTAGGAGGGGGGTGTTGTGGGGCAGACCCTTTTACACAAAATGGACTCGTCCAAAGTATACTTATACTGACAGAGAGAATACCTGCAGGTTGAGATACGTTGAGTCAGGGTGAGAGATACGGAGACAGTACACAGGGTGTTCACCGAGAGTTATACGAGAGTCCAGCGAGAGAGATAATTACGGCTTCACTTACAGAGACTAGTACATATACTTTCTACTAACCCGCATTCCTGGACTACTAATCTTCACTTCAAGTCTGTATTCTTACGTTTAATACACTTATTTTTCTATCTCAATTACTGGCGTTGTTTATTTATTTGTGCAGGATTCCATTCCCGGAAATTCCAGTTAGAAATTTGAAATAGGAAAACCGTGAAATTATTACAGGTCTTAGTAGTTTTGCTAAGTTTGTTAAACTCAAATATTTAATGATGCGATAGGTGAATATTTCTACGGATATTTTATTGTCATAGGACTCGCCATCAGCTTATTCAATCATTAACTGAAGAATTAAGATTCATTAGAAATTTGAAATAGGAAAACTCTGAAATTTTTACTGGTCTTTCTAGTTTTCTTAAGGTTGTTAAGCTCAAATATTTAACGATGTGATCGGGGAATTTCTACGGATATTTTATTGACGTAGAACTCGCCATCAGCTTATTCAATCATTAATTGAAGAATTAAGAATCATCAGAAAATTCAAATAGGAAAAGCGTGAAATTATTACGGGTCTTTCTAGTTTTGTTAAGCTCAAATATTTTAACGATGCAACAGGGGTATTTCTACGGATATTTTATTTTTGTATATCTCGCCATGAGCTTATTCAATCATTAACTGAAGAATTAAGGTATATAAGGTTCCCGCCGCCGAAAAAAAATATTGACATCATTTAAAATGATGTGTCTTATCAAGTGACGGTGTTGATTGTAGAATATGTAGGTATGTAGGTTCTACATTCAAAATCATCACTTGATAAAACACCAGATGTGTTGAAACAAAATGGCTATTTTTGTAGTGACTTTATAACGTTTTTATGTTATCATTTTCGAATAAATGATTATATATATATATATGTGTGTGTGTGTGTGTGTGTGTGTGTCTGTGCAGTTTCTATAAAGTCTCTTTACAATTTATATATATATATATATATATATATATATATATATATATATATATATATATGGTAATTATAATGATAATATTAGGCATTTCTTTATAAATAAATATTCCATATTCATTGTCTGAGAACACACTTCTAATTTTGTTCGGAATTTAGAAAACCCAAGTTCTCACCCTTTTTATTATTGTCGGCTGTTTCCTTCCTAACCTTTTGTTTGATGTAGTGTGGAGTGTCAACATCGTGGTGGTATCATTATTTTCTCTTCGAGGTACTTCATTTTAGTAGTTTCTGCTGTTGGAAGTTCGAAAGACATCTGTTATTATGTAAAGCTCTCTATTTGCGACTCTCTAGCGCCAATCCAAATAAAATAAAGATGGTCTTCGCTAATTTCTTAAAAACAGATTCTATACAGTGATCATGTCATTTTGAGGAGAATTTTTTTAAATGCAATATTTAATTACCATTTGCTTCGCGCTGGGTTGATACTGTTTCAAGGCTCCATCCTAGGCCCTACTCTGTTCCTCATATTCATAAACGACCTTCCTGACGCCATAGATTCCCAAGTCGGCATCTATGCGGACGACACTACAATTTACTCCTGCCTCAAACACAAATCCAGTGATGCTGACAAAATTAACCTGGCATCTCGGATAGAAAAGGACATCCAATCGGTTGTTAACTGGGGCAAGAAATGGACGGTTAACTTTAACGCCTCTAAAACTAAACTGCTCTCTATTAACCACCACAAGGATCCATCCCTGCATCCCATTAGAATGTCTGATGACCAACTTCTCGAGAGCTCCTCTCTGCGGCTGCTCGGTCTCACGCTGTCCGCTGATCTGAGATGGAACAAATACATCGAGTCAGTTGCATCATCCACCGCAAGGAAAGTTGGCTCCCTGTGCCGAGCCAGGAAATTTTTCTCCCCGGAATCTATCCTCCAAATCTATAAATCGACCATTCGCCCTTGCATGGAGTATTGCTGCCATATATGGTCTGGAGCCCCTGCTGTTTGCCTCAGGGTTCTTGATAAGATCCAGAGACGGATATGCAATGTAATTGGCCCCGATCTGTCATCTCGTCTGCAGTCTGCAGTCTCTCTCTCACCGACGCGACGTTGCCTCGCTCTGTCATTTTTATAAATACTTTCACGGTAATTGCTCCGAGGAGCTGCTTTCGCTGGTTCGTAGGCCTCATGAATTTAAACGTCCCACGAGACTGGCGTACCGTTCCCACCTTTTCACCGTTGAAACTGTTAGATGTAGACGTCTCTTCTACTCCAATAGCTTCATGTCTCGCACATCTCGCCTGTGGAACTCCCTTCCTTATTCCTGTTTCCCTGACAAATACAATCTCCAACTATTTAAGTGTAACGTCAATCGACATCTCCAGCTGCCTTGATCTACCCTCTTCCTCTCGCTCCAAATCTTCTGTAACCCCCTAGCCTTGATCGATCCACTATCTTTCTCCACATCTTCTCCTTTACCCCTCCTATCTGCTCTTCCTCCAAACCTTCTGTAACCCCCTGCGTATTAGTGGCTTCCAGACTTGCTTGGGGTGATATGCTTAAAAAAAAACATAAGCACACAATCATGGATTTACCCGAATCAAATAAAAACGATAAACAAACATTGCCTACCTTCGAGCTGGAATGGTTGGAAAATTTTTACTTTCAGACTTCACAGAATATGTATTTCAAATGACCGTGTACTTACCTGAAAATTAAAAAGAAAATTATATCAATTTTATAAAAGAAAATATTTATAAATGCATATGAAAATATTCAAATATAGGAAAAAAATAGCATCAACTATATAATGACGCTATGAGGTTGTCAACAAAAGGGAGGCCCCGACATGCAAATTACAAATCGGGGATACCAAAATCAAGCAAGTAGAAAAATCTAAAAAAGAAAACTTATAAAGTCTTTAAACAGAGGGTGCAAAACGCGAGATCGAAATCGAAGCAACGTATTCACTAACATAAAAACGAAAACAGTACTGAAAAGTTCAAAAATAGAAAGTAATGTAAGACAAAGATGTGTCTTCTTAATAATGTAAAAAGGGTACATAATACCTCATCTCAGAAATATAGACAGATACTGAAAGGCCGAAACGTTGTGATAAATATGGCAACAAAGATGAAGACAAAAGTCCGAATAATGTAAATAGGGTATATTATACCTCATCTCAGAAACAAACACAGATACTGAAAGGCCGAAACGTTGTAATAAATATGGCGACAAAGATGAGGACAATAGTCCGAATAATATAGATAATGTACATAATACCACATCGGAGAAATAAAGACAGATACTGAAAGGCCGAAACGTTGTAATAAATATGGCAACAAAGATGAGGACATTAGTGCGAATAATGTACATAGTACCTCATCTGAGAAATATAGACAGATTCTGAAAGGCCGAAACGTTGTAATAAATATGGCGACAAAGATGAGGACAATCGTCCGAATAAAGTAAATAATGTACATAATACCTCATCTCAGAATTATAGACAAAAAAACATACCATTAATCAGTGTCTCTGACGAAGGTTTAATAAAGTGAAACATGCTACATTGAGATGTGTTTCCTACTTGTTCCTTATTCTATCATTTTGTAGGATTCCGACACATACTTGATATATATATATATATATATATATATATATATATATATATAAAAGTGTGAACATTGAAGTCAACACTTAGAGGCGACAGGCTGTTTCATGCTACACGCAATGCTAGACAATATTTACATACGCTCTGTCTCTGATATTGAGCACTTTAGCCCATGAATATAGTACACCTTAAAATATATATATATATTTAAGTCATTTCGACCATGTCTCTCACACTATCCCTCACCGCCCTCTATGTGTAAATTTTCTCCCTTGAAAGTGAAGTCTGATGATGGAGAGAAAAATAAAATCTCTGGTGAAATAAATTATAACAACGGAACGGTAATGTGGTCTGTTTTTTCTTTAAATTAAAAGTATATATATATATATATATATATATATATATATATATATATATATATATATATATATATATATATATAGAGTTATTTTAGGATATTACACAGAAAACATGTCAAAATCAGTACACAATTGCAGTCGTGTTTCGATGCGTATCAATGCATCTCTTCAGTCGATTGTGAATTACCGTAACGTTGCTCTTTGTATTAAGCTCTATTTTAAATTAAATCTTACGAACGTTGGAATTGTACTCTATTCGTTCTCATCTTACCAATATATATATATATATATATATATATATATATATATATATATATATATATGTACAAATTTGGTTAATGTTATTTGTTTACTTTTTTCCATTTTTTCCCTTGTTTTCCGGTGAAAGAATAAATCTTCAAACGTCTGTGTACTTTCGGCTTTCAAGAATTTTTCCTTTTTTTTTTAAATGAGTAAGGTAGTAATGCCACTAAGACACAAGGGGTTACTGGGTGTGGGAGAGTTAAAAACAGGAAATTTTCTAAGTAGTGAAAAAAAAAGGAAGAGTCAGAATGAGATTAGATAGCGATTGACATTCCATTTACATTTTTGCATACTAAAGTTGGCGGGAAAGCATGGAACCGGACGGGAGTTCCACATGCGGAAAGTATGAGAAAAGAAACTGTTAACATAGAATTTACGGTTGCATCTAATCAGCTCCACTGTAAGTTGGTGAGAACTCGTTTCCAGTCTAGTACTGCGCTTAAATTCAGAGTCTAGGAATCATAGCAAAGAAGGATATTTATTTCCGCTTTAAATACAGAAAATGTTGCAAAGGCCGAAATGGGGATATGGGGAGAAGGACAGTCTTTTTCTGCCTCAACTTTAAACTTAGCTAGCCATAAACACTGACCCAAACATACCACAATATGCCTAACACCAAAACAGCGCATTCTTACTTACCTATCTTACTACATTCACCATAATACCTCCTTGTCTCTATGAAAGTCCTATTTGATTCGCATATGTGCAATTCCTTGTGATGGTGGGGGGAAGGTGAGTAAGACAACAATTAAAACTTGCCCCAATAATTATAGCGAAGAGCTGATACAAAAAATTACCATGAAAAGATTTACAGTAAAAATTAAAAGGAGTCAATCTACGGCGGTTAGAAAGTTGGTGAATCCGAGATGTCGATTGGCATTCTTTTTTTTGATTTTATCAAGGTTATAGGATTTTATTTTGTGACAAGTACTTATATACAAGAGCAAATGGCCAAGAGCACCCCATACCAAAAATTAAAAAAACAATAATACTTGTAAAAAATAAAATCCATAACGACATGTTATTCAAAACATATAACACATAAATTAATCCAATTCCATGAGAAATTCAAATACTAACAATTTATCTATCTATCTATCTATCTATATATATATATATATATATATATATATATATATATGATGATTGCGTCTAGCATGAAACAGCCTGTCGCCTCTAAGTGTTGACTTCAATGTTCACTTTTATATTTACACACGCTCTATCTCTGATATTGAGCACTTTATCCCATAAATATAAAATATCTTAAGACTATATATATATATATATATATATATATATATATATATATATATATATATATATGTATGGTTGTATGGGGGTGTATACCAAATTATTATAGAAATCATAAATAATAAAGCTCTAAAAGATAGTGGCTACAAAAACCTAAAACTAACTTATATTAAAAATGAAAACGGTAAGCATAGGAAAAACAGAAGCAGGAAAATAATTTGGTATACACCCCCATACAACCAAATGGTAAAAAACAAATTGGGACAAAAGTTCCTTGAATTAATACTCAAGCATTTTCCCGGTGGAAGTAAACTTAGTACTATTTTCAATAGAAATACACTAAAATTAAGTTATAGCTGTACTGATAACCTAGAAAAGATTATTAAGAAACATAATACTAATATCTTAAATAAACACTTATACCAGAACCAAAAAATTGTAGACAAGGGAAAAATACAAACAACAACTAATGAGGGTGAACAAAAATTATGTAATTGTAGAAACCCTCAAAACTGTCCTTTACAAAATAAATGTTGCATGGAATCAATAGTATACCAATGTAATATATCTTCTGTTGAAAACCCTGAAAACATAAAAATTTATATAGGTTGCACTAGCCATGAGTTCAAAAAGAGGTTCAACCAACATCAATCCTCGTTTAGGATAAATAAGTATAAAAGTCAAACATCTCTTTCGAAGTACTTTTGTCACCTAAAAGACTCCAATAAAACACCTACAGTGAAATGGAAGTTAATAAGAAGGGCTAGAATATGTAGGTCATTAAATGACCCATGTCCTTTATGCATACATGAGAAACTATATATTACTAAGTTTATAAAAAATAAAAATTTACTGAATCAGAGAAATGAAATAGCTATTTTATGTCGTCATTGCCAAAAGTTTTCTTTAAATAATCTTTAAATAATCTATAAAAAAAAAAAAAAAAATTACCTGATTATTATGCATACTCATATTTGATGGGTATAAATAATTTTAAATAATGTAGATAATTATATTACATTTACTTGGTTTATAAAGAAATATAGCCGATTAAAATTAAAAAGTTAAATTTGAAAGTAGAATTTTTAAAAATGTTTTAAAATTGAAATTAAATAAAACAGATTCTAACCTAAACATCTTTTAAAATTGTAATTAAATAAAACGTACTCTAACCATAACACCTCTCTCAAAGCAATTCAAACACTGAAAAGAATCCAAGTAAACACCGAAAGTCATATGAAATTAATAAGTTAGAATATAATATTGAACATTAAATGTCCTTTATACATACATATATACATTTATAATACTAAATTTATAAATAAAAGTTTATTGAATTAGTGAAATAATTTAACCACCTTTACCGTCATTGTCATAAAGTTTACATAAAATAAAATAAAATAAAATAAAATTTACTTATACTCGATAAGAATAAATAATTTTAAATACTGTAAGTAATCCTAATACATTTACTTGGTTTTTAACTAGGAGTATAGTATATTAAATATTAAAAATAATTTTTTAGAAAGGTGGATAAAACATATTCTAACCTAAACAGTCCCTCAAAATCTTTAAATATACAAATAGAAAAAATACCATAAGAATCTTTGCCGTTAGAAAAAAACCCAGATGACATGAATTTAGCGGATGTCAGAATTTGTTAAAAGATACATCCCTACCCATCCCTAAACATAACCCCGCTTTCAAATGTAACTATTAACTGATACAACGAAAATTAAAAATTGAACCCTCTACCACCCCTTGTCTAGATGAATGGATTTATCGGTAATCTTGGAAAGCCTCAAACTATGAATCTTTCCTGTGCCGTTAACAACCGTAAATTTTAAAAAGTAAGTTATTCCAAAATTCGCTTGATGAGGAAATGGAACTAATGTCTTTGGTTTAATAACAAAATTAAATTCAGGGGCTTTAGCTTCCATTTCTGAAACATGGTTATCACTGTGTAGCGGTAAAACCATATTTTAAATCTATTAATTTATAATATATATATATATATATATATATATATATATATATATATATATATATATATATATCAGATCTATTCCCCTTCGTTTATGATGAGCTGTGATACAGTGAAACAGTTTGTTTGTGGATGACGATACATACGCCCCCGGAATATTTTATTCCAGCCGAGCACTCCGGAGAGAAATCGCAAATTTGTAAACAATGACTACTGCTGCTAATACTGCAAAGCTCTTCCATGAGCCCTCTCGGTCATTGGCGAGTTTATTCGAAGAATAGGCACGTAAAAATTCGCCTTCCCTTCAACCGGGCGCTGATAACTTAGGGGTAAAATCTCCGACTGATACCAGATCAGTCGGGATTCGATCCCAGCAACTAGTGACACTGGTGAGCTGTGATACAGCGAAATAGTCTGTCTGTGGATGACGATATATATATATATATATATATATATATATATATATATATATATATGTCGTCATCCAGAGACAGACATCCACAGTCATCCATATATATATATATATATATATATATATATATATAAAAGTGAACATTGAAGTCAACACTCAGAGGCGACAGGCTGTTTCATGCTAGGCGAAATCGTCAGGCGGGCTGACGACTGCGTCTAGCATAAAGAGCCTGTCGCCTCTGAGTGTTGACGTCAATGTTCACTTTTATATTTAGATACACTCTATCTCTGATATTGACCAATTTATCCCATAAATATTGCACATCTTAAAACTATATTTCATCATATATATATATATATATATATATATATATATATATATATATATATATATATATATATGTATATATATATATATATATATATATATATATATATATATATATATATATACAGCATAGGCCGGGAACACGCAGTGTCGGAAAATTTAAATATCTGAGAAGTATTTTGACAGAGGACGGTAATACGCGACACTGAGATCCGTAGATGTATTGGGACGGCCAAGGACCCATCCCAAAAGCTGGGCAGAGTATTGCGAGAGAAGAGAATTTCTTTGATAACGAACAAAAAGAGTACTGAGCTGTTACGTGACATCTGTCCTTCTTTACGGCAGCGAATGTTGGACGGTCTCCTCAAAGATGTAGACGAGGCTCGATGCGACGGAGATGTGGTTCTACAGAAGGATGCTAAGGATATCATGGGCCGAGCGTGTGAGCAACGACGAGGTCTTAGAGAGGATGCAAACACGGAGGAGGCTTATACTTAACATCAGGAAGAGGCCGTGAATGTTGGACGATTTCCTCAAAGATGAAGAAGAGACTCGAGGCGACGGAGATGTGGTTCTACAGAAGGATGCTAAGGATATCATGGGCCGAGCGTGTGAGCAACGATGAGGTCTTAGAGAGGATGCAAACATGGAGGTGTCTTATACTTAATATCAGGAAGAGGCAGCTTAAGTTTCTGGGACACATAATGAGGAAGGAGGGCCTGGAGAATCTGATACTCACAGGGCGAATAGAGGGAAAGGGAGACAAGGGAAAACAACGCATGACATACATGGCAGGCTTATAAAAGTGGATGACAGAACGTAGTCTGCGTGGGGAAGCAGGGGGAAGGATGAGAGCTGCAAGCGATAGGAAGAGGTGGATAGCCATGATCCTGAAAGATATGGCACATAAAAAGAAAGGAGACTTTTAGATATTGGAGTATATTCATTGTTATACTCTCGTTTATACAGACGAGCTTCGTCATCAAGATTTTATCTTCACAAAGATTTAGTCATTTTACACAAGCACATTCTTTATGCGTCTACCATAATTGGTAACCAGAGTATTTCAAACTGAATACTTAATTCAGTCTGTGGGGATTCTAATGTCCATGCTAGGGGATGCAAGCGCAATTTTCCTTGCTAATTCGATCCTTTCATATCGTGTCTCCCCGCCATTAAACCCGGGGACATGAATTTACATTGTCGTGTAATTATATGGAAGATATTTGGTGTCTTAAGTCAAAAGAATTTTTAATTAAATTTTGGTACTATAGAAACCAAGGTGAGGACAGTAGTTCGAGGATACGACATTATTAAGCTGTTCCACGATCTAAGCTTTCGGCTCACGTGAGACATCGTCAGAGTACTGATATGAACATTACCAAAGAGAAACTAAAGCAAATATACGAGGTTTAGAACGGCTCATGATCAAACATAATAGACATTGTATGTCTGTTATATTTGAATAATATATATTTGAATAATGATCTGTTTCCCCTAAACAATATATATATATATATATATATATATATATATATATATATATATGTATATATATATATATATATATATATATATATATATATATATATATATATATAACGTAAATCATTCATACGAAAAACAAATTATTTGTTTTTCGTATGAATGATTTACGTTATATAAATTGAACAAGCACTACATAATTGATATATATATATATATATATATATATATATATATATATATATATATATATATGTGTGTGTGTGTGACAGTCTTGGTGATCTCAAAATAATTATGCAGAATTTTGACCGTATATCACGCATATCCTTTCTTTCTTTGTTTATCTCTATGTTTCTTTTTCCTTTCTTTTTCTTTCCGTTTCTTTTTTTCTTTCTTTTATTTTCTTTCTTTCTTTTTTCTTTCTTTTCTCTCTCTTTTTCTTCCTCTCTTTTTCTTTCTTTCTTTCTTTCTTTCTTTCTTTCTTCCCTTTTCTTTCCCTTTTTCTTTCTTTTATTTTCTTTCTTTCTTTCTTTCTTTCTTTCTTTCTTTCTACAAAGAAAAATAGGAGAGTAGAGTTCGAATTTAATCCGGCTTTGCGATATTTAATTAAAAAACGTATGAATCCATTTCCTCCCCAGATATGGGCTAAATAGTAGTACTTGCATCTGGAAATATATATATATATATATATATATATATATATATATATATATTACGCGAATCATTCATACGAAAAACAGATAATGAAGTTAATGATATGGCAAGAATCACTCTTGCAAACAATTTTTAATAATAAAATACATTAACCTCGAATCCGTTAATGAATGGTATGATCCTTGTTTATAAATTCCGGTTTTATCAGGTCTTTTTTTACTACTAGCTTTCAATCGTTTCATACGATCATCCTCAGGTAGGGAAATAGGTAAGTTTTTTACATCCAGGTAATAACAGGACATCGAAAGAAAAAGTGTAATCCGAAAGAAGTGTTTTTTTAGAAATGTGATATTGTTAACTGTAAGAATACTTTTGGAGAGTGATTCTTGCCATATCATTAACTTCATTATCTGCTTTTCGTATGAATGATTCGCGTAATATAAATTGAACCAGCACCACATAATTGATATATATATATATATATATATATATATATATATATATATATATATATGTATTGTGTATATTTCGGAAGCAATTTTTCATTAATGCATGTTTCATTAAATAATATAGACAAGTTTTATCTATTTGTTTTAATTAAGTTCCTTTCGTATTGTCTGATAAGCTTAATCACATTATCGTTGAAAGACGAAAGGAAAACACCATATTGACACTTGTTTGGATCCAATCTAAGCTTTCGCCTTACGTAAGCCATTATCAAAGATGACACTTTTAATAAATCAAACAACACATTTACGAAACCACAATAATGGCCCGCCCTTGCTGTGGCAAAATGTGGCAGCAATATACGATTTACCGACGTATGGTAGACATAAACGTTCAAGAGAAAATTTGTTTGCAACAAATCGACATTTCTATAAACCACAGTTGGTCTCTGTGGGGGGAAACACACAAACGTGCCTGAGGAGGCGTCCGACACAGGGATTATCTACCCAGGCATACTCGTATATGAGCGTCCAGTGATTATAGTCTATATGTTCGTGTATGAGTCTATTTCCTTATTTCTCGCTAGGTTCTTTAGTACATTTAGCTGATAGTGGTAATATATTTTCTTTGAAATAAGGAAATCCACTTCATTTGTGTTGTGGTGTCCTTCCTCTAAAGACTCTATGTTAGACTCTTCCGCCTACTATAAAATTAGTAGGAGAGAAGGCTTCGGGGAGCTTTAGACCAGACTGTTTGTAACTGTCAAACTCTCTGCCTTGAGCAGAGAGGAACCCGGACGTGGCTTTGCCGAAGGACAAAGTTTCGTCCGGAGAGGTAGACAGATCCCGAACACGCTTATGCGGGAACTAAGGGAATATTTTTGGCCGAGCCTACGGGATCAGAGAAACCCACGGTAAACTCGGCCTTGTGCCACATACATTCCTCGTCGGGGGACTGTTTAATATTGCAGTCGACTAGACTGTTCGTAACTGTCGAACTCTATGCCTTGAACAGAAAGGAACCTGGACGAGCCTCTGCCGAAGGGCAAAGTTTCTTCCGGAGAGGTAGACAGAGCCTGAACCCACTTATGCAGGTTCTAAGGGAATATTTTTGGCCGAGCCTACGGGATCGGAGAACACACGGTAAACTCGGCCTTGTGCCACATACATCCCTCGTGGTGGTGGTGGTGGGGGAGGCTGTTAAATATTAACAGTGAATAGATTGAACACTAATTCATTCGATACACTCTCACTAGTCGTGTAATATTCTTCTGGTGTACTTACTGTTTAATATAAGATATATCTGCAAACCTGGTTTTTCTTATTACTTAACCATTTACTTGGTCACAACAATTAGTTAGTGAGACCTAACTGCCAATCTAGTAGCATGCTTAAATTAATGAAACTGAACTCCCCAGAACAATAGGCATGGTAATATCCGTAGAAAAGAAAAAAGTTATTCTGCATCATGCCTATGAGGCAGTAACTGGTGATGAAATGCTTTTTCAAGGTCGATATAGGATACTCCCCTTTTAGCAAAAAATGTTATCCGAAGCTTCTATAAATATATTTAATCACATTTAAATTCTAAAGGAAATAAATTAATGTAGGTAATGCCTAATATAGTATATATTTTTTTTATTGTCATTGTTTACTTGGGTCAAGTTTTTATTTTCAGTAACAGCGGACATGTACAGTGGCTGTATAATAAGTAATTAGTAGCGTAAAAGAAAAAAAAAGAATTCATTTGTTTCCGGCAAATTTCCAAAAAAAGCAATTCTATAAAACGAAGAAAACATTGTCGGGAAAGATTCTTCTCTTAAATTGCGTTTTTCAAAACACAAAAGATCCCTTTCTTGTCCGTATATTAAAATCATATATACTCCGTGTATAAGTCTATTTCATACATAGCGCGACACTTGAAATTCTTTGAGAAAAACCTGATTTTTTTCATATACCTCGTGTATAATGCTACCCCAGATTTTGAGCAAATATCGCAATACTCTGTGTATAATTTATATATGAATTGCGCGAAATAAATTTATAAGGCTCCTCAATGTTTTAGCTACCCTGTACCGTAAATAAAGCTATGAGAATTGAAAATCATTTCATATTTCATTCTGCGAAATTCATCATTTACCGTTTATTGCAGCGCATCTTGTCAAAACATTTTAAGAATATGTGACGGAGATTTAGGAGATAAAGCAATATCAAGAAATGGAAAGAATATTATAAATAATTAGAAATCAACAGAGGAAGATAGAATAAGGAACACAACTAAAACAAATACAGCATATATATATA
The DNA here is from genome assembly GCA_964036315.1 of Acanthosepion esculentum. Classification (NCBI taxonomy): domain Eukaryota; kingdom Metazoa; phylum Mollusca; class Cephalopoda; order Sepiida; family Sepiidae; genus Acanthosepion; species Acanthosepion esculentum. The sequence continues at coordinate 55,227,962 of OZ038519.1, read as the reverse complement.
TATATATATATATATATATATATATATATATATATATATATATATATATATATATATATATATAAATGAAACAAAAGAGGTGCTATTGGAAAAGTAATAACGTGAGCGATTTAAACAGGTGCGAATGAAGATGAACGCAAATTGGAGAAAGGAAACATAAAATGTTGTTAATTCTTCATTTCTATAAGGTATTTTTAAATTTTAAGTGGTACGTATAGTGAATGACATTCTGCTGATCAGGTAGCAAGAGAAAGAAAGAATTTAGGCTATTGGAGGGGGCGTGCAGGTTGAAGGAGATTACCTGTACCATTAAGATTAGCCAAAGTTAAGGCGAGACTGTAGGTCTATCAGGTAGGTTACGGACAATGAAAATGCATTAATTTTAACCCCTCCAGAAAAAATTGTCTGTGTATAGTTCAACCGAGTCACAGAATATTCCAGTCTGTCCATTATCTATCTATCTATCTATCTATCTATCTATCTATCTATCTATCTATCTATCTATCTATCTATCTCAGTCTGTTCATATCTATCTATCTATCTATCTATCTATCTATCTATCTATCTATCTATCTATCTATCTATCTATCTCAGTCTGTTTATATCTATCTATCTATCTATCTATCTATCTATCTATCTCATTCTGTTCATATCTATCTATCTATCTATCTATCTATCTATCTATCTATCTATCTCATTCTGTTCATATCTATCTATCTATCTATCTATCTATCTATCTATCTATTTATCTCATTCTGTTCATATCTATCTATCTATCTATCTATCTCATTCTGTTCATATCTATCTATCTATCTATCTATCTATCTCAGCTTATCCTCATCTATCTATCTATCTATCTATCTATCTATCTATCTATCTATCTATCTATCTATCTATCTCAGTCTGTTCATATCTATCTATCTATCTATCTATCTATCTATCTATCTATCTATCTATCTATCTCAGTCTGTTCATATCTATCTATCTATCTATCTATCTATCTATCTACCTATCTCATTCTGTTCATATCTATCTATCTATCTATCTATCTATCTATCTATCTATCTATCTCATTCTGTTCATATCTATCTATCTATCTATCTATCTATTTATCTCATTCTGTTCATATCTATCTATCTATCTATCTATCTATCTATCTATCTATCTATCTATCTATCTATCTATCTATCTCATTCTGTTCATATGTATGTATCTATCTATCTATCTATCTATCTATCTATCTATCTATCTATCTATCTCAGCTTATCCTCATCTATCTATCTATCTCTTTCTGTTCATATCTATCTATCTATCTATCTATCTATCTATCTATCTATCTATCTATCTATCTATCTATCTATCTCATTCTGTTCATATCTATCTATCTATCTATCTATCTCAGCTTATCCTCATCTATCTATCTATCTATCTATCTATCTATCTATCTATCTATCTGTCTGTCTATCTCATTCTGTTCATATCTATCTATCTATCTATCTATCTATCTATCTGTCTGTCTGTCTGTCTATCTCATTCTGTTCATATCTATCTATCTATCTATCTATCTATCTCAGCTTATCCTCATCTATCTATCTATCTATCTATCTATCTATCTATCTATCTATCTATCTATCTATCTCAGTCTGTTCATATCTATCTATCTATCTATCTATCTATCTATCTATCTATCTATCTATCTATCTATCTATCTATCTCAGCTTATCCTCATCTATCTATCTATCTATCTATCTATCTATCTATCTATCTATCTATCTATCTCAGTCATCCCTTTGGCTTTATCGCATCCTTCTTCCGCCCCGTCCACTTAATCCATTATTGCTGTTTATTCAAAAGACCCTTCGCTTCTTTCCCGTCCCCACCCAGCAAAAGCGGACAAACGTATCGTCGGAGAGAGCGAGAGAGAAAACCCCTCCGCATCGATCGAAACCCTTCATGAAATAAGAGGAAATCGGCTTAATATGTTATTAAAGGCGACACAATAACTTCTGCTCGGTGTTTACCGTAACCATCTCATCGATGTGCTAGTATGGGCGGGCCGATCAGCGGGGCTTGGAAATAATATCAATCTTTTGTACAAAGAAGAAAACTAAAGGCCTCACATCAACATAGATAGCTATGTATGTATGTATGGATAACTATATATATATATACTCGATAAGAATAAATAATTTTAAATACTGTAAGTAATCCTAATACATTTACTTGGTTTTTAACTAGAAGTATAGTATATCAAATATTAAAAATAACTTTTTAGAAAGGTGGATAAAACATATTCTAACTTAAACAGTCCATCAAAATCTTTAAATATACAAATAGAAATAATACCATAAGAATTTTTGCCGTTAGAAATAAACCCAGATGACATGAATTTAGCGGATGCCAGAATTTGTTAAAAGATACATCCCTACCCATCCCTAAACATAACCCCGCTTTCAAATGTAACTATTAACTGAGACAACGAAAATTAAAAATTGAACCCTCTACCACCCCTTGTCTAGATGAATGGATTTATCGGTAACCTTGGAAACCCTCAAACTATGAATCTTTCCTGTGCCGTTAACAACCGTAAATTTTAAAAAGTAAGTTACTCCAAAATTCGCTTGATGAGGAAATGGAACTAATGTCTTTGGTTTAATAACAAAATTAAATTCAGGGGCTTTAGCTTCCATTTCTGAAACATGGTCATCACTGTGTAGCGGTAAAACCATATTTTAAATCTATTAATTTATAATATTAATGCTCTGTAAATTTAAATTTACATAGAGCACTATTGTGTAAAAATAAAAATATCTATAAGAACACCGGATTTTATATCTTACTGTTCTTTCCTTTTTATTTATATATACATATATATATATATATATATATATATATATATATATATATATATATATATATATATATAGAGAGAGAGAGAGAGAGAGAGAGAGAGAGAGATTATTTATATTTATGAAAAAAGAAAACAAACATATAGAAAATGTATACATGCATGTCAGTGGGTGTATAGGGCCAGAAAATCCCCCTGGCAGGCGTTGCTACTGCTGCTGCCAGAAAATCACCCTGGTAGTCGTTGCTGTTGCTACTGTCAGAAAATCACTCTGGTAGGCGTTGCTGCTAATGCTGCTGCCAGAAAATCACCCTGGTAGCCATTGCTGCTACCAGAAAGTCACTCTGGCAGATGTTGCCGCTGCTGCTGCCAGAAAATCCCCCTGCTAGGCGTTGCTGCTAATGCTACTACCAGAAAATTACCCTGATCGGCGTTGCCGCTGCTACTGTCAGAAAATCCCTCTGGTAGGCGTTTCTGCTAATGCTACTACCAGAAAATTACCCTGATCGGCGTTGCCCCTGCTGCTGTCAGAAAATCACTCTGGTAGGCGTTGCTGCTGCTACTGCCAGAAAATCACCCTAGTAGGCGTTGCTGCTGCCACTGTCAGAAAATCACCCTAGTAGGCGTTGCTGCTGCCACTGTCAGAAAATGACTCGGGGTAGGCGTTGCTGCTTCTACTGTCAGAAAATCACTCTGGTAGGCGTTGCTGCTAATGCTACTGCAAGAAAATCACCCTGGTAGGGGTTGCTGCTGCTGTTGCCAGAAAATCACTCTGGCAGGCGTTGCCACTGCTGCTGCCAGAAAATCCCCCTGCTAGGCGTTGCTGCTAATGCTACTACCAGAAAATTACCCTGGTCGGCGTTGCCGCTGCTACTGTCAGAAAATCCCTCTGGTAGGCGTTTCTGCTAATGCTACTACCAGAAAATTACCCTGATCGGCGTTGCCCCTGCTGCTGTCAGAAAATCACTCTGGTAGGCGTTGCTGCTGCTACTGCCAGAAAATCACCCTAGTAGGCGTTGCTGCTGCCACTGTCAGAAAATCACCCTAGTAGGCGTTGCTGCTGCCACTGTCAGAAAATGACTCGGGGTAGGCGTTGCTGCTTCTACTGTCAGAAAATCACTCTGGTAGGCGTTGCTGCTAATGCTACTGCAAGAAAATCACCCTGGTAGGGGTTGCTGCTGCTGTTGCCAGAAAATCACTCTGGCAGGCGTTGCCACTGCTGCTGCCAGAAAATCCCCCTGCTAGGCGTTGCTGCTAATGCTACTACCAGAAAATTACCCTGGTCGGCGTTGCTGCTGCTACTGTCAGAAAATCACCCTGATAGTCGTTGCTGCTGCTACTGTCAGAAAATCACCCTGTTTGGCGTTGCTGCTAATGCTACTGCCAGAAAAGCAGCCTCATAGGCATTGTTGCTGCTGCTGTTGTTGTTTCTCTGGTAAGACGACAGGAGATAGCGATTGACATTGCATTTAAATCTTTGCAGATTAAAGTTGTTTGGAAAGCATCGCGTCGAGAGAGAGAGAGAGAGAGAGAGAGAGAGAGAGAGAGAGAGTTCTACAAGCGAGAGACATTGATGGGTCAGATGATTCATCAGAGTTTTTAAAAACTGGAACAACAGACGATGACTTCCAGCAAGCAGGAAAGAAAGAAGGGGTGGGGCATTTATTATGAAATTTAGAGAGAACAGGAGCCAGTTCGGGAGTGCACATCTTAATGACTATTACAGGGATGCCATTGGGTTCACATGCTTTGTGAGAATCAAAGTTAGTGATGATAGCTGAGACCATGGAAGGGGTTAAATGCATAATACGTCAAAGTCGACGGGAGATTCCGTCATCGTATATATAAGTGTGTGTATGTGTATGTGTATGTGGGGAGAAAAAAAGAAGAAGAAAGAAATATGTCTGTATATAGAAAGGACTGCTGCCAGCTTTTCAGGCCAGCCAAAATGCACTTTTTCGAAAACCTGAACTTTCAGTCAATTGATAAAATTTGGGGAAGTCAAACCAAGAATATTTCAATACACCCACGAACGCGAGTGATTTGTGTATTCGCACACGAGCCTATGCAGCGGCCGACAAACTATTTCAACCTCAAAATTTTGATCGCTCACGACTGTTTGCTTTATTACCGATTCTCTGCAAATATGGAAGCGTGTCTCTCCTGCAAATCCCACGATATGTCAAGCTAGTCTTCCGAAAGTATTTATTAAAGTCTCAGGAACGGATTTGTCTTCGGCTAAAAAGCCTAAAGCCTATTTTCATCTCGACTGACCAATCGGGCGAATAGGATTATTGGAGAATTCTGGGCCAGATTTTATAGAATCTGAAGAGCGGTTTATTTTAACCGGGCCATTCTTTTCTCTATCGTCCGTCATACTCAGATACTTTACGATACAGACGATAAGACAGCACCACAAATTGGACATACTACTTGGAATCCTCCAAAAAATAAGAATAAAAAAATAAGTAGTTAAAATATTTTGAAAATATCTACATAAAAGTATATCTAGTTTCATGTTGTCAATAATTGTAACATTCAATGTTGGCCATTGAAAAAGCATTTCTTAATAGGTTCTACCATAATCCTGACCACTGACAGTCCCTTTCTTCCTCATTTGCAATGCATTCCTATAGTAAAATCATTAGTAATGCATTTCCATTCTACATATAATAGTCCTATTCTATCAGTAATGCTTGCATTCATTCCTGACCACTGACAATCCCTTTCTTCCTCATTTGCAATGCATTCTTATAGTAAAATCATTAGCAATGCATTTCCATTCTACATATAATAGTCCTATTCTATCAGTAATGCTTGCATTCATTCCTGACCACTGACAATCCCTTTCTTCCTCATTTTCAATGCATTCCTATAGTAAAATCATTAGCAATGCATTTCCATTATACATATAATAGCCCTATTCTATCAGTAATGCTTGCATTCATTCCTGACCACTGAAAATCCCTTTCTTCTCGATTTCCAATGCATTCCTATAGCATGAAACAGACTGTCGCCTGTCGGTGTTGATTTCAATGTCCACTTTTATAATTTTACATACGCTCTATCCCTGATGTTGGGCACTTTAACACATAAATATAGAAAACGGTAAAACTATATATATATATATATATATTATAAATTATATATATATATATTATAAATTGCACAAGCTTTTTACAATCCACGAAACACCAGTTAGAAAAATCTAATTAAAATGTACGGAATATATATATATATATATATATATATATATATATATATATATAGTTTTTATTGTATCATGTTTCTTCCGGGCTTTCGTACATTTGAATTATAACCGTTTTTATTGACATATACATATATATATATATATATATATATATATATATTGTTCTTATTGTATCATGTTTCTTCCAGGATTCCGTACATTTGAATTATAACTGTTTTTATTGACACAAAGGCAAGGAACAGTAAGATTTTTCTAACTGGTGTTTCGTGGATTGTAAAAATCTTGTGCAATTTATAATCTTTACAGATAGATGTACGTAAAAAAAAGTTAAATACAGGATTTGACATTTCCACTAATTTTACAATATTTAACAACTTTAATGTAAAAAAAATAATTAATTCAAGAAATAACAATTAATTCTTTTAAAAATTCATTTTTCATCGTAAACGTTTTTTGCCTTCAGACAATATTATGCATATTCATAAAAACAAATAAAAGGAATTAAAAACATTTAAAATTAAATAACAATTTTGTTCTATTGCGTTTTTTATGTTACAATTCAGAGCTGATTTAAGGTAGACGAGGTCGGATTTAAAAGAAAACAAAACATGATTTACTTTCCTCAAAGCCTTGTGTTTTTAACTAATATCATGACTTGCGTGCTTCGACATTGAATTTTTAGAGTTTTCATTAAATTATTTATGGCGGGTAATATATATATATATATATATATATATATATATATATATATATATATATATATATATATTTATCATGATTTAAAAAAATAACATATTCATAATAATTTCCATCATTTCTGAATAGTTTCTGAAAGTTTCATTAAGGTCTGAGAATTATTTCTATTTTTGCAAGTTTTTCAAAATTAATGTCTGTCATAAAAGAAAATGCAGAAAATATTCGCCATGTTATTTACTAGAATTCCGGTGATGAAGAGAAACAAGGTTTTTCAATCAAAAGTTAGAATGTTTTAATAAAGACTACTTTGTTCTTTCCGCTTAATAGTAACATAAACATTTAGACGATAAAATTTTGATTTCGTCAAGTTTAAGGCCGTTTTTATCAAGCTATGCTATTCCAGCGATCTCACGGATATACCTATAATAATAGCTTTGCAGACTATATAGTTGATGAACAAATAAGGTGCTTTCTTAGAAGTCTCAATACTAAGCAAATAGAACATAATACTGATTCAAATAATCTCAAACATATATATATATATATATACATATATATATATATTGGCTCCTGAAAAATTAATTTCGGTTGAGCTCTCTGGTTTGAGGTGTGAATTTGTAAACAGTAACTATTTAAGCTAATATTGCACGACTCTTCGGCAGAATTGAGTCACTGTCAGTCACTGTGTGTTTATCTAAATCTAATAATAAACACGGTAAAATTTACCTTCGTCCCTGCCGTGCGCCGACGGCTTAGTGGGAGAAGTTCCGACTGACGCAAATTCAGTCGGGTTTCGATCCTAGCTAGAGGCAACCGGACGTTAGCCACACTGATGAGCTGCGAAACAGTCTGTCTGTGGATGACAAATATATATATATATATATATATATATATATATATATATATTTGTCATCCACAAACTATATATATATATATATATTAATCCAACATATTTAATTTAATTGTTTAAACGTTATTTTTAATGGAACTTCATATTAACATCTATCTATCTATCTATCTATTTATCTATCTATCTATCTATCTATCTATCTATCTATCTATCGCAGCTTATCCGCACCTATCTATCTATCTATGCATACCAGTTTATGCCTCCAGCCTTTGTCTGCACCCCAGATTTGAAAGTAACTAAATAAACAAACATACAAGAGGCCTACCTGTTTAAAAGCAACTCAAAACCAATGTCCTACCGCAGATAGTGACATGCTAACTTCACCCCGCGGCAGAATTGGAGCTAGATTTTCATTTTATATATATATATATATATATATATATATATATATATATATATATATATATATATATATATATATATAAATCACTGTAGCGAATTTTCACACCGTGCATCACCTACAGTTTGCGTCCTTTCCTTCTCTCTTCAGCCCCTCCTCCTCGCCTCAGACCCTTCTCCTCGCCACAAACCCTTCTCCTCGCCTTAGACCCTTCTACTCGCCTCAGACCCATTTCCTCGCCTTAGACCCTTCTCCTCGGCCCAGACCCTTCTCCTCGCCTCAGACCCTTCTCGCCACAGACCCTTTTCCTAGCCTTACTCTTATGTCACAGGCTTGGATATTGGGGATCTGAGACAGCAATACAGGACTTTGGGCAAGAAATTTCCGGTTTCGAATTTGGGTCTATCCAATCAGTTGTAATTGCTATTCTTTCTTTAACATCATCTTGCATGTGATGCGTGTAACAAAATTCACAAGATTTGGCACTCGAGCCTTACATCACCCTTAAAAGTCCAAACCTTTAGAACATTGATTGAACCAGTCCTACTGTCCGGATCAGAAACTTGGACATTATCTGTTCGTCTTGAAAGATGACTGGATGGAACATACACAAATCTACTTAGAAAAATCCAGAACATCAGTTGGAGATCCCATGCAGCAATTAATGCAATTTACGGAGAACTCAGACCAATCTCTCTTAAGCTCAAACAAAAAAACGATTACAGTTCGCCAGCCACTTCCACCGAGGGGACAGGGAAATCGTCTCATCTTTACTCCTATGGCATGTTTCTGGAAGTGTCGTCTCACGAAAATTAACTTTCCCAGACACCATAGCTCTGGACTCAAGGTTGGATATTGGGGACCTGGAGACAGCAATATAGGACTGAACAGTGTGGAAAGAGATTGTCAATGGAGTTCCGGCCGACCATAGAGAAGTCGAAGGATGATGATGATGATGATGATGATGATGATGATGATGATGATGATGATGATGATTGATATTACATTTAAATTTTTGAACATCAAAGTTGACTGGGAAGCAAGAAACCGGGAAAATTTTTCCACAAACGAGAAGTGAGAAAAAGAAACTGTTACCATAGAAGTTATAGTTTTATACAGATAGTTCAACTGTAAAATGATGAGACCTAACCGCCAATCTAGTACTGCGCTTAAATTCATAAAGTCTAAGTACCACAGAGGGAAGTCTCTCAGAACAATTACAATGAAAGTATTTATAGAAAAAAAAGAAGATAAGGAGACTCCGTTACGGCGGTGGAAAACTCACATGCTGCTTGCTTACAAACAGGATTCATAACGATTTGGGTTCTCACCAGTCAAAGTGCAATGAAATGCACTGAAACGAAGTTGCAATTTTGTAGTGAAGAAATTGTTTTTTCTATATGAATATATATATATATATATATATATATATATATATATATATATATATTGTGTATTTAGGCAGCAATTCTTCTTTCATGCACATTTCATTAAAAACGATTGACAAGGTGCTTTTATTTAGTTTTTTATATAATTTCTCGTGCGATCTAATAATGTTTATCTTTTCAGATGATAAATTATATAAAAACTGTCCGAATGTTCTTTTTATCCGAGCGCTTTCGGCTATACATTTAGCCATTTTCAAGGATTATATTTCAACTGTTAGAATCAGAAACAGTTTGTTATATGTATGTTTTATAAAGTGATTCATTTTTTTGTTTCAAAACACGGTCAAGATATTATGTCCATGTTCACAGTGTTGGTTTGTTTGTATTTATTAATAAGGCTGCCATTATTTTTAGCCTTTTTTTGCATGTGGATGATGCTATTATATTAGTGTTGTCGACAAGTATCTTCCGAATAGTGTCCGGTAGGTCTCCATGAATATTTAAATGAGATCTAATTGAGCTATTGTCAGAAAGGTGTAGAGTTAGTCTGCGTGTTAAACAATTTGTAGTGTGGCCTATATAATTATTTACGAAATATATATGTTTTGAACAGTAAAAATATAAAATTTTTCAATATTCTGACACACTGGGTTGTATAATATTTTTTTTTGTTTTATTATTTTAATTAGGTTCCTCGACTAGTTTCGGCCAGCATGGCCATCATCAGGAGAGAAAAAAATCCCACCTTCTTAGTAGCAGTGAACTACAGGTTTAAATGACTGTTTCTGAAGAAAGTGAATTTTATCTGTAGTTTTCATTTGTTTTTTATCGTTAATTTTGGACGGTCCTTGTGTTGGTCAAACGGCCTCTTTCAAGTTGTTTTTAAGATAGTGGATGGGAGATTCCTGACTAAGAATTCCCTTCTTGGTCATTTTGACAGTTTTATTGGTTGCTGGGAATGGGATGTGTGTGTTAAGTGTATGCTATCTTTTAGTTCTTTCGGAGTGTATATGATGTATATGTAACAGCAAAATTGTCCAAATCGTGTAAAAGCATGGGATAATTGTCCATCTCAAATAATGTCTAATATCTAAAAAGACAACTAATGGAGTTGTTTTTACCAGGTTTTCAGTAAAATGTTTAGCCATCTTGATGCCATCTGTTGTAAGAATCACTGAAAAATCCTTTGAGTTCTTCAGCTAGAAAGAGTTAAAAATCATTTTGTGTAAGCCTCATAATGTCTTTCTAAACTGAGTAATGGTGAGAAGAAAAAGATCATTCATGATGGTACCAAGATCATAATGGTACCAACATTCATACTCTGGCTTACATCTTCAAATTGCATTCAAGAACCATCAAGAGAATGGTGAATAAGTTTTAAAAAAAGGAAAGAACAGAAGAGAGGAAAAGTGAAGGTCACAAATGGAAGAGTTATCATCATTTCAACTTAGAGCTAATACATCCTTATTGATCAAAGTAGAGTCTAATAGTGTTATAAAAATATCGGAGAATTCCAGTAAGATATCTTTAATCATTTTTAAGAGAAAACGGTTCAAGGGCTTAATCTAACAATTGAACAATTTTGCTGTTGTTCGATTTTGACAACTTTGCTGTTACACCCAGTAAGTTCCCATCTATCTATCTATCTATCTATATATATATATATATATATATATATATATATATATCCATCACTTCATTATCTATCTATCTATCTATATATATATATATATATATATATATATATATATATATATATATGTTCACCGCTCGCTCTCTCTTCCTCTCTCTCAATCTGCCTGTCTTTCTATCTGTATACATATATATATATATATGTATATATGTTTTAAAGACATTTTTATGTTTATACATTCTTTTTATAGATACAAATATTTAAGTAAATGCTATGTTTTATAATAAACAGTATTAACAACAATAATAATAATAATAATAACCATCAAGAGAACGGTGAATAAGTTTTAAAAAGAGGAAACTGTAGAGAGGAAAACTGGATCAGGAGGTCACAACAGGAAGAGGGATCATCGTTTCAACTAAAGAGATCATAAGAATCACTGGAAAACCCTTTGATCTATTCAGCTAGAAAAGAACAGGTATAAATAGTTTTATGTCGGACCCATTGTCTTCCCAACTGAGCAATGTTAAGAGGGAAATGATAATTCAGGCCTTCAGTAATGGTACTGACGTCCATACTCTGGCTTTCATCTTTAATGTCCCTTCAAGAACCATCAAGGGGAAACTGGATCAGGAGGTCACAACAGGAAGAGGGATCATCGTTTCAACTTAGAGTTAATGAGATCAATTAGAAAAGATCCAACTCAGTCCATAAGACGTTTGGCACATGAGAGAGGAGTTTCAACTATGACAGTCCAAAGAGCAGTGAAAAAAAAAAAAGACTTGAAAATGAAATCGTACGTGAAATGTGTGAGGTAACTTGTTACTCCAGGACAGAAAGTTAGAAAGTTAGAGAGGGCGAAGATCATCTTGAATAAATTGGAAAATGATCCTGGAAAAAAATACATATATTTGAACTTTATTTCAATACTTCATGATCTTTCGATCCTTAGCTATGATTAATTAATGATGAACATGTCATTTTTGTTTATGATCGATTTCATCACGATTCTTTTGTTAAGCTTGGAGAGTAATTATCCATTCTTATTGCTCAGAGTCCAATAGTGTTATAAAAAGCTCGGATAATTCCAGTAAGATATCTTTAATCATTTCTAACGATTTGAACAATTTTTTTCGTAATGCTCTGCTTAGGTAATGGATATCGGCTCAAAGTTCGAATTCTAGTCGAGTTCGTTAGATTCATTTATGCACAAATACCCTTGGGAAAGCTATGAATCCATCTCCCCCTAGCTATGGGTTGAATAACAGGAGAGACTGGGTTCTTTAGCCTTGGTTGGCAATCAGTCTAACGAAGAAAGAAATGGCAAGCTACTGCGGATAAAATCTAGAGTTTCGTTAGACACGTATCGAAAAATACATGACCGGCCAAGCGTGTATCACGCGTGGCATTTAAGTGATTGACTGCATACTCTGCTTAGCTTTTGGAAGGCGGTTTTCAGTGCCGCACTTTCCATCCTTCTGATGCTGCGCGCTTAATTTCATACAGTCTAGGTAGCGTAAAGGAAATTTCATCAGTTCAACATAAATATGTAGTCCCACCATATGTTGGCTGGGGCTTCAGAAGACGCCGACTGCACCTCTGCAGAGGGGTAAGACCCCTCACCAAATGAGTCATCCTGGGTAAGACGATAAGCTACATCCGACATCAAGGCCTTTGATCAAGAGGTTTTGAAGAGCCTGGAACCACATCCTATTTGCTGGTGTTCCTAGCTCCAGCCTGACCCGGGGTGGTAGAACCTGTTAGGATCCCAGCTATGGGCAAATAGTTAACCCCCAACTGGGGCCAAAACACTATGAAAGTGTAAAAATAGTTTTTAATATCAGCAATACTACGGACCCTAATGGGTATGCCCCCATTCCCGTAAATACAGTAGTAAATACTGTATGTTGGTCTGCAGTTGGAGACTCGTCAAACTCTCTGACTCCGGGCAGAGAGTATCCCCAGACGAGGCTGGGTCGATGGGCAGAGTCTCGTCTCGGGAAACAGCTACTTGACCCCGATTTATACTGGTAGTCCACATTAAATTTGTCCTTGTACCACATCAGACCGCGTGGGGCGGTTGGTAAATAGCCTGCAGTTGGAGGATTTCTCTCCAGCTGTGCTGGTCAAACTCCTTGCCTCCTGGCAGAGAGGATCCCCAGACGAGGGTGGGTCGAAGGGCAGAGTCTCGTCTCGTAAACAACTACTCGACCCCGTTTTATACGGCGTCTACGGGAAACTTTTGGCCGAGGTTACGGGCTCGGATACCTCACATTAAATTCGGCCTTGTGTCACTTCTGACTGCGTAGGGCGGTTGGTAGATATCCCGCAGTTGGAGATTCATTATGGAATTCACTTGACTCACTTCTTGCAGATGAGTACTACTTCTACGCGCCGCTGACGAATCTTATATGTGTTGTTCTTGTCTTAAGTATTATCGTTCATTACCAACCTTCGTCGTGTGTTTATTCAATTCTGTAACCTTCCTTAGGTTACAACAATAACCCATTCAGGTTGATAGCCCGTAAGACAAAACAAAACAAAGTGAATATGTGGTTCTGTCTTAGAAATGTTCAGCACCCCCTCTTGTGGAAAATCCCTCGCCATTCCGGAATATCTTGCCATTTTCATCTGCGGAGATTTCTTTGCCGTTTTCGGAAACGAACTTGATCAACTAGTTAAGAAATCGACACAAATTTGTCTTTGGCAATGGAAGCACATCTTCCTTTCGCTTAAAAGAAAATATCTCCCTGCTTCCTCCACAAGAAAATAAAATTGTATAGAAAAGAAAAGAAAACGAAAGAAGAAAAAAAAAAACTAGAACCTGCCTGATAGACTTAATTACCATTCCTCTCGGCACCGGGCCAATTTCGGTTTACCGTTTTAATTTTTCGGATACGTTAGCACGCTTTACCAGTGTCTCTCGTCTCTTTCCTCCACCCTCGCTCACCCTCCATGGCCTCCTTTATTCCGTATTGACATAAAAGCGGTAAATAAATTATTGCCCATGAAAATCGTTCAAGATTTTTGTTAAGTGAAACAAACTGATTGACTCCTGGTTGAGCCGAGCGGTGCAGCAGGATAAATGTTGGTTGTGCTGGCGGGGGGGGGGGGACTGGAAGAATGAGCGGAGATGGCGGTTGCGGGAAGAGAGGAGAACCAAAGATACGTGGGGAACGGAAAATACAGTATCATATCGAAAGAGGTGATCGAATGCGCAATTCCAACCTAAAATGACGGGACCTAACTGCCAATCAAGTACTGCGCATAAATTCGTAAAGTCAACCTACCACAAAGGAAACACATATTTATTTATACTTCTGGTCCTCTGTATCTTTCATATAATGACTCGTTTGTGTTCTTGTGTTTGAGACCATCATTCTAAGTGAAGAATCGTCACCTTTTTTATTTCTTTTTTAATTGAGTTCACCCCCAAGCAAAGCAATAAAGCCACCAAGACACAAGGGGTTATTGGGTGTGAAAGAATAAGAAAAATAAAAAAATAAACATTATTAAGTGTTGAGGGGGTCTCCCCTTTTTACACAAATGGACTCACCCAAGGTATACATATATTACTACCAGTGAATACCCGGACAGTAGTAATAGAGGAGGGTAGCACAAGAGTCACAGTAATGAGCACGTTAGACGCAGTAAGAAGTCATACATCGATACGTCGATACCAAAGACTTTATATATATTTGTCTACTAACCCCGCATTCCTGGAACTACTAACCTGTATTACCAGTTGTATTATTACGTTAATACATTTATTTCCCTATATTCATTTTTGGCGTTTGTTATTATTTGATACCGGATTTCATCCCGGAATCCACAACATTAAGTATTGAGAAAACTAAAAGAAAAGGAATCGAGAAGACAGGAGTTAACGATTGACATTGTAAGATTAATGTTTTCTGGAAATCAAGGACCCCGGATGAGTTCGAGAAAACAAGTATTGCGAGTAGGGAGAGTAAAGAAACTGTTAGCATAGAACTTACGGTTACATCAAGCCAACTCAACTGTAAATTGATGAGACCTAATTGCCAAACCTGGTACTGCGCTTAAATTCATAAAGCCTAAGTACTAGAGGGGAAAGTAATATTAATTCTGAAAACACGAAAGACAAAAAGTGGGGAAGACATTAATTTGGGTTTATATGAAGGATGAAATATTAATTTAAAATTAAGAGGAATAAAAAGGGGTTTAAAATTAAATTTAAAATATTTAGATAAAAGGATTTAGGGGATTAATGAGAAGAGGGTTGGGGGGAGATTTTAGAGCAGGGGAAAGTTTACAATTTTTTTTTTCTATCCTCTGCCAGCCGTAATGATGGAGAAAGCATATATTTATAGTTCAGGGAAAGAAATATTCTACTGATACCAAATCGGTTGGGTTTCAAACCTGGGTTGAGGCAATCGGATGTCTAGCCACACTGATGAGCTGCGAAACAGTCTATCTATGAATGACACACACACACACACACACACATATATATATATATATATATATATATATATATATATATATATATATATATATATATATATATGTGTGTGTGTGTGTGTGTCTGTATGTAATATTGACATACTCAGTCTTGTAAAACATTTCATTGATTAAATACCTATTAACAGATTAGCTTTTTGACGGGTTATCATCCCCTGCGGAATTAGTCAAAGCTGAAACATATCTTTTTCGATTTTAAGGATAATACATTTTT
The DNA here is from genome assembly GCA_964036315.1 of Acanthosepion esculentum. NCBI lineage: Eukaryota > Metazoa > Mollusca > Cephalopoda > Sepiida > Sepiidae > Acanthosepion > Acanthosepion esculentum. The sequence continues at coordinate 55,212,219 of OZ038519.1, read as the reverse complement.
TGCTAGTTTTTTGGCGGGTGGGATCTGAGATGATGATTTTTTCCAGATATAAGTTCTTTTTTAACCCATAGCTGGAGGAGAAGAGATGGCTTCCAACCATTCCTAAAGCTATTTGCGCTAAGCTGACGAGAACGAACTCGACTCTCCGATCTCCCATTCACAGCCGCTATCCATTGCACAGACCAAACATACTCTGATTAAATACGTTTATAATTTTGTTGCTATATCTTGGTAAAATATTTATGTTGTTCACATCGGCTCCCCCATGAAAGACAACCAACACCTGAGATCAAATACCTTTTGCCCGAGATACTAAATAAATAAACATCAATAAAATTCAATTATTCGTCTTGCTCCGAAAGCCAAGCCAAAATGGCGACTATGTTTGTGCAATAAAATACCTACATACATATTATCTTGAATTCCTGTATATAAATATTTAATTCGTTCAGAAAACAGATATGAAACATACCTCCCCATAACGTTCTAGTCGAATTGATTATGAAATATATATATATATATATACATATATATATATATACAGTGCAGTTCGATAAAAGTGACTCACCTGATTTTTTTTACTAAATGTTCTCTTCTCCGATGAAACGAAAGTTGAGCTAAATTCAAAGGATAAGCGATCTAAAATCCGAAGAAGAGGCTTTGAAAGCTCTTTGAATTTAGCAGTAAGTACTGTCAAGCATCCGTTCAGTATAATGTTCTGGGGATGCTTTTCTTTTCATGGAACTGGTTTCTTAAAACCTATTGAAAAGACCCTCAGGAGCGAGCGGTACAAGAGCATTTTAGAGTCTTGTCTGCTCCCTTCTGCTGAAAGGGTTCAAATCGACCCCACCAAGCTCATCTTTATGCAGGACAATGCTCCCTGTCACAGATTAAAATTGATGAAGGAATAATTTGATGAGAAGCAGGTGAGTGTTATGACATGGCCACCCCAATCTCTTGACCTCAACCCCATAGAAAACTTATGGAGCATTATAAAGTACAGGCTCTCGAGAAAGCAGTTGAGCAACAAAGAGGATTTGATTGTGAATTTCATATCCGAATGGAATTCAATGCTTGGAGATGAGATTTGCCAGAACCTAATCAAGTCAATGCCAAAAAGTGTTGAAAAGGTTATTCAAAATAAAGGCGGACCCATAGATTATTAAATATTTCGAACTATATTACCTATTATAAATAAATTATACCTCTATTATTCTTTATTTAAAGCTGTTCGGGTATGTTTCTATTGATTACTAGTTGCAGGAAATAAGCGAGTCACTTTATTTTGCATAGAGTTTTTCCCTAAATCTCATTTATATCCAAAATTCTAATTATCAATAGAATACCTTAGGGTGAGTAATCTTTTTTATACTAGGTGGTCGGGAAGGGGGTCTTTATATTAGTAAGATTAAAAATTAGTTTAACCCCTAAAACAATAGGCGAAAAAATTTTTAAGTAAAAAAAATCAGGTGAGTTACTTTTATCAAACAGCACTGTACTTACGTAACGCGCAATGTTTATTTTAAATACAGCCGACATTTTTTGGCTACAGTAAATGGATATATACCTTGGTCAACGGCGTAGTAAGGGAAGGCAGTACACACGCTAATTTTATATTTCATGTATGATGCGACCCCCTTAAAATTAGCTTCAAAATTAGGTCTTCAAAAGTCGCATGATACGCGAGTATTTCGTTCCACGCTGGACAGTGAAGGATTCTTGGTGAAATTTCATCAGTAAAGCAAACAGAAAATATAAGTTCGAAATATCTATGAGAAAGGTTGTGATATGACCAGTCAGAGAAAATTAAGACCCTAGTTTTCTCGAGTCTACTTTCGGGGAAAATAATTATTTTAAAAAATACACAGGTTTTGATCCCAAAGATAATAAAAAAAACGACTTTCTCCGATTCAAAGTGGTCTTTATATTAGTCAGATTAAAAATTAGTTTGACCCCAAAAACAATAGGCGAAAAATGTTTTAAGTAAAAAAAAATCAGGTGAGTCACTTTTATCGAACAGTACATACATATTATCTTTAATTCCTGTATATAAATATTTAATTCGTTCAGAAAACAGATATGAAACATACCTACCCATAACGATCTAGTCGAATTGATTATGAAATATATATATATATATATATATATATATATATATATATATATATATATATATATATATAATGAGCCAAATGATAACACACACCCATAGCAATATACAAGCTAACACGTATCATACTCACTCACTCCCTTAAAAACTAAATAACACACACACACACACTTACCAGAGACTAAATGACTAAATAACACACACACTAAACAAACACACTTATCATCCCCTCCCCAGACACCAATAAAACTGCTGAACTGACCGTGAAAAAAAAGGGAACATAGCTCTTATCTCAAATGACAACTTAAAAGAGACTGTTTGACCAACACAAGGAATGTTAATAAACTCATGCTAAAAAGATAAAAAAACAAATAAATAAATAAATAGTAAAAAAACAAATGAAAACTACAGACAAAAGTTCGTTTTCTTCATCAAGACATTCATTTCTATAGTTTACTGCTACAGCAAGCAGAAACATTTTTTTCTCTCCCGATGATGGCCATGTTGGCCGAAACTAGTCGAGGAATCTAAATGAAATAATAATAATAAAAGCATAAGAATATTAATCTACAACCCAGTATGTCTGAAGATTTTAATTGTTTTTTTTAATAATTTTTATCGTTCAATATATATATATATATATATATATATATATATATATATATATATATATATATATATATATATATATATATATATATATATATATATATATATATATATATATATATAGCGTATACAAACATTACTGTGTACCCCATGCGTATTGCTTTGTTCTAAACTTAGGTAGTAATCTAATCAATTCTGTCAGTAGTGAGTTCGATTCTCAGTGGGCATTTCAAAATTGTGATCTTGCTCCCAAAATGAGATGCAATCTGTTAATCTGAGTAGAGAGTGTGATCTTCAATTGGTGTGCTATATTTGTCACATTCCGCCGAAGCTAAGTTATAATTTAAACTATGAATAGTGAGTTCGATCCTCACTGGGTGCCCTATTCTTGTAATTTTTCCACAAATCTAAATTGCAATGAATTAAAATGAATTGCATCTGCTTCCTAGGGAGGCTAGTCAATCCCTGTTGCAGATGTCTGCTCAGGCACATTTGTGTTTGTTCGACACTGTGAGACCCCCATCTGCAGCTATGCCGTGCGGACATTGCTTACAGATTCGGGGAGGGAGAGAGAACGCAGTTTTAACAAGGCCATTACACTGAAACCCTCTGTCATGGAGGCTTGAAACTTCGTGCCATGATAACTATGAAAGGTTTTCGAACAGCATTCTGTAGTGCTTGGCATTCGCGCTGGAAGCTCTATAAGTTTTCAAAAAAATTGGGTGGGGATAAGTAAGAAAGAGTGAGAGAGAGAAGAGAGGGGGAGGAAAGAGAAGAGGAGGGTAGAAGGGAAGGTGGAGGTAGGGGAGGGAACAGAGGGAAGGAGAGAGTAGGAGAGGGAGGGAAAGAATATATATATATATATATATATATACATATATATATATATATATATATATATATATATATATATATATATATATATGTGTGTGTGTGTGTGTGTGTGTATGTGTGTGTGCGTGTGTGTGTTCTGTCCCTCCGAAAACTGAAAAGAATAAATAATACAAAATGAAAATATAAAACAAATAAATTAACCAAAATAAATAAATAAACAAACATGCCACTCCCTCAAAAATACCCGCCAGAATAGATTACCCACAATGCACAACTGACCCATACAAAAAATAGTCGAGGAAAAATCCAGCATTCGCGGCCTGACGATTGCACCTAGCATGAAACAGCCTGTCGCCTCTGAGTGTTGACTTCAATGTTCACTTTAATATTTATAATTGCATACGCTCTATCTCTGATATTGAGCACTTTCTCCCATGAATATACCACACCTTAAAACTATATTTCTTGATATATATATATATATATATATAGAGA
>OZ038519.1:55165671-55205671 GCA_964036315.1 Acanthosepion esculentum | reverse complement strand
CCCAGGGATTCAATCAAAATTACGATGTCACCAAATTAACGATATATTGTTTGTTCTATTATTAAAATGATTTTTTTTTATTAAAAAAAGGATTTTTTATTATTATTAAAAATGTATTTTTTACTATTATTAAAAAAGTATTTTTTTTATTATTAAAAAAGTAATTTTATTATTTAAAAAGTATTTTTTATTATTAAAAAGTATTTTTATTATTAAAAAGTATTTTTATTATTAAAAAGTATTTTTTAATATGAAAAAGTATGTTTTATTATTAAAAAAGTATTTATTATTATTAAAAAAGTATTTTTATTATAAAAAAGTATTTTTATTAAAAAGTATTTTTTATTATTAAGAACGTATTTTTATTATTGAAAAAGTATTTTTATTATTAAAAAGTAATTTTTTATTATTAGAAAGTCATTTTTTATTATTAAAAAAGTAATTCTTTTATTAAAAAAGTAACTTTTTTATTAAAAAAGTATTTTTTTATTAATAAAAAAGTATTTTTTCATTATTAAAAAGTATTTTATAATTAAAAAAGTATTTTTATTATTAAAAAAGGATTTTTATTATTAAAAAGTATATTTTATTATTAAAAAAGCATTTATTTTATTATTAAAAAAGTATTTTTATTATTAAAAAGTACTTTTTATTATTACAAAAGTATATTTTTTATTATTAAAAAAGTATTTTTTTATTATTAAAAAGTATGTTTTTATTATTAAAAAAGTATTTTTATCATTATTAAAAAAGTATTTTTTATTATTAAAAATGTATTTTTATCATTAAAAAGTATTTTTTTAATATTAAAAAATTATTTTTTATTATTAAAAAGTAATTTTTTATTATTAAAAAGTAATTTTTTATTAAGAAAGTAACTTTTTTATTAAGAAAGTATTTTTTATTATTAAATAAGTATTTTTTCATTATTAAAAAGTATTTTATAATTAAAAAAGTATTTTTATTATTAAAAAAGTATTTTTATTATTAAAAAGTATATTTTATTATTAAAAAAGCATTTATTTTATTATTAAAAAAGTATTTTTATTATTAAAAAGTACTTTTTATTATTACAAAAGTATATTTTTTATTATTAAAAAAGCATTTTTTTATTATTTAAAAGTATGTTTTTATTATTAAAAAAGTATTTTTATTATTAAAAAGTACTTTTTATTATTACAAAAGTATTTTTTTTATTATTAAAAAAGTATTTTTTTATTATTAAAAAAGTATTTTTATCATTATTAAAAAAGTATTTTTTATTATTAAAAAAGTATTTTTATTATTGAAAAGTATTTTTTTAATATTAAAAAAGTATTATTTATTATTAAGAAAATATTTTTATTATTAAAAAGTATTTTTATTATTAAAAAAGTACTTGATAATATATCCCTTCATATGGGTAGTAGATCGCGAACATAGATTAAATAAATGATTCAGTTTGGAATTCTATGGAGGTTTCAAAGATCGATATACACCTGTGAAAGGCCGAAGATCACAACGGCCGAATTAGAAATAGGGGTGGGGTAATGGATTGAGGAATCGGAGGCCAGAGTTTCGAATTCCAGTCTAATCCATAACATTCACTTGTCATTTGTCAGTCAGTGGGCCGATCATGTACCCTTGGGAAAAGTATGAACCCTCTTCTTCCCCTCCCCTCAATTATGGGCAAATAGCAGGACAAACTGGGTTCTATAGCCTTGGATGGCAACTGGTAGTGAAAGAAATGGCAACCTACTACGGGAAAAAATCTGCCCTATGGAAAGATACATGATCGCCTAAGCCTGTATCACGCCTGGCACATACCTGACTGACTGTCTTTCAAGTCGAATCCATTTAAATTCACTTACGTCTTAATACCCTTGGGAAAGATATGAATACACTTCTTCCCCCCAGCTATGGATAAATAGTAGTACAGACCGGGTTCTATAGTCTTGAATTACAACTGGTCTACCGCAAAAAGAAATGGCAATCTACTGCAGGAAAAAAAAAATCTGCCTCGTCAGTCATGTATCGAAAGATACATGATCACCTAAGCGTGTATCACGCTTGGCACATGAGTGACTGATTACTAATGATTTTATTGTAGGAAGGCATTGAAAATGAGGAAGAGAGGGATTGTCAGTGGTCAAGAATGAAGGCAAGCATTACTCAGAGAATAGAGTACGTATAATGTAGATAGCCTTGGGAAAGGTATGAATCCTCTTCTTCTCCCCCCCCCCCCAGCTATGGGTAAATCGCAAGACAGATAGGGTTCTATAGCCTTGGATGGCAACTGGTCTACCGCAGAAAGAAATGGCAACCAACTGCGGAAAAAAAGCTGCCTCGTCAGTCATGTATCGAAAGATACATGATCGCCTAAGCGTTTATCACGCATGGCACATAACTGACTGACTGACTGATTACTAATAAAAGGAGAAAGAGAGGGATTGTCAGTGGTCAGGAATGAAGGCAAGCATTACTGCGCCAAACTTCTACCCGTCTACTTCGAAATCAGTATTTGTGGTCGAGCTACTTGTTATACTTATCGACGCCATGATAATTACTAAACGAACTTTGCTTAGAAAGATTGTGTTGCGTCAGTCTTGCCTGGAAAACTAATATTTGATGTCCTAATACATAGGATGGTATAATGGATAGCGTCTAGGAAACTGGAGAACCAAGTTCGAAATCTAGCCAGGGTCGTTACATTCAGTTACGCGCAAATACCATTGGGAATATCAATCTAACTCCACACTATGGGTTAAATAGTAGAAATTGTATCTGAAAAAAATCATTGTTATTCTCAAAAATTATTAATGTAATGGCCACTCACAAAAAAAAAAGAATTATTCTTAATAAAATAAGTTTTGGCTATAAATAACACACAAAGGTTTAATAAAACGTAGAAACATCTATCTATCTATCTATCTATCTATCTATCTATCTATCTATCTATCAGCTTCTGTTCATATCTATCTATCTATCTATCTATCTATCTATCTATCTATCTATCTGCTTCTGTTCATATCTATCTATCTATCTATCTATCTATCTATCTATCTATCTATCAGCTTCTGTTCATATCTATCTATCTATCTATCTATCTATCTATCTATCTATCTATCTATCTATCTATCAGCTTCTGTTCATATCTATCTATCTATCTATCTATCAGCTTCTGTTCATATCTATCTATCTATCTATCTATCTATCAGCTTCTGTTCATATCTATCTATCTATCTATCTATCTATCTATCTATCTATCTATCTATCAGCTTCTGTTCATATCTATCTATCTATCTATCTATCTATCTATCTATCTATCTATCTATCAGCTTCTGTTCATATCTATCTATCTATCTATCTATCTATCTATCTGCTTCTGTTCATATCTATCTATCTATCTATCTATCTATCTATCTATCTATCTATCTATCTATCTATCTATCTATCTATCTATCTGCTTCTGTTCATATCTATCTATCTATCTATCTATCTATCTATCTATCTATCTATCTATCTATCTATCTATCTATCTATCTATCTATCGTTAAATTTCCACATCAGTTCTGTGGACAAGACAAATTGCTATGAAATGACAATTGGAAAAAAATCTTAGTTTTTGCCGACGCGTTTCGTCTTCCGAATCTTACACGGCAAAAATGAAAACGAAATGTTTTTGTTGTAGTTATATTATAAAATCCTTATTTAAAAAGATAGACGCTTCTGTCTAAGCCTTTTTCTGGTTAATGTAAATTTCCTTTATACTAAGAGTTTTTTTTTTCTTTTCCTGTCGACAATATAGATGAATTCCCAAATCAATTCTCTGGACAAGAAAAATTGGTACGAGATGACAACTGGAAATAAAAAATTTATTTTTTTGCCGACGTGTTTCAGCTTCCGACTTTTTCAAGGCAAATATGAAATCGAAATGTTCCTGTTGTTATAGTTACATTATCTATCTGTCTATCTATCTATCTATCTATATTTTTTTTTCAAGCTTTTCACCCCAAGCAAGGCTGGAAGCTACTAGCACGCAAGGGGTTACAGAAGGTTTGGAGGAAGAGCAGATAGGAGTGGTAAAGGAGAGGATGTGGAGAAAGATAGTGGATCGATCAAGGCAAGGGGGTTACAGAAGATTTGGAGCGAGAGCAGATAGGAATGAAAGGGGAAAGGATGTGGAGAAGGGAAGTGGATAGATCAAGGCAACTGGAGATGTCGATTGACGTTACACTTAAATAGTTGGAGATTATATTTGTCAGGGAAACAGGAATAAGGAAGGGAGTTCCACAGGCGAGAGGTGCGAGACATGAAGCTATTGGAGTAGAAGAGACGTCTACATCTAACAGTTTCAACAGTGAAGGGGTGGGAATGGAATGCCAGCCTCGTAGGACGCTTAAATTCATGAGGCCTGGGAACCAGCGAAAGCAGCTCATCGGAGAAATTACCGTGAAAGTATTTGTAAAAATGACAGAGCGAATCTATCTATCTATCTATCTATCTATCTATCTATCTATCTATCTATCTATCTATCTATCTATCTATCTCTGCCTCTGAAACTTCAGATCTATCTATCTATCTTTGCCTCTGAAACTTCGCATCTATCTATCTATCTATCTATCTATCTATCTATCTATCTATCTATTTATCTATCTATCTATTTATTTATCTATCTATCTATGCCTCTGAAACTTCACATCTATCTATCTATCTATCTATCTATCTATCTATCTATCTATCTATCACATTCTGTTAATATCTATCTTTACATCTTAGTCTCTTCATATTTATCTATCCATCTATCTATCTAAAAAGTTTGTCAATACCTTAGTTTATTTCTATAAAAATATTTCAATAAGTCCGTAGCCTGACACGGTTTGCTGAATTTTGGACAGTCATTTCGACCGTATAATATTCAATTTATGACACAAAGCGCCAATGCCTTGAAACGAAAAGAGATTATTCTGAAAAATAAAAAGTAAATGCTTAACATAATTTTTGATCACTCCGCCCCGGACTTATTGATTGGCTGAACTGTCTCCTTCTGTTTCTATAAAGCATTCGACCGATTATCTCCCCATCAAATTTTAAATTGATAAAGTATTTTTTTCCCTTTCATCTTCTTTCATCCTGAAGGTCTGCTATCATATTTCACTTGCTTAATTTAACAGTTATTTTCTCAAATAAACATTGACCTGGCGTTTATCTGTCTGCTGATCTTCCTTCCTCAAAAGCCGACGTGTCCACTGAAGTCGTGTCATAATTACACGGCGATTCGATTATCACCGGCATCCCTCGTCACAATCGTCATTGTGATTCGCCTTGTCAACAATTGTTAATATGGCCGCCCATGAAAGGTTTGTCACCGATACACGCATGCGCACACAGGCACACGCCACACAGACGAACGAGGAGTGAAATAGCCAAGCCATATAAATCATGGATTTGTGTACCTTGTGGATTTATCATCAGTTAACAGACGAAAAACGATCGGCAAGAACGATTTGCTAAAATCAAAAAATCAGAAAGATCAAATGTAATGAAAAAAGTCCGTATAAGAATAAAGAGTTTAAGTTTATGGTGTCAGAGTTCAAGATTTTTATTGTAATAGTTTAAGTTAATGTTGTAAGAATTTAAATCAATGTTCTAAGAGTTTAAGGCAATGTTTTAAGAGTTTAAATCAATGTTTTGAGTTTAAGTTAATGTTGTAAGAGTTTAAGTTAATGTTGTAAGAGTTTAAGTTAATGTTGTTAGAGTTTAAGTCAATGTTGCTAGAGTTTAAGCCAATGTTGTAAGAGTTTAATCAATGTGGTACGAGTTTAAGTTATTAAATTAAGTTAAGTTGTAAGAGTTTAAAGTTTTTATTATAATAGTTTAAGTTAACGTTGTAAGAATTTTAAGTCAATGTTTTGAGAGTTCAAATCAATGTTTCAATGGTTTAAGCCAATGTTTTAAGAGTAAAAGTCAATGTTTTAAGAATTTAAGACAATGTTTTAAGAGTTTCAATCAATGTTTTGAGTCTAAGTTAATGTTGTAAGAGTTTAAGTTAATGTTGTTAGAGTTTAAGTCAATGTTGTAAGAGTTTAAGGTTTTTATTATAATAGTTTAAGTTAACGTTATAAGAATTTTAAGACAATGTTTTAAGAGTTTAAATCAATGTTTTGAGTCTAAGTTAATGTTGTAAGAGTTTAAGTTAATGTTGTTAGAGTTTAAGTCAATGTTGTAAGAGTTTAAGGTTTTTATTATAATAGTTTAAGTTAACGTTATAAGAATTTTAAGACAATGTTTTAAGAGTTTAAGTCAATGTTTTGAGTCTAAGTTAATGTTGTAAGAGTTTAAGTTAATGTTGTTAGAGTTTAAGTCAATGTTGTAAGAGTTTAAGGTTTTTATTATAATAGTTTAAGTTAACGTTATAAGAATTTTAAGACAATGTTTTAAGAGTTTAAATCAATGTTTTGAGTCTAAGTTAATGTTGTAAGAGTTTAAGTTAATGTTGTTAGAGTTTAAGTCAATGTTGTAAGAGTTTAAGGTTTTTATTATAATAGTTTAAGTTAACGTTATAAGAATTTTAAGACAATGTTTTAAGAGTTTAAGTCAATGTTTTGAGTCTAAGTTAATGTTGTAAGAGTTTAAGTTAATGTTGTTAGAGTTTAAGTCAATGTTGTAAGAGTTTAAGGTTTTTATTATAATAGTTTAAGTTAACGTTATAAGAATTTTAAGACAATGTTTTAAGAGTTTAAATCAATGTTTTGAGTCTAAGTTAATGTTGTAAGAGTTTAAGTTAATGTTGTTAGAGTTTAAGTCAATGTTGTAAGAGTTTAAGGTTTTTATTATAATAGTTTAAGTTAACGTTATAAGAATTTTAAGACAATGTTTTAAGAGTTTAAATCAATGTTTTGAGTCTAAGTTAATGTTGTAAGAGTTTAAGTTAATGTTGTTAGAGTTTAAGTCAATGTTGTAAGAGTTTAAGGTTTTTATTATAATAGTTTAAGTTAACGTTATAAGAATTTTAAGACAATGTTTTAAGAATTTAAGTCAATGTTTTGAGTCTAAGTTAATGTTGTAAGAGTTTAAGTTAATGTTGTTAGAGTTTAAGTCAATGTTGTAAGAGTTTAAGGTTTTTATTATAATAGTTTAAGTTAACGTTATAAGAATTTTAAGACAATTTTTTAAGAATTTAAGTCAATGTTTTGAGTCTAAGTTAATGTTGTAAGAGTTTAAGTTAATGTTGTTAGAGTTTAAGTCAATGTTGTAAGAGTTTAAGGTTTTTATTATAATAGTTTAAGTTAACGTTATAAGAGTTTTAAGACAATGTTTTAAGAGTTTAAATCAATGTTTTGAGTCTAAGTTAATGTTGTAAGAGTTTAAGTTAATGTTGTTAGAGTTTAAGTCAATGTTGTAAGAGTTTAAGGTTTTTATTATAATAGTTTAAGTTAACGTTATAAGAATTTTAAGACAATGTTTTAAGAGTTTAAATCAATGTTTTGAGTCTAAGTTAATGTTGTAAGAGTTTAAGTTAATGTTGTTAGAGTTTAAGTCAATGTTGTAAGAGTTTAAGGTTTTTATTATAATAGTTTAAGTTAACGTTATAAGAATTTTAAGACAATGTTTTAAGAATTTAAGTCAATGTTTTGAGTCTAAGTTAATGTTGTAAGAGTTTAAGTTAATGTTGTTAGAGTTTAAGTCAATGTTGTAAGAGTTTAAGGTTTTTATTATAATAGTTTAAGTTAACGTTATAAGAGTTTTAAGACAATGTTTTAAGAGTTTAAATCAATGTTTTGAGTCTAAGTTAATGTTGTAAGAGTTTAAGTTAATGTTGTTAGAGTTTAAGTCAATGTTGTAAGAGTTTAAGGTTTTTATTATAATAGTTTAAGTTAACGTTATAAGAATTTTAAGACAATGTTTTAAGAGTTTAAATCAATGTTTTGAGTCTAAGTTAATGTTGTAAGAGTTTAAGTTAATGTTGTTAGAGTTTAAGTCAATGTTGTAAGAGTTTAAGGTTTTTATTATAATAGTTTAAGTTAACGTTATAAGAATTTTAAGACAATGTTTTAAGAGTTTAAATCAATGTTTTGAGTCTAAGTTAATGTTGTAAGAGTTTAAGTTAATGTTGTTAGAGTTTAAGCCAATGTTGTAAGAGTTTAAGGTTTTTATTATAATAGTTTAAGTTAACGTTATAAGAATTTTAAGACAATGTTTTAAGAGTTTAAATCAATGTTTTGAGTCTAAGTTAATGTTGTAAGAGTTTAAGTTAATGTTGTTAGAGTTTAAGTCAATGTTGTAAGAGTTTAAGGTTTTTATTATAATAGTTTAAGTTAACGTTATAAGAATTTTAAGACAATGTTTTAAGAGTTTAAATCAATGTTTTGAGTCTAAGTTAATGTTGTAAGAGTTTAAGTTAATGTTGTTAGAGTTTAAGTCAATGTTGTAAGAGTTTAAGGTTTTTATTATAATAGTTTAAGTTAACGTTATAAGAATTTGAAGCCAATGTTTTAAGAGTTTAAATCAATGTTTTGAGTCTAAGTTAATGTTGTAAGAGTTTAAGTTAATGTTGTTAGAGTTTAAGTCAATGTTGTAAGAGTTTAAGGTTTTTATTATAATAGTTTAAGTTAACGTTATAAGAATTTTAAGACAATGTTTTAAGAATTTAAGTCAATGTTTTGAGTCTAAGTTAATGTTGTAAGAGTTTAAGTTAATGTTGTTAGAGTTTAAGTCAATGTTGTAAGAGTTTAAGGTTTTTATTATAATAGTTTAAGTTAACGTTATAAGAATTTTAAGCCAATGTTTTAAGAATTTAAGTCAATGTTTTAAGAGTTTAAATCAATGTAAGAGTTTCGGTCAATGTTGCTAGAGTTTAAGTCAATGTTGTAAGAGTTTACATCCACGTTGTACGAGTTTAAGTTAATGTTGCTAGAGTTTAAGTCAATGTTGTAAGAGTTTACATCCACGTTGTACGAGTTTAAGTTAATGTTGCTAGAGTTTAAGTCAATGTTGTAAGAATTTACATCCACGTTGTACGAGTTTAAGTTAATGTTGCTAGAGTTTAAGTCAATGTTGTAAGAGTTTACATCCACGTTGTACGAGTTTAAGTTAATGTTGCTAGAGTTTAAGTCAATGTTGTAAGAGTTTACATCCACGTTGTACGAGTTTAAGTTAATGTTGCTAGAGTTTAAGTCAATGTTGTAAGAGTTTACATCCACGTTGTACGAGTTTAAGTTAATGTTGCTAGAATTTAAGTCAATGTTGTAAGAGTTTACATCCACGTTGTACGAGTTTAAGTTAATGTTGCTAGAGTTTAAGTCAATGTTGTAAGAGTTTACATCCACGTTGTACGAGTTTAAGTTAATGTTGCTAGAGTTTAAGTCAATGTTGTAAGAGTTTACATCCACGTTGTACGAGTTTAAGTTAATGTTGCTAGAGTTTAAGTCAATGTTGTAAGAGTTTACATCCACGTTGTACGAGTTTAAGTTAATGTTGCTAGAGTTTAAGTCAATGTTGTAAGAGTTTAAGTCAATGTTGTACGAGTTTAAGCTTTTTATTGTAATAGTTTAAGTTAACGTTGTAAGAATTTTAAGTCAATGTTTTAAGCGTTTAAATCAATGTTTTAAGAGTGTAAATTAATGTTTTAAGAGTTAAAGTCAATGTTGTAAGAGTTTAAGTTAATGTTACTAAGCTTAGTTTACATGTGGCACAAATTTAAAAGAAAGTCGAACACCCAGGGATGATCGAACACATTATTCAGTCGTAATTGATTTAGCAAGAAAAGTTTGCTATCAATTACATCACACCGAAGTGGTTTAAACTCAATGTGGTAAATATATATCATTATCTATCTCAAAATATCTCTATCACTTTGTTAATGCGATTTCATTTAACTGCCAATGAAGATTAGGTCGGCTAAATCGTTTTGATCAAAATTAACAAATTAAGATGAAGAAAGTAATCAAAACTAAAATGTTGAATAATGAAAAGACTTTATGGAAGACTCTCAAAACAACTTCAAAAGAATTTCTTAGTCTTTTATTGTCCTCTCTCGTTTATAGTGTTTTTCTTCTCATATTATCTAACACCCCATAACTTCTTGAACCTTAGTGGCTTTATTGCCTTGCTTGGTGTGAAATATTTTTTTTTAAATATCCTGAAGAATAATAAGACGGCAAAAAGAAAAACAACATAAGTGTTGTGGTCCAATATCCTGGCACCACGGTTATGGTCCAAGGTTAGGACCAAGGAAGAACAACACGAACACAAGAGTTGGAATAACAAAGATATATTAAACAGAATAATAAAACAAGAAGTTGAAGGTGTTAGTATGACTGTCAGTCTGGTTTAGAGTGAACTACTATTGTCTCGACTCTTTCTGTCTCGACTCGTTCCACTTCGTTCTCTCCGTCTCTCTTGAGAGGCGCAGTCTTTATAGTGTCAGGAAGAGTTCATTGTCGTTACAGGTAAGATCCCATAACAGATAGATAGATAGATAGATAGATAGATAGATAGATAGATAGATAAAAAATGAAAAGAGATAGATAGATAGATAGATAGATAGATAAAAAATGAAAAGAGATAGATAGATAGATACAAAATGAAAAGAGATAAATAGATAAAAAATGAAATGAGATAGATAGGTAGATAAAAAATGAAAAGAGATAGATAGATAGATAGATAAAAAATGAAAAGAGATAGATAGATATATAGATAGATAGATAGATAGATAAAAAATGAAAAGAGATAGATAAAAAATGAAAAGAGATATATAGATAGATAGATAAAAAATGAAAAGAGATAGATAGATAGATAGATAGAAAATGAAAAGAGATAGATAGATAAAAAATGAAAGCAGATAGATAGATAGAGAAAAAATGAAAAGAGATAGATAGATAGATAGATAAATAGATAGAGAAAAAATGAAAAGAGATAGATAGATAGATAGATAAAAAATGAAAAGAGATAGATAGATAGATAGATAGATAGATAGAGAAAAATGAAAAGAGATAGATAGATAGATAGATAGATAGAAAATGAAAAGAGATACATAGAAAACAACAGAATAATAATACAAGAAGGTGAAGGTGTTAGTATGACTGTCAGTCTGGTTTAGAGTGAACTAATATTGGCTCGACTCGATCCGTCTGGACTCGTTCCATACTTACTTCTCTCCGTCTCTCTTGAGAGGCGCAGTCTTTATGGTGTCAGGAAGAGTTCATTGTCGTTACAGGTAAGTTCCCATAACAATAAGTATAAAATGTCAAGATCAAGAAGCTGAAATCAAATAGCATTACTCTTAAATTAAATTAAGGTGCATAGAAGAACCAGAGTCCACGTTTATAATTCTTGGAGTAAAAAAAATCGTAAGAAGTTTGGTTTTCCGCAAGGAATATGTAACGTACTTCTAGAGTTCCTAGTTATAAAGAAACTAGATTGCTGAGTTCTTTGAAGGTAATTAATAAATAGCGATTCGCAATGAGAAATAGGAAAATCCAGTTCGAATTCTAGTCGAGGTCGTTGTGTTCACTTCATTGCGAAAAGTAGGATTCCACCTATTCTCCCCTCCCAGCTAAGGATTAATTAGTAGGATTTAAACAAAATTATCATAAAAATACTTACAATCTAAAAGAAGTTATTTTCCGGTTTTAAATAACCTTTCTCTGTTAGCCATTTTACTAATTTAAATATTTATGATTATATTAAAACTATTTTATGACTATCAATTAGACAAATGAAAATATGAAATTATTAAAAAATATTGACATTATTTTAAAATGTCAATTTATTAAAAAATATTACCTTTATTTGAAAATATGAAATTATTAAAATATATTAACATTATTTGATAATATCAATTTATTAAAAAAATAATAGCTTCATTTGAAAATATTAGTTTATTAAAAAATTTAAAGAAAAAAAAATATTTCTAATTTTAAGGAAAATATTACTGTTTACATACACGCGTGTCATGTGACTTTTGTAGACCTAATTTTGAAACTAATTTTAAGTGGGTAAGCATCATACACGAGCTAAAAAAATAGCGTATATCCTACGCTACGCAGCTGACTAAACTATATATCCATTTACTGTTGTCCAAAAGTACAGCTGTATTTATCATAAACATGATTTTCATAAAACTGATGGTTTACTTAACTGCATCCAATAATAATGCATGTAATATTCACATATTAGCATCGTAATACAAACAGCGAATATGCATCTTTTTTATTTGTATCTATAAAAAGAATGTATAAACATAAAAATATCTTAAAATAATTTGAATACATATATATATATATATATATATATATATATATATATATATATATATATATATATATATATATATATTCCAAGTTCCGACTGACGCAAGGCAATCGGACGTCTAGCTACACAGCGAAACAGTCTCTCTGTGGATGACAAAAATATATATATATTTCAAAAAAATTTTTTCTGGTAATATCTTTTTTTTTTCAAAAAATTATTGCTGCTCATAATTTGTTTTTTACAAAGTATTTCTGGTATTAAACCCTATCTTTAAACTTTCACAGTGCTTTGACACCAGTTTGGGGGTTAACTATATGCCCATACCTGGGACCCTAACAGGTGCTACTACTCCAGGTCAGGGTGAACCTGGGAACACCAGCAGTTAATAGGTGGTTCAACGTTCCTCAAAACCTCCTGATCAGACGCCTTTCTATTGGAGGGATTTCGTCGTCATGCCCAGGACGGGAGACAGAAGAAAAGTGGTTAGGCTATTGTAATTTAGTCTCTCAAAAAAGGAACTCGCATGATACACAAGATATTTGATAAAATAATTTCTATAAGTGTGTATACATAAGTACAGGGGTTGCACAAAATAAATGAAACACTTGTTAAATTCAAAGAAAATTTATTTAATATGGAGTTGGTCCTCCTTTAGCCTCACATACAGCTTTAATATGTCTAGGAATGGAATCATACAGCTTCCTGACTTCATCCAGAGGAATTTTCAGCCATTCTTCCATTAACACCTGCTCCAGCTCTTTAAGACACGACGGTGGAGGATAGTGGCTCCTATCTTGTTGCTCCAAAATGGACCACAATAATATTGATATCTTCAGATTGGGGAGGCCTCTCCATGTGTTCTAGCTCACTTGCATGCTCTTCATACCAATTCTTAACCACTCAAGTGGTATGTAACGGCGCATTATCATCTTGGAAGATGCAGTCACCATCAGGGAATAAAGTCTTGGCCATTGGATGAACATGATCTCCCAAAATGCTCAGGTAATCTTTGCTGTTGATTCTACCATGAGGGCAACTATTGGACTGAGACATTTCCATGATATGGTGGCCCAAACTATCACTGATCCACCTCCATGCTTCACTGTTGGAAGAAGGCAGTCAGGGCTGTAATCTTCTTTGGGCTGTCTCCACACATAAACTCGCCCTGAAGTTGGGAAAAGAGAAAAACTGGACTCGTTTGAGAATATGACTTGCTTCCATTGGTCTGCAGACCAGGCATTGTGATCTCTGCACCACTTCAACCTCTTCTGAATGTTGCGAGTGAAGAGAAGAGGTTTCATTTCGGCGGCTCTTCCATGATACCCACCTTATGGAGCACAAGACGAACAATTTTTCGTAGAAACTGGATTATTCAGATGATTATTCAACTCAGCAGTAGTCCAAAATTTTTTTTGCCACATTGCGTTTCAATGCACGTCGGTCTCTGTCAGTAAGTTTGCAAGTCCGGCCCAAATTGGTACGGTTGCTGGAGGCTTTGCCCTGTTTCTCGAATTGCGTCATAGTTCTTCATATGGTAGTTCTTGAAAAGCCAAACATTTCAGCAAACTTATTGATCGAGGCTCCTGCTCCAACAATTTGCCCTTTTTCGAACTCGGAGAGGTCACGCATTTAGCTTAAATGTTACTAAATTCTAAAAATAAATAAGACAGACAGTAAATTAGATAAATAAACGTATTTACAATAGATATAATCTGCAATTACGAAGTTTTAGTTAAAGTTCTTAATATAATAGGTCTTTGAAATATAGAAGTGGAATTTGCACCTGTTCCAATTATTTTGCCCCCCCCCTGTATATACGGTAGTTTATTTTATAATGTTATTTTATTTATACATGCAGGGTGACCCAAAAAATGTATACACCCTTTGAATCGTTATAACTTATGCAATTTATGTATTTTGACTTGTAAATAAGATTAAAGAGTACACATTTAAAGAATTTGAGAGTAAAACATAGAAAATTAAATTTTAATAAGATAAAAGCTACTTGGAGCAATGGAAGAATGTTCATATAATGATAAGTTCACATCAAGTGCTCAAACTGGTTGCCGTTCTGTTGAATACACTTTTCATAAATTGAAGAAATAGACCTACAAACGTCCAGTATCATTTCCTCTGGTAGTTGAGCACATACTTCTTCAACTGCTACTCTCATTTCAGCAACTGTTTCAAGTTTCCTGCTGTAAACTTTGTCTTTTAGAAACCCCCACAAAAAGAAATCCAAGGGTGTCAAATCTGGTGATCTAGGTGGGTATTCAGCTGTCCTTCTTCTTCCAATCCATCTGTTTTACATATTTTCATCCATATAAGTTCTCACATCACGGTAATGTATTATTAACTATTAATATTTGATATAATGGAATATGCATACACCTGTGTTCCCCCTCACTGGAATATGATTGGCTGATGTCAGTCATAAATACAGACTGACGTAGAGACCAAGAGGAAAGACGACGCCCATTGGACTACGCCATTGGCTATCCTATTGGTCTACACCTATTGCCTAAGCATATTACCTGCGACTACGACGAGTGCCGGTCGATTACTGCTGCCTGCTAGATTGTACTACTCAGTTAGAGTAGCCAAACCAACTTAGCTACTTCGATCAAATATATCCCTTTCCGGGACATACCAATATTTAAAGTGTTTATACATTATTTTGGGACAACCTGTATATTATAATATATTATATATTATAATTACATATTTATAATTTTTACTAGCTGCATGGCACGGCGTTACCAGTGCTTGATTCAAAAATCGTACGACTCATACAGCAATCGCTATCACTTGACTTAAAGTATTTTTGCCCTTTTTTGCCTTTAAAGGAGGGCCCTTTGCCGGGCTGATGTTGCTACATGCCTTACTTCTTGCCTATCTCACACTGCGATTTTTTTCTAAGTTCTATACTAAACATTAAATCTGTTACTAAAAAAGAACGAAACAAAATGAACACAAAACGACCAGCTTTAAAAAAGGACTCGTAACTGGAAAAACCGAATGGAAAAAGAATGTTAACAACAAATACTTTTCCACACCCAACCCAGTTCTGCGGAATCAGAATCATCGTTGAGTTCAAGCAAGCGAATGAGCCAATTGGAGTAAAGTGCCATGCAGATTTAAATTTTCCCCACTTGTGACGAATGCAGCTATCGATAATTTTTGCATGCTAGTTAACATTCGTGTCAGTCAGCTGTTGGCTCTCACGCTGGCCAATAGAATCTTCCTGCCTATGCGTGGAATCCAGCTATAGGCTCCCAATCTGGCCAGTAGAAAATGGCCGCAAAGTACATGAAAACTGCCGTAGAAGCATGAAAAAATCGATTATTTCCACTATAGATGGGAGTTGGGAAATGCAAAGTCAGTCTTGGCCTTCCCACTAACTTGGAGCATGTGCATGTAAATTTTGGTGCAAATCCGTCGAAAATTGTGGCCGTGCATTCGTTACACACACACACACACACACACACACACACACACACACACACACACACACACACACACACACACACACACACACACATCTTGCCTTTTATAGATAGAGATTAATAACATTATCCATGTTATTACTTGAAAAGAAAAGAAAATATTTCTTATTTTATTAAAAGAAAAAGAATTGCTGTTTTATTAAAAATGTTATCTCTGACATTTTTCACACTGTCAGAATCTCGCCTGTTCTTCGTTTGTTGTTGGCGTTAATTTGCCGCTGTGTAAACATGAACGACCGATTAATTCTCCTGGTGATTCGCCAAGGACATTTAGCACTAATCCGGAATTAAAAGATTATGTTTTTTTTTTAATTCCCTAATCCACTTCATTCTTCTGGATTGATTCTATCCTGTTCGAGACACATCGATGCAGAACCCAGAAAATTTTCCACAAACATCTAAACAAGCATCTAAGTTTATATTCAGAGAAGGCCCATCACGAAAATTCTCTGTCAGCGGACACCTGCTGATGACATTCTATGTATAACAGATTCAGAAGAAAAAAAAAACAAACCCTGCAATAGCTATTTCTCAAAATAGTCGATGAAAGAAAGGCAGGAATAAAATATTGGTTGTCAGCATAAGGGGCAACCCGAATTGTCAGTTACATATCGGAGACGTATGTGAAAATGCAGCATGTGCCACATTCTTGAAAAGTCTTTCCGCTCTATGTCCACTACCCACCGGTATAGTAAACATTCAAACGCCTCCCAAAATTGTTTGGTAAAAGTTTGTTACTGGTTCATAAACTGACTTTATAATGAATTAAAAAAAAATAACAAAGGGAGGTAGCAAATAATGCTGACTTACGTGATGGAAGCTACTACAATATTTAAAAAAAAGTAAGCAAACATGACCGTAACAAATTATATTTGCTCGGTCTCCCATTGTCTGCTGACCTGAGATGGAACAAATACATTGAGTCAATAGCTTCGTCCACTGCAAGGAAAGTTGGCTCCCTGTGCCGCGCCAGGAAAACTTTTCTCGCCGGAGTCAATCCTTCAAATCTACAAATCAACCATTCGCCCTTGCATGGTGTATTGCTGGCTTCTGTTTGCCTCAAGGTTCTTGATAAGATCCAGAGACTGATATGCAATGTAATTGGTCCTGATCTGGCATCTCGTCTGCAGTCGCTCTCTCACAGACATTCCGTCGACTCCCTCTGACTTTTTTACAAATACTTTCACGGTAACTGCTCCGATGTGCTGCTCTCGGTGCTTCCCAGACTTCATGAATTTAAGCGTTCTACTAGGCTGGCATCTCGCTCTCACCTTTTCACTGTCGAAACTGTTAAATGTAGCCGTCTCTTCTACTCGTGAGACACTAAATGGGTTTGAGCAAATAGATGACAGAAACTTGTTAACAGCTAAAAGGGACAGGATGACGTGGAGGGCCATGATCTTCTACGTCCTGAATGGAAACGGCACATAAAAGAGGAAGATAACGATTTGGATTGCATTTATATTTTGAAGATCAAAGCTGATTGGGAAGCATGAAGCCATAAGAGACTTGCACAAGCGAGTATTGCAAGAGAAGAAACAGTTAACATAGAACTTACGGTTACATCTAGCCATTTCAACTGTAAAATGATGAGACCTAGCAGCCAATCTAGTACTGAGTTTAAATGTATAAAGTCGAAGTATCATTGAGGAAAGTTCAGCAGGACAATTCCCATTAAAGTTTTTTTGCTTTGTTTTGTTTTGTTTTACGGCATATCAACCTCAATGGGTCATTTAATACCGACAACTTTTTTTCCCCTGTTAATATTTTTTTCCTCAAAAATGTTAAGCTGGTAATATTTTTTCAAAAACGTATTGCTGGTAATATTTTTTTTTCAAAAACGTATTGCTGGTAATATCTTTTTTCTTCAAAAATCTATTTCTGGTAATCATTTTTTACAAAGTATTTCTGGTATTAAAACCTATTTTACACTTTTAAAATTCTTTTTACCAACAGTTCTGGCGTTAACTATTTGCCCATAGCTAGGACCCTAACAGGTGCTACCACCCCGGGTCAGGGCGGATCTGGGAACATCAGCAATTAAGAGGTGGTTCCACGCTCCTCAAAGCCTCCTGATCAGAGGCCTTGCTGTTGGACGTAGTTTATCGTCTTACCCTGGACGCGGATGTAGTTTATCTTCATACCCAGGACGGTATTATATTGAATCAATCGCTAGGTCTGCAGCTAAGAAAGTTGGTTTCCTATGTCGTGCTAGAAAATTTTTCTCGTCAGAATCCATCTTACATATTTATAAGTCTACCATTCGTCCATCCTTTGAATAGTGCTGCCACATCTCGTCTGTGACTCCTGCTATATATTTAGAGATTCTTGATAAAATCCAAAGAGGAAACTGCAATGTTTCTCTCCAGAATCTATTTTATATATTTATAAGTCTACCATTCATCCTTGCTTTGAATATTGCTGCCACATATGGTCTGGTGCTTCTGCTATATATTTAGAGATTCTTGATAAAATCCAAAGAGGAATCTGTAATGTTTCTCTCCAGAATCTATTTTATATATTTATAAGTCTACCATTCGTCCTTGCTTTGAATATTGCTGCCACATATAGTCTGGTTCTTCTGCTATATATTTAGAGATTCTTGATAAAATCCAAAGAGGAATCTGCAATGTTTCTCTCCAGAACCTATTTTATATATTTATAAGTCTACGATTCGTCCTTGCTTTGAATATTGCTGCCACATCTCGTCTCGGGCTCCTGCTATATATTTAGAGATTCTTGATAAAATCCAAAGAAGAATCTGCAATATCATTGGTCCTGATCTGGCCTCTCGGCTTCGGTTCCTTTCCCACCGGCGTAACCTATCTTCCCTCTGCCTTTTCTATAAATATTTTCATGCTAATTATTTTGATGAACTTTCCTCTATGGTACCTAGAATTTATGAATTTAAGCTCAGTACTAAATCAGTAGTAATGTCTCATTATTTTACAGCTGAAATGGCTAGATGGAACCGTAAGTTCTATGCTAACAGCTTCTTCGATCGAACTTTTTGCTTGTGGAACTCTCTTCCGGCATCTTGCTTGACAGTCAACACTAATATTCAAAAATGCAATGTCAATCGTTACCGTCTGTCTTCCTAATTCTTCTATCTTACTTCTTCCAGTTTGTTGTTTCGCAGTCAACTTTGATCTTCAAAAATTGAAATGCAAAGTAAATCGTTATCTTCTGTCTTCTTAATCCTTGTTCTTTTATTGTCCTCTCTCTTTAATAGTAATTTTTCTCATATTATTTAACACTCAATAACCTCTTGCGTCTTAGTGACTTTATTGCCTTGCTTGAGTTCAACAAATACCGGGAAAAATCTTTCAGAATGGAAATACCTTATTATTAATGGAATAATAAGGGGGTGGAAATGATTTGCCTCAGTGTATGTGGCATGTTGGGTTTTAGATGTGAAGGTTTGAACTGTAAGACCTAATGAATCGAGCTCGCCAGAACATTTGCCATTGAAATAGCGATCGAGTAGGTTCTTCCAAAAAGGCGTGGCTAGTTCAGCTCAAGCTTACAATAAACTCATATATACATATGTGGTGAGCCTGGGGGGTGGTCAGTCATAAGAACTAGATTTGGTAAGCCTATATACGACGGGTGAGGCCTGATAAATATACTTGTAGAATCCCCAACGAAAGATTTAGCCGAATTGTAAAAGTGCTGCCTAAGTTTATGAAACTAAATTTTCCAACTGGAATGAACTGAGGAATAAGTAGTTCTCTGAATAGACTTTCAGGCCATTTTTGTGATGGAGACGTGAATTTTCTCCGCGGCAACGTTCAAGAACATCTGGCCCTGGGATCGGATTTAACAAAGCAAATACGAATGAAACGAAAACACTAGAACTGAATTATATTTTCATTTTCTAAGTGCTGTTTGGGCCATCGTCCAAAGAAAAAGAAAACAAAGTAAATTCGTAAATATATATATATATATATATATATATATATATATATATATATATATATATATGATTAAATTCATTGGAGTCTATAAGTAGTTTATATACGTTGTGTGTAAGAAGTAAAAAAAATACATATCAAACCAAAACTTTGTTCGTTCGATCTTTCCTATATATCTATCTCATTGCATTCATTATCTATCTATCTATCTATCTATCTATCTATCTATCTATCTATCTATCTATCTATCTATCTATCACAGTCTGTTCATTATCTATCTATCTATCTATCTATCTATCTATCTATCTATCTATCTATCTATCTATCTATCTATCTATCACAGTCTGTTCATTATCTATCTATCTATCTATCTATCTATCTATCTATCTATCTAGCTACCTATCTTAAATAATCACGTATCATGCCAACTTTGGAGACCTAATTTTGAAGCTAATTTGACCCCAGTAAAGAGATATATTGTTTGCCCAACTTCGTAGCTAGGGCCAGCGGTACATACGCTAATTTTATACCTCGTGTCTGATGCGACCCTCTTAAAATTAGCTTCAAAATTAGGTTTTCCAATGTCGCATGATCCGTGAGTATATACAGTATGCTTTTTTTAAAAAAGGGGGTTCCACTTAAACACTCTAAAAGTGGGGGCGAGCACAGCTCCGAGCCCTGCCGAAGAGCACATTTTCATTATTAGGTCCCTCGATTGTGCAGAGGGTAGTTGAAGGGAATCGGGGCGTCTACTCAAACATGTGCATCCTCATAATAACGTTTAGAGTGGTCGGTATGCATGTATCGATTGTGGCTGTAGAAACATCGGGTCTGAGGGGAAATTTTTCAATTAAAATGTTGAACTTGGAATTCTATTCCACGTCCTTTGTGAACGCAATTGATCTTGTCCTTCATTTTAATTTCATTTTTCTTGAACGTTCCATGATTGGGGTCTGCTATGGAGGGAAAATCAGTTCTATATTAGCGTAAAATGCTTTCGTCCGTCAAGTGATGGGGAAAAGGGGAGAAGACGGGCAGACGTTGACACTGGTAATGGAAGGAATGGTAGCGATTATTCTATTCCAGTACACGTGGGACTATCGGAACGTAGAATTCTGCTAACGAATCGACATTTCAGCTCAAAATAACCTCATCATCCAGAGATATGGACATATTGAGATAAACCGACGGACATGCAAAGGGAAAGATAGACAGACAGATTGAGAGAGAAGGTGAGAGAGAGTTAAATACACAAATATTGATATGGGCAGATAGATACTGGCTGAGATAGATAGATAGATAGATAGATAGATAAAGAAACTGATACATATATATATATATATATATATATATATATATATATATATATATCATAATTTAGCTCTTGAAAATACATTTCAGTTGAGCACTGTTGAGTGATAAGCTAATTCTATAAACAACAGCCACCTGCACTAATGCAAAGCTCTTCAGTAAAATGAATGGAGCACTTCGGCTGATGGGCATTTGTTTACATTTGTAAAAACAATATGCTAGATTTAGTTGTGTAACTCTGTCGAGTGAAGATAGCTCTGGCTGACTCCAAATTAGTTGTGTTTCAATCCTGGCTTGAGGCATTCGGAAGTCTAATCGCACTGAGGAGCTGTGATACAGCGAAACAGTACTGTCTGCGAATGACATATATATATATATATATATATATATATATATATATATATAGAGAGAGAGAGAGAGAGAGATAGATAAGAGATATACAGAGATAGATAGATATGAATAGGCTATGAAAATTAGACGTTCAGATAGATAAATAGAAAGAAATGAAAACTGAGATAGATAGATATGAACATATATATATATATATATATATATATATATATATATATATATATATATATATATAAAAGTGAACATAGAAGTCAACACTTAGAGGCGACAGTCTGTTTCATGCTAGATGCAATCGTCAGGCCACGAGTGCTGTTATTTTTCTCGGCTATTTATATATACGGGTCAGTGGTGCATTGTGGGTAGTCTATTTTGGCGGTTATTTTACCGGAAGTCGTTTATTCTAACTATTATTTTGGCGTGAACAGTTTTTAATTTGTTTATTACTTCATGTATTTATTTGGATTAATTATCTTTATTTGTTTTTCTAACGGCTAGTTTATCGATATCGGTTGTTAGTTTATTTATATATTTGGATGAATTTAGATCAAATTATTTTACTTGTTATTATTTATTTGTTACACTGTATATTTTCTCTTTTTGGGTTTCGATTTTTAAGTAACGTATTATATTATTTTTTAATTTTATTCATTTTTTATCGTTATATGAGAGTTATAGTTATTTTTTCGTCCGATTTTTTGTTTTCATTTTTATAGTCTAACTAATATTTTGGTCATAATAGTTTGCTAATTTGTCACTACAACAATCAACCCCAAAAGTGAACAAATAGCTTTAATTATCTTCCGAAACAAAAACAAGACTATCAAATAAGCTATATAAACAAATTTTTATTACGTTAATAAAAACACCGATCAAAATAAGAATAAATAAATAGATAAGATAAAAAATAAAAATAAATAAAAACAAGCAAAATAATTTAACCCAAATAAATAAATAAACAAATAAACGACTTCCGGTAAAATAACCGCCAAAATAGACTACCCACAATGCACCACTGACCCGTATATATAAATAGCTGAGAAAAATAACAGCACTCGTGGCCTGACGATTGCATCTAGCATGAAAAAGACTGTCGCCTCTAAGTGTCTATCTACTCTGTCTCAGCCCATATCTATCTGCACATAACTTGTTATGTGAAGATATATATAATAGATATCAGATAGATAGATATGAATAGACTAAGATATATAGATATACAGAGAGCCAGCCAGCCAGCTGCCAGATAGATAGATACATAGATAGATAGATAGATAGAGATAGATAGATAGATAAAAATGAACAAGCAAGCAGTGAGAGATACGAACATATCATTATATATATGTTTATCTGTGTTTGTGTATGTTATATATGTGAAATTGTTATATATATATATATATATATATATATATATATATATATAGATAGATAGATAGATAGATAGATAGATAGATATGTATAGAGATAGATAGATAGATAGATAGATAGATAGATAGATAGATAGATAGATAGATATACATACATATGTGTGTATCAAATTTAGATAATAGATATATTAACAGTTATAAACCAACTGCGTTATATAGATAGGTTGGTATAAAACAAACTTATATGACATTGGATGAAGTGAAAAAAAGTCGAGTTTTATTCCCTGATACTCGCTGGATATTCTTTTACAAACGAAGGCGGAATTTCTTCATTACTTTTATTCTTCGTAGAGGCGCATTTCACGTTTACTCTAATTTAAAGAGAAAACAATCGACTTAAACGAAAATATTTAGAAAATGTTTCAATCCACGGTAATTTTCGTCCAGATTCTTGCAACTTTTCACCATTCTTCGTAGATCTGTTATCCCCTCTGCTGATTTCATTTAGATATTTCTTCTTCTTTTTTTTTTGCTTCCATCATTTTTGATTTATAGATATTGGACACTAATTGAAGGTCTGCCAGGAATGGTGAAATGTAAGATCTTGGGTACAAGTTTACTGTGGATGACCTTGCGATCAAGGCACTCTCTAATCTCTTGACTTTAATAATTGTCACAAAAAAACCCCCAAGAAATCTAAATAAAATATTATATGAACGCAAAAGGGACATTTTACAAAGCAATACATTAAATGCATTTGTTGCTCACTGTAACGAGATGGGCCCCATTTTTGACATAAAAAATGAATCTGAACGCAAATATATTGGAGAAACCTTTAGAAGTTTAAATAAAAGATTATATGAACACAAAAGGGACATTTTACAAAGCAATACATTAAATGCCTTTGTTCCTTACCGTAACGAATCTGGCTACAATTTTGACATAAAAATGAATCTGAACGCAAATATATTTAAGAAGTTTAAATAAAAGATTATATGAACACAAAAGGAACATTTAACAAAGCAATGCATTAAACGCATTTGTTGCTTACCGTAACGAGACTGGCTACAATTTTGACATAAAAAATAAATCTGGGCACAAATATATTGGAGAAACAATCAAGAAGTTTAAATAAAAGATTATATGAACACAAAAGGGACATTTTACAAAACAACATGTTAAACGCATTAGTTGCTTACTGAAAAGAGACTGACCACAAATTTGACGTAAAACTGCTGCTCCAATCAAAGGCAAAAAAAAAAATTTACCAAGACGAAAATGTTTAGAGTGTCTTGATTGAATCGTTATCCACTTGAAATCTGCTTCCCACTTCTCCATTCTTAGCAGACATTCTATTATCTTAATGTGAGATATCTAATTAAAAGAAAATGATGAAAATCCAAACAAAAATAAAAAATAAATCAATGTAATCGGCCAGGTTATACGTCCAAAGCACATATTAAAATAAAAATGTTATTTTAAGTTAAAAATTCCCAGCATCCCTCCTTTGTGCGTATATGTAGTCGCATCAACGTAAACATTAACTTAGACTGATGAAGTCCTAAAGGAAGAAACGTGTTACACGAAACTTTTTCCACTTGTTATGTTTCTTCTCCCCCCAAATTTATAAACATCTTCGTATTAGTAAATTGTTTTCTGTTTTCATTAGAGCAACGTTTTTTTTTTAAATCAGAATTGTGGCCAGCCTCGTTACAGTGAGCAAATAATCCGTTTAATGTATTATTTTGTAAAATGTCCCTTTTGTGTTCATATAATCTTTTATTTAAACTTCTTGTGCTTTCTCAAATATATTTGGGTCCAGTTTCATTTTTTATGTCAAATTGTGGTCAATCTCATTACGGTGAGCAACTAATGCGTTTAAAGTGTTGTTTTGTAAAATATCTCTTTTGTGTTCATATAATCTTCTATTTAAATTCCTTGAGGTTTCTCCAATGTATTCTTTGTGGCAATTATTACTGGTAATAGAGTAGATTTCTTCTTTTCGTTTTAGCTTTTTTGTTATTAAATATCCTACATTGTGATAACAGAAGACCCGCTAAGAAAGTGGCAACTTTGTAAGAACCTGGACGCAAATTTACTGCGGATGAATTAGTGATTAAACACTTTCTAAACATCTTCGTCTTAGTAAATTATTTTTTCTTTTAATTTGAGAGGCATTTTTATGTTTAACTTTCTTGAGGTTTCACCGATGTAACTCTTATAGCAATCATAGCGCAATAGGATTTCTATGCATAGCTTAAGTGTGGCACAAGGCCGATGTATGGGGCACTCAGTGAGGATCAAACTTAATATTCACTCGAAGTGCAGAAACACCGAATTCGATGTATTTTGTAGTTTTATTTTTATAGCAACATACGTTTTGATCAGAATTCGGTGTATACATCTTTTCCGAATGGATTAAGATAGATATTCATTTTTGGAATAACTTGAGCTCTTTGACGTATTGTCATGGTTAATAAAATTGTCTAGATAGGGAAATTACGACCGTGTAATGAGTTCAATCCTTATTAGCTTCCCCCGAACTTTCGGCCTTGCTTTACATCTAAGCTATTCTTAGAAAAAATCACCATATTGGGATAGCTTGATCGATCGATATGAGTGGAATCTGGTCAACAGAGCCTCTAGGTTGATTGATATGGAAGACAGAAACGGAGAGATTCAATGCATACGAATAGAAATGGTGAAGCTGGTGTTCTCCGATGGAAAGGAATCGACCGCTCTTCATGAATAATGCAAACGTAATGTGGGTTTCTGTAATTGCAACGGCACACCATGGCGCGATGCACTATTTCTCAAAAGGGAGAAAATTCGTTCAGGTTTTACTGGAACGGAACGCGAAATGCGAACAAGTGACCACGAAAGATGCCAGTGAATTCGGCCCTGCAAACGCTGTAGACATAAACAGAATGTTAGATGAACGTTTCGGATTTTAAAATTGGAATGTCTGTTTTAGTTCGGTAAAGAGAGAAACACGTACGCAGGCATGTCCACGCACACACACTCTCACCAATATGTACAGACACGGGCATGTTATACCGTAGTTTCCTGTCTATAGCACGACAAAGCTTGAACGAAAATTAAAGACAAAACAGGGAGGATCGTATTGTATACAAGAACACGTTTTCAGAAATTTTTACTCGGCTTAAAAAACTGATTTGAAACTGCAAAATCGCGAATAAACTTAAGGACTCACAAGTGGTCAGTTTACTGGGCCATTTTAGATCTTTTAGAGACGCAGGACTCACACCTAGCAACACGATTATCACCCTTTCCGTGACCTCGTTACGCTACCTCTTTATGCCTCAGGTAGACGACACCCCAATAGAAAGTTAATAAGTTTTATTTACATCAGGAAACAGATACTATACCTTGATCCTAATCTAAATTTAGTGCAAAAATAGTACCAGTCCACGAAAGCACTTTCAAATCATTCTTTATCATACTTAAACTATTTTAACCATTTCTTTAAACCTTCTTTAACCATACTTTAACACAATTTAAAAATTTATAACCATTCTTTAAGCATTCGTTAACATTCTTAACCATTCGTTAATATTCTTTAACCATTTTAGCCATTCTTTTAAGCCATTGTTTAATCTTTTTTTAAAAAACTTTTTTTAACTTCTTAAATTCTTTAACATTATTTAACCATTCTTTAACATGATTTAACCAACTTTAACCATTCGTTAACATTCTTAACAATTCTTTAACATTCATTAAACATTTTAGCCATTTCTTTAAGCCTAATATTATTTAACCAACGTTTAACATTCATTAACAATTTTAACCATTGTTTAACCATTTTTTAACATTCTTTAACACTTCTTTAACAATATTAACCATTGTTTAACCATTCTTTAACCGCTTCTTTAAACCTTCTCTAACATTACTTAACCATTCTTTAACATCCTTTAACCAACTTTAACCATTCGATGACATTCTTAACCCTTCTTTAACATTCTTTTCAACCATTTTTAGCAATTTCTTTAAACCTAATATTATTTAACCATCCTTTAACATTCATTAACAATTTTAACCATTCTTTAACACTTCTTTAACAATATTAATCATTGTTTAACCTTTTTTAAATCTTCTTTAACATTATTTAAAAATTCGTCAACATTCTTAAACCTTCCTTAACATTCTTTAACCATGCTGAGCCATTTCTTTAAGTCTAATATATTTAACCATTCTTTAACATTCACTGGCAATTTTAACCATTCTTTAACAATTTGTTAGCATTCTTTAACCCTTCTTTAACAATATCAATCATTATTTAACCGTTCTTTAACATTTCTTTAAACCTTCTTTAACATTATTTAACCATTCTTTAACATAACCTTCCTTAATATTCTTCAACCATTTTTAGCCATTTCTTTAAGCCTAATATTATGTAACCATCCTTTAACATTCATTAACAATTTTAACCATTCTTTACCCATTTGTTAACATTCTCTAGCACTTCTTTAACAATATTAATCATTGTTTAACCTTTTTTAAACCTTCTTTAACATTATTTAAAAATTCGTCAACATTC
This sequence comes from Acanthosepion esculentum, assembly GCA_964036315.1. Classification (NCBI taxonomy): domain Eukaryota; kingdom Metazoa; phylum Mollusca; class Cephalopoda; order Sepiida; family Sepiidae; genus Acanthosepion; species Acanthosepion esculentum. The sequence continues at coordinate 55,178,436 of OZ038519.1, read as the reverse complement.
TTAAACCTTCCTTAACATTCTTTAACCATGCTGAGCCATTTCTTTAAGTCTAATATATTTAACCATTCTTTAACATTCACTGGCAATTTTAACCATTCTTTAACAATTTGTTAGCATTCTTTAACCCTTCTTTAACAATATCAATCATTATTTAACCGTTCTTTAACATTTCTTTAAACCTTCTTTAACATTATTTAACCATTCTTTAACATAACCTTCCTTAATATTCTTCAACCATTTTTAGCCATTTCTTTAAGCTTAATATTATGTAACCATCCTTTAACATTCATTAACAATTTTAACCATTCTTTACCCATTTGTTAACATTCTCTAGCACTTCTTTAACAATATTAACCATTGTTTAACCTTTTTTAAACCTTCTTTAACATTATTTAAAAATTCGTCAACATTCTTAAACCTTCCTTAACATTCTTTAACCATTTTTAGCCATTTCTTTAAGCCTAATATTATGTAACCATTCTTTAACATTCACTGGCAATTTTAACCATTCTTTAACAATTTGTTAGCATTCTTTAACCCTTCTTTAACAATATCAATCATTATTTAACCGTTCTTTAACATTTCTTTAAACCTTCTTTAACATTATTTAACCATTCTTTAACATAACCTTCCTTAATATTCTTCAACCATTTTTAGCCATTTCTTTAAGCCTAATATTATGTAACCATCCTTTAACATTCATTAACAATTTTAACCATTCTTTACCAATTTGTTAACATTCTCTAGCACTTCTTTAACAATATTAATCATTGTTTAACCTTTTTTAAACCTTCTTTAACATTATTTAAAAATTCGTCAACATTCTTAAACCTTCCTTAACATTCTTTAACCATGCTGAGCCATTTCTTTAAGCCTAATATATTTAACCATTCTTTAACATTCACTGGCAATTTTAACCATTCTTTAACAATTTGTTAGCATTCTTTAACCCTTCTTTAACAATATCAATCATTATTTAACCATTCTTTAACATTTCTTTAAACCTTCTTTAACATTATTTAACCATTCTTTAACATAACCTTCCTTAATATTCTTCAACCATTTTTAGCCATTTCTTTAAGCCTAATATTATGTAACCATCCTTTAACATTCATTAACAATTTTAACCATTCTTTACCCATTTGTTAACATTCTCTAGCACTTCTTTAACAATATTAATCATTGTTTAACCTTTTTTAAACCTTCTTTAACATTATTTAAAAATTCGTCAACATTCTTAAACCTTCCTTAACATTCTTTAACCATGCTGAGCCATTTCTTTAAGCCTAATATATTTAACCATTCTTTAACATTCACTGGCAATTTTAACCATTCTTTAACAATTTGTTAGCATTCTTTAACCCTTCTTTAACAATATCAATCATTATTTAACCATTCTTTAACATTTCTTTAAACCTTCTTTAACATTATTTAACCATTCTTTAACATAACCTTCCTTAATATTCTTCAACCATTTTTAGCCATTTCTTTAAGCCTAATATTATGTAACCATCCTTTAACATTCATTCACAATTTTAACCATTCTTTACCCATTTGTTAACATTCTCTAGCACTTCTTTAACAATATTAATCATTGTTTAACCTTTTTTAAACCTTCTTTAACATTATTTAAAAATTCGTCAACATTCTTAAACCTTCCTTAACATTCTTTAACCATGCTGAGCCATTTCTTTAAGCCTAATATATTTAACCATTCTTTAACATTCACTGGCAATTTTAACCATTCTTTAACAATTTGTTAGCATTCTTTAACCCTTCTTTAACAATATCAATCATTATTTAACCATTCTTTAACATTTCTTTAAACCTTCTTTAACATTATTTAACCATTCTTTAACATAACCTTCCTTAATATTCTTCAACCATTTTTAGCCATTTCTTTAAGCCTAATATTATGTAACCATCCTTTAACATTCATTAACAATTTTAACCATTCTTTACCCATTTGTTAACATTCTCTAGCACTTCTTTAACAATATTAATCATTGTTTAACCTTTTTTAAACCTTCTTTAACATTATTTAAAAATTCGTCAACATTCTTAAACCTTCCTTAACATTCTTTAACCATGCTGAGCCATTTCTTTAAGCCTAATATATTTAACCATTCTTTAACATTCACTGGCAATTTTAACCATTCTTTAACAATTTGTTAGCATTCTTTAACCCTTCTTTAACAATATCAATCATTATTTAACCATTCTTTAACATTTCTTTAAACCTTCTTTAACATTATTTAACCATTCTTTAACATAACCTTCCTTAATATTCTTCAACCATTTTTAGCCATTTCTTTAAGCCTAATATTATGTAACCATCCTTTAACATTCATTAACAATTTTAACCATTCTTTAACCATTTGTTAACATTCTCTAGCACTTCTTTAACAATATTAATCATTGTTTAACCTTTTTTAAACCTTCTTTAACATTATTTAAAAATTCGTCAAAATTCTTAAACCTTCCTTAACATTCTTTAACCATGCTGAGCCATTTCTTTAAGCCTAATATATTTAACCATTCTTTAACATTCACTGGCAATTTTAACCATTCTTTAACAATTTGTTAGCATTCTTTAACCCTTCTTTAACAATATCAATCATTATTTAACCATTCTTTAACATTTCTTTAAACCTTCTTTAACATTATTTAACCATTCTTTAACATAACCTTCCTTAATATTCTTCAACCATTTTTAGCCATTTCTTTAAGCCTAATATTATGTAACCATCCTTTAACATTCATTAACAATTTCAACCATTCTTTAACCATTTCTTAACATTCTCTAGCACTTCTTTAACAATATTAATCATTGTTTAACCTTTTTTAAACCTTCTTTAACATTATTTAAAAATTCGTCAACATTCTTAAACCTTCCTTAACATTCTTTAACCATGCTGAGCCATTTCTTTAAGCCTAATATATTTAACCATTCTTTAACATTCACTGGCAATTTTAACCATTCTTTAACAATTTGTTAGCATTCTTTAACCCTTCTTTAACAATATCAATCATTATTTAACCATTCTTTAACATTTCTTTAAACCTTCTTTAACATTATTTAACCATTCTTTAACATAACCTTCCTTAATATTCTTCAACCATTTTTAGCCATTTCTTTAAGCCTAATATTATGTAACCATCCTTTAACATTCATTCACAATTTTAACCATTCTTTACCCATTTGTTAACATTCTCTAGCACTTCTTTAACAATATTAATCATTGTTTAACCTTTTTTAAACCTTCTTTAACATTATTTAAAAATTCGTCAAAATTCTTAAACCTTCCTTAACATTCTTTAACCATGCTGAGCCATTTCTTTAAGCCTAATATATTTAACCATTCTTTAACATTCACTGGCAATTTTAACCATTCTTTAACAATTTGTTAGCATTCTTTAACCCTTCTTTAACAATATCAATCATTATTTAACCATTCTTTAACATTTCTTTAAACCTTCTTTAACATTATTTAACCATTCTTTAACATAACCTTCCTTAATATTCTTCAACCATTTTTAGCCATTTCTTTAAGCCTAATATTATGTAACCATCCTTTAACATTCATTAACAATTTCAACCATTCTTTAACCATTTCTTAACATTCTCTAGCACTTCTTTAACAATATTAATCATTGTTTAACCTTTTTTAAACCTTCTTTAACATTATTTAAAAATTCGTCAAAATTCTTAAACCTTCCTTAACATTCTTTAACCATGCAGAGCCATTTCTTTAAGCCTAATATATTTAACCATTCTTTAACATTCACTGGCAATTTTAACCATTCTTTAACAATTTGTTAGCATTCTTTAACCCTTCTTTAACAATATCAATCATTATTTAACCATTCTTTAACATTTCTTTAAACCTTCTTTAACATTATTTAACCATTCTTTAACATAACCTTCCTTAATATTCTTCAACCATTTTTAGCCATTTCTTTAAGCCTAATATTATGTAACCATCCTTTAACATTCATTAACAATTTCAACCATTCTTTAACCATTTCTTAACATTCTCTAGCACTTCTTTAACAATATTAATCATTGTTTAACCTTTTTTAAACCTTCTTTAACATTATTTAAAAATTCGTCAAAATTCTTAAACCTTCCTTAACATTCTTTAACCATGCTGAGCCATTTCTTTAAGCCTAATATATTTAACCATTCTTTAACATTCACTGGCAATTTTAACCATTCTTTAACAATTTGTTAGCATTCTTTAACCCTTCTTTAACAATATCAATCATTATTTAACCATTCTTTAACATTTCTTTAAACCTTCTTTAACATTATTTAACCATTCTTTAACATAACCTTCCTTAATATTCTTCAACCATTTTTAGCCATTTCTTTAAGCCTAATATTATGTAACCATCCTTTAACATTCATTAACAATTTCAACCATTCTTTAACCATTTCTTAACATTCTCTAGCACTTCTTTAACAATATTAATCATTGTTTAACCTTTTTTAAACCTTCTTTAACATTATTTAAAAATTCGTCAACATTCTTAAACCTTCCTTAACATTCTTTAACCATGCTGAGCCATTTCTTTAAGCCTAATATATTTAACCATTCTTTAACATTCACTGGCAATTTTAACCATTCTTTAACAATTTGTTAGCATTCTTTAACCCTTCTTTAACAATATCAATCATTATTTAACCATTCTTTAACATTTCTTTAAACCTTCTTTAACATTATTTAACCATTCTTTAACATAACCTTCCTTAATATTCTTCAACCATTTTTAGCCATTTCTTTAAGCCTAATATTATGTAACCATCCTTTAACATTCATTAACAATTTTAACCATTCTTTACCCATTTGTTAACATTCTCTAGCACTTCTTTAACAATATTAATCATTGTTTAACCTTTTTTAAACCTTCTTTAACATTATTTAAAAATTCGTCAACATTCTTAAACCTTCCTTAACATTCTTTAACCATGCTGAGCCATTTCTTTAAGCCTAATATATTTAACCATTCTTTAACATTCACTGGCAATTTTAACCATTCTTTAACAATTTGTTAGCATTCTTTAACCCTTCTTTAACAATATCAATCATTATTTAACCATTCTTTAACATTTCTTTAAACCTTCTTTAACATTATTTAACCATTCTTTAACATAACCTTCCTTAATATTCTTCAACCATTTTTAGCCATTTCTTTAAGCCTAATATTATGTAACCATCCTTTAACATTCATTAACAATTTTAACCATTCTTTGCCCATTTGTTAACATTCTTTAACCCTTCTTTAACAATATTAACCATTGTTTAACCATTTCTTTAAACCTTGTTCAATATTATTTAACCATCTTTAACCATTCGTTAACATTCTTTAACCATTTCTTTTACCATTTCTTTTACCATTTCTTTAAACCTTCTTCAACATTATTTAACCATTTTAAACATTTTTTAAGAATTCGTTAATATTCTTTAACCCTTTCTTTATATTATTTAATCATTTTCAACCATTTCTATAACGCTTCTTTAGCCTTATTTAAGCATTCGTTAGCATTCTTTAACCATTCTTTAACAATTTTTACCACTTCTATAAACCTACTTTAACATAATTTAACCATTCTTTAACATTCTTTAACCGTATTTAACCAGTCGTTGACATTCTTTAGCTCTTTAACATTTAACCATTTCTTTAAACATATTTTAACATTATTTAACCATTCTTCAAGATTCTTTAACCATTTCAGCCATTCTTTAACCATTTCTTTAAATCTTCTTTTACAAGATTTAATCATTCTTTAACATACTTTAACCATTCTTTATAACCTTCTTTAATATTCTTTAACCATTTCTTTAAATCTTCTTTTACAAGATTTAATCATTCTTTAACATACTTTAACCATTCTTTATAACCTTCTTTAATATTCTTTAACCATTTCTTTAAATCTTCTTTTACAAGATTTAATCATTCTTTAACATACTTTAACCATTCTTTATAACCTTCTTTAATATTCTTTAACCATTTCTTTAAATCTTCTTTTACAAGATTTAATCATTCTTTAACATACTTTAACCATTCTTTATAACCTTCTTTAATATTCTTTAACCATTTCTTTAAATCTTCTTTTACAAGATTTAATCATTCTTTAACATACTTTAACCATTCTTTATAACCTTCTTTAATATTCTTTAACCATTTCTTTAAATCTTCTTTTACAAGATTTAATCATTCTTTAACATACTTTAACCATTCTTTATAACCTTCTTTAATATTCTTTAACCATTTCTTTAAATCTTCTTTTACAAGATTTAATCATTCTTTAACATACTTTAACCATTCTTTATAACCTTCTTTAATATTCTTTAACCATTTCTTTAAATCTTCTTTTACAAGATTTAATCATTCTTTAACATACTTTAACCATTCTTTATAACCTTCTTTTATATTCTTTAACCATTTCTTTAAATCTTCTTTTACAAGATTTAATCATTCTTTAACATACTTTAACCATTCTTTATAACCTTCTTTAATATTCTTTAACCATTTCTCTAACCATCCCTTTAACCAACCTTTGACATAATTTAACAATTTTCTAACATTCATTAACAATTTTAACCATTCTTTACCCATTCGTTAACATTCTTTAACCTTTCTTTAACAATATTAACCATTGTTTAACCATTTCTTTAAAACTTCTTTAATAATATTTAACCATCTTTAAAATACTTTAACCAACTTTAATCATTCATTAACATTCTTAACCCTTCTTTAACATACTTTAACCCTTTCTTTTACCATTTCTTTAAACCTTCTTTAACATGATTTAAACATTCTTTAACATACTTTAACAATTCTTTATACCCTTCTTTCATATTCATTAACCATTTCTCTAACCATTCCTTTAACCAATCTTTAACATTCATTAACAATTTTAACCATTCTTTAACCATTCGTTAACATTCCTTAACCACGTTTAACATTCTTTACCCATTTTTAACCATTTCTTTCTGCATTCCTTAACCAGCTTTAACCCTTTTTACCTTTATTAATCTCCTCTTTAACATACTTTAACAATTTTTAACCATATCGGTAACCATTTAACCATTTTTAGCCATTCGTTTTTTGCGAAGTGATGGTGAAATCTTCTTTGTATTATTTCTGAGATGAGAACTTCAGTTTTCCGTTTTCCATCAATTTTCTTTTTTTTTTTTTAATTTAAAATCTCACGATTTCCCTAACTACTGTCTGCTTCACGCAAGGAGGTAGCGAATAGCGCCGGTTGAAAACGAATTCTTGAAGAACAACGCTTAACGCACGTACACAGACACACACACACACACACACACACACACACACACACGCACATGCATGCACGCACACATACGCACGCACACACACACAATAAGCGGTAATCTTATTATAAAGTAAAAAACGACGTAACACGTTTCAAACTTTTCAAGAATGCTGTACAGGTAACACGCAACACTGACACCTCACACACATACACATCTCTCACTCACTCATTCACACACACACACACACATATATATATATATAATGAGTACAGAATACTTAAAGATACAGATAGATTTTTAAGGATTCTGTACACATTATTATTATATGGCTCTGTTCTTACCATTGATCTACCTTTGGATAGATGTCCTCCATGGAATTATCACTGTTAATTATTAATTGATATATATATATATATATATATATATATATATATATATATATATATATATATATATATATATATATATATATATGTATGTATCATGCAATGGACAAAGTCCGGCAATTATTTTAAGACATTTTTTATGTATAACATTCTGTTTATAGATACAAATATTTAAGTAAATGCTCTGTTTTATAATAAACAGTATTAACAACATTTACCGGCCTGAATGTTCGAGAAACTTTCATAGAAAATATTCGTCCTCCGACAGGAATCGAACCTGTATCCTATACGGAACCATCATATAAAAACAGTAAAATCGACCTTGCCAACCGACATGCTCTTCTGTGGCTCAGTCGGTAAAAGCACGTCAGGCTATATAACGGTTCCATATAGGATACAGGTTCGATTAAAAAATTCAACCTTAGTGTTGCGACTGCACGTAACATAAGTTTTTATCCGTTAACAATAATATATTTCTAACAAAAACATATTTCGATTCGCATTTAATTTTTCGTGTCCGCTATTACCTGGATCTACTAAAAAAAAAAATAATTTCCATGCCTGAGGATGGCTGTATGTACAGTTGAAAGTACTTGCAGAATAAAAAAAAGACCTTATACAACTTGAAGTTATTAAAAACAAGGATCATAATATTCATCGAGTGCTTCGGAGGTTAATGTAACTTTAATAAATTTGTTGGCGAAGATGTTTTTCGCCATATATACCATAACTTTACTAATCTACTTTTTTATGAATAATTCATGTAATATCTAGTTCCTCAATAGATAAATTGTGCCTTTCTGCATATCTTTTCTTTCATTTCCTCTTTTTCTTTCAACTACATGGGACTGTTTTAGCTTTCGAAATCTCGTCTACCAGCACATAAATCTTTTTCCTGTCTATGGTCCGCAAAGATAAATAGATAGATAGATAGATAGATAGATAATGAACAGACTGAGATAGATAGACATATATATATATATATATACATGTATGCATATATATATATATATATATATATATATATATATATATATATATATATATATATATATATATATCGAGATAAAGAGAGATAGATAGAGATAGCTAGATATCAACAGACTGAGACATATATATATATATATATATATATATATATATATATATAGAGAGAGAGAGAGAGAGAGAGAGAGAGAGCATGTGTAAATATAAAACTCAATGCTGTCTCTCTACCCCCTACAATGCTCCCACTTCGGTAATTTACTTATTACTGCCCGTCATAAATGTGTAAATTTCTTTTCATTTTTCATTTCAACATTTGGAAATAAATCTGATGATCCAGTGTCCTTTAAAAGGGCTGTGGTGAAATAATTTATTATATGGAACCTTAAAGTGGTCTGTTTTTATTTAAATTATTAGCTCTGATTTACATTGAGCTCTCTGGATTTTATCCTCATTGGGTCTGCCCATATGGATTACCTAGTTTTTCGTAAACTATATATATATATATATATATATATATATATATATATATATATATAAAGAGAGAGAGACAAAGAGAAGAATGAGATAGATAGTTGATAGATTGTTATGATCAGACTGAGAAATATATATATATATATATATATATATATATATATATATATATATATATATATATATTACAGACTAAGGTAGATAGATAAACAGATAGATATGAACAGACTAAAAGACTAAGATAGATAGTAATAGACTGAGACAGTGACAGAGACAGAGATAGATAAACAGATAGATATGAACAGAGATAGATAGATAGATAGATAGATAGATAGATAGATAGATATGAACAGACTGAGATAGACAGATATTGAACAGACAGAGATAGATAGATATATATTGAACGGACTGAGATAGATAGATAGATAGAAACAGTGATAAATAGATAGATAGATAGATAGATAGATAGATAGATAGATAGATAGATAGATAGATATTGAACGGACTGAGATAGATAGATAAATAGATATTGAACAGACTGAGATAGATAGATAGATAGATATATGGATAGATATTGAACATACTGAGATAGATAGATAGATAGATAGATATTGAACAGACTGAGATAGATACATAGATAGATAGATAGATAGATAGATAGATAGATAGATAGATAGATAGATAGATAGATATGAACAGACTGAGATAGACAGATAGATATTGAACAGACTGATATTGACAGATAGATAGATATTGAACGGACTGAGATAGATAGATAGATAGATAGATAGATAGATAGATAGATAGATAGATAGATAGATAGATAGATAGATAGATATTGAACGGACTGAGATAGATAGATAAATAGATATTGAACAGACTGAGATAGATAGATAGATAGATAGATAGATAGATAGATAGATATTGAACAGACTGAGATAGATAGATAGATAGATAGATAGATAGATAGATAGATATTGAACAGACTGAGATAGATACATAGATAGATAGATAGATCGATAGATATTGAACAGACTGAGATAGATAGATAGATAGATAGATAGATAGATAGATAGATATGAACAGACTGAGATAGACAGATAGATATTGAACAGACTGATATAGATAGATAGATAGATAGATAGATAGATAGATAGATAGATAGATATTGAACGGACTGAGATAGATAGATAGAGAGATAGATATTGAACAGACTGAGATAGATAGATAAATAGATAGATATTGAACAGACTGAGATAGATAGATAGATAGATAGATATTGAACAGACTGAGATAGATAGATAGATAGATAGATAGATAGATAGATAGATAGATAGATAGATAGATAGATAGATAGGTGACACACAGACAATAATGTCTCTGAACTTTTAAAATATATATTCTGGTAATACTTGTTGCTTCTTACTTGAATCATTGATTTCTCTCCAACGAAAAAACAAATTCCGTGAACCAAATGGATCCACCCAAACTCATACAGAAAAAAAGAACTGGAAAAAGAACTCATGAATTAAAAATTATTTCCCCCTTCAAAACAAAACAACACAAAATCTGTAGAAAAGAACGATTCTAAAATACAGTTTAATTCCCCCACCCAAAAAGTGAAAATACCTAAAAATGAAGTTTTAAAAAAATCCCAGTAAACACATTGACAAGAGTAAAAGCTTTAAAAATTTAAGAAAAAGATAAAAGAAACAAAAAAATGTCGCCTAATGAAGAATCGAATATCTTTTCAAATCTGTGCATTGGAATATTTTGCGTGAATATATGACGAGGGTCGCAGGTGGAGAAGAACTCAACAGATAGGGTTTAATTCTCGACAATTTTAACGTTTCATGATAGCTCGCAAAATTAGCTGTATACACGTATCTGTCTTTAAAGTCTCTCTTTATCTCGTCCGATTTTAAATTCCGTGTCTATATGTATACGCATGCGCGTGCAACTGCGTACATGGGCACTGTTGTGTGCATACATGAACAAAAGCATTCACTGGCTGTTGACGAAGTGGGAGGAAGGGCTGTGCGGGGGTGAAAGGATTAGATGGCAGAGGAGGCTTTGATGACGCCAGAACAATTAACGAAGACGCAAGCATGCGATTGGTCGGTGATTGCAAATTGGCGCGCAAAGGCGAGGGTCGTCGATAAAAGACTAAAGGAACAAACAGGAAACGCTTTTGAGAGATCCAAATCTGAAGGAGCGCAAGAAATAAAGGTGGAAAAATGGAGTCCGGGAGGTGAAGAGAGTAAGGAGTGTTGGGGAGCTTGAAAAATAAAATGAAATGGAGAGCATGGATAGGTATTGTATGCAAGGAAATATGGCACGTGTAGTTTTATTGTCAGAGAAAGGAGCAGAGAAAAATGGTGAATATATAGAGACCGTGAAAAAAAGACAAAGAAAGAAAAAGAGAAATTGGCAAAGAAAGAAAGGGAGAGAGAAGGAAAAAGAAAGAGAGGAGTAGAGAAAGTAAGAGGGAAAGATATAGAGATAGAGGGCGAGAGAAGCGAAGAGAACCAGAGAGAAAAAGAAAATGAGAAAAAGAGAAAGGGAGAGAGAGAGTGAGAGAGAGATAGATTAAGAGAGAGTGTCACAGAAAAAGGGAGAAAAAGAGTAAACTAGAGAGAAAAAAGAAAGGGAGAGATTTAGAGATCGGGAGAGTAAGGTAAATAGAAAAAGAATGGAAAAGGATAAAAGAGAGAAAGAGCGTGATAAATATGCATATAGAGAGTGAAAACAATGAGAGAGAGAGAGAGAATGGCTAAGAGAGAATAGTTAAATAGATAGATAGATAATGAACAGACTGAGATAGATAGACATATATATATATATATATATATATATATATATATATATATATATATATATATATATATAGCTAGATAGATAGAAAGATAGATATAGGTATGAGCAGACTGAGACAGATATATATATATATATATATATATATATATATATATATATATATATATATAACCGGACGTCTAGCCACACTGATGAGCTGTGATAAAGCGAAACAGTCTGTCTGTAGATGACAATATATATATATATATATATACATCTCTCTCTCTCTCTCTCTATATATATATATATATATATATATATATATATAGAGAGAGAGAGAGAGATACATATATAGATATAGGTATGAGCAGACTGAGACAGATATATATACAGATAGTTTTGAACATAGATAATGAATTAAAATTATTAGAACTGGATTTACATTGAGCTCTCAGGATTTCATCTTTTTTGGGACTACCTATACGGATTACCAAATTCTTCTTAGCATATATATATATATATATATATATATATATATATATATAGATAGATAGATAGATAGATAGAAAGAAATAACGGTGGAATATGGAATCCGGGGGGGATAAGGAGTGTAAGGAGTGTTGGGGAGCTTGAAAACTAAAATGAAAAGGAGAGCATGGATAGGTATTGTATGCAAGAAAATATGGCACGTGTAGTTTTATTGCCAGAGAAAGGAGCAGAAAAAGGACGAATGGTAGATTTGTAAATTTCGCAAGATGAACTCCGAGAAAAAAAAAAAACAAAATAAAAAACGGGATCTCAATGGAAAAAGAGATACAGGGTCAAGTCCAGAAATC
>OZ038519.1:55090671-55160671 GCA_964036315.1 Acanthosepion esculentum | reverse complement strand
TTCTAATCTCTCACCGACAGACGTACGTAGAATTAAAACCTCGAAAATGTCTATGGAAACACAGAGAAAGTCACGCATCCGTTTCAGACAGACACTCATACTTGTTGATCGTACCCACCCCCACCGCTTCCCACCCACAATGCTCGCAGGCGAAGTTAGGAAGGTGGGGCCGGGGGCTATGGGGGCTCTGGCGTCTATCAGATCAATATCATTGACTATTTCTCTTAATCATGTATTCAGTTTGTTGGTTTCGAAAGGTGCTTGTCACGGGAAGTGAAATTCAATAAGAGGTCACGTCAATTATCAGCATTGTTTTAAATATTTCAGAGCTTATTTAATCAGAGACTTTGCGGCCAGGGTTGAAAATAATCGTGCAAGGGGTCGTCTGACACTGATTCTCCTAAATGTTTTTATTATTTACATTATTTACATTATTCGGACTATTGTCCTCATCTTTGTTGCCATATTTATTACAACGTTTCGGCCCTTCAGTATCTGCCTATATTTCTGAGATGAGGTATTATGTACACTATTTACATTATTCGGACTATTGTCCTCATCTTTTATGCCATATTTATTACAACGTTTCGGCCATTCAGTATCTGTCTATATTTCTGAGATGAGGTATTATGTACACTATTTACATTATTCGGACAATTGTCCTCATCTTTTATGCCATATTTATTACAACGTTTCGGCCTTTCAGTATCTGTCTATATTTCTGAGATGAGGTATTATGTACACTATTTACATTATTCGGACAATTGTCCTCATCTTTTATGCCATATTTATTACAACGCTTCGGCCTTTCAGTATCTGTCTATATTTCTGAGATGAGGTATTATGTACACTATTTACATTATTCGGACAATTGTCCTCATCTTTTACGCCATATTTATTACAACGTTTCGGCCTTTCAGTATCTGTCTATATTTCTGAGATGAGGTATTATATACACTACTTACATTATTCGGATTATTGTCCTCATCTTTGTTGCCATATTTATTACAACATTTCGGCCGTTCAGTTTCTGTCTATATTTCTGAGATGAGGTATTATGTACACTATTTACATTATTCGGATTATTGTCCTCATCTTTCTCGTCATATTTATTACAATTTTTCGGCCTTTCATTATCTGTCTATATTTCTGTGATGAGGTATTATGTACACTATTTACGTTATTCGGACTATTGTCCTCATCTTTGTTGCCATATTTATTACAACGTTTCGGCCGTCCAGTATCTGTCTATATTTCTGAGATGAGGTATTATGTACACTATTTACATTATTCGGACTATTGTCCTCATCTTTGTTGCCATATTTATTACAACGTTTCGGCCCTTCAGTATCTGTCTATATTTCTGAGATGAGGTATTATGTACACTATTTACATTATTCGGACTATTGTCCTCATCTTTTATGCCATATTTATTAGAACGTTTCGGCTTTTCAGTATCTGTCTATATTTCTGAGATGAGGTATTATGTACACTATTTACATTATTCGGACTATTGTCCTCGTCTTTGTTGTCATATTTCTAAAACGAATTTTCAGGAAAATAGGATTCTGAAACCAAGTTACAGTTTTTGCCCTTTCCATTATTATTGGCGGTTTCCTTCCTAACCTTTTGTTTGATGTAGTGTGGAACGTCACCATCTTGGTGATATCATCATTTTCTCTTCGAGGTACTTGCGCAATTTATTTTAGTAGTTTCTGCTGTTAGAAGTTCGAAAAACATCTGTTATTTTGTAAAGCTCTCTGTTGGTGACTCTCTAGCGCCAATCCACCGGATCCAAATAAAGATGGTCTTCGCTAATTTCTTAAAAACAGATTCTACACACTGATCATGTCATTTTCAGGTGATTTCTTTTTTAAATCCAGTGTTTATTTTCCATTTGCATCGCGCTGGGTTGATACAGTTTGATTCAACAAAGTTTCACAATCATCAATTTACCTGAATCTAATGAAAACGATAAACAAACACCGCCTACCTTTGAGCTGGAACGACTGGAAAAATTTTTTCAAAGTTCACAGAATATATATTTCAAATGGCCGTGTACTTACCTGAAAATTAAAAAGAAAATTATATCAATTTTATAAAAGAAAATATTTCTAAATGCATATGAAAATATACAAATACAGGAAAAAATTAGCATCAATTATATAATGATGCTATGAGGTTGTCAACACAAGGGAGGTCCCGACATGCAAATTACAAATCGGGGATACCAAAATCAAGCAAGTAGAAAAATTAAAAATTAAAATTTATGAAGTCTTTAAACAGAGGGTGCAAAAATATGAAAATATTCAACATTATTTACATTATTCGAATTGTTGTCCTCATCTTTGTTGCCATATTTATTACAACGTTTTGGCCTTTCAGTATCTGTCTATATTTCTGAGATGAGGTATTATGTACACTATTTGCATTATTCGGACTATTGTCCTCATCTTTGTCGTCATATTTATTAAAATGTTTCGGCCGTCCAGTATCTGTCAATATTTCTGAGATGAGGTATTATGTACACTATTTATATTATTCGGACATTTGTCCTCATCTTTGTCGCCATATTTATTACAACGTTTCGGCCTTTCAGTATCTGTCTATATTTCTGAGATGAGGTATTATGTACACTATTTACATTATTCGGACTATAGTCCTCATCTTTGTCGCCATATTTATCACAACGTTTCGGCCGTTGTACGCTCTGGCTGTCTTCAGGTGTTTGGAATGTCGAACTGAACACTTTATTTCGCTCACTGGGATAGACTGTTCTAGTTCCACGTGTCATGTTTAATGGATCTCATTTATCAGTTATTTCCTGTTAATTCCCCTTTCCAAGTTCTCCACCGCCTTTATAATCTAACTAACTGGATCTAACTAACGCCTTTATCCAGTGTGCCATGTGTGATCAAGGACACATGGCACACTCGATAAAGGCGTTGGATAGATCCAAAGACAGGACCCAAAGAGTGTGAGTTCAATACTCGGCTAAGGCAGTGGAGAACTTTCAGGGGGAAATTAACAGGAGAAACTTAGTCCTTTCTTCTCGCTTTCCTTCAGTACATTCTGTAATCTGCGTTCTGAAGTCATAATTTGAGTGTGATGGAACGAAAATTGCAAAGGATTGTTTACCAGCCATATATTTAAATAAAAAAAATGTTTTTCACCATTAATATCCGATCGAGGTGAAATGCCGGTACAACAGCCTGCTATTTATCTTGAGATCCTTGATAAAAACCAAAGAAGAATCAGCAATATTATTGGTCCTGATCTGGCGGCTCGGCTTCAGACACTTTCCCACAACGTTAATGTTGCCTCTGTATGTCCTTTCTATAAATACTTTCATGGTAATTGTTTGGATTAGCACTTCACTATGTTATTTTATACTCCTCCCCCACAGACATGAATTGTCAATATGGAGACTAGTTATGATTTATATAGAGACAATGAGGTATTATGGTGATTGTTTTAAGAATGGTAAGTAAGAATGCGTTGTTTTGGTGTAAGGAATATTGTTCGTACGATTGGGTCTGTGTTTGTGGCTAGCTAAGTTATAGTTAAGACAGAAGAAGACCGTCCTTTCCCGAATCCCCACTTTGGCCTTGTGCCACATTTCTGTATTGTACAGAATAAATATCGCTTTTCCTCCTCAACTGAGCAGCAATCAATAACCAGGTCGTGTTTTTTTCCTCCTCCATTTTACAGCGAGCAAACCAACTTAGTGATGTTCTGGACAAAAATTGTCAGCAATCACAATCATTTCAAAGATTTCCGTTTGCATTTCATCAAACGGCTCTTCTCTCAGGGTAAGTAAGATTTTATTTTTTGGCACTAATTAAAATCTCAACCTGATAGAATCGTCCATATTTTCTACTCACCCCCGTGATAAAATACACTCTTTTCTTTCAAAATCAGTTTTAACCAATCAACACCTCACATTGCAAATCTCGACTTTTTATTGGTCGAGACGACACCAAAATCTGTAACAATTATCGAAAACCTATTTTCGCGCCAAGTCCCTGGAGTATTATGGTGAATGTTTTAAGAATGGTAAGTAAGAATGCGTTGTTTCGGTGTAAGGAATATTGTTGTATATTTGGATCGTAGCTACCTTCATTTTGGACTACATTTTCTGAATAAATTACAAATAAATATCGCAGTACTAGATTTCAGTCGGAATCTCATCAATTTGCAGTTGAGCTGGCGGGATGTAGACGTAAATTTTATGCTAACTGTTTCTTTTCTCGCACTTCTCGCTTGTGGAACATCCTTCTGGCTCTCTGCTTTCCAGCCAACTTTGATCTGGAAAAAATCTTAATGTAATGCCATCGCCATCTACTGTCCTCTTGATTACTCTTTTCTCCTCCCTCTCATTATTAAAGTTTCTCTTCCTAATTTTTCCAGACTCTGTAACTCTACTTGTGTCGTAGTGGCTTTATAGCCTTGCTTGTGGAACACACTTCCAGCTCTATGCTTTCCAGCCAACTTCATTCTGCAAAAATTTAAATTCATCTTCCCTCTCATTATTGAAGTCTCTGTTCTTAATTCTTCCACATCCTGCCACCCCTTGTGTCTTAGTGGCTTTATTGCCTTGGATGTGGAACTCCATTCCAGTTCCATGCTTTCCAGACCACTTTAATCTGCAAAAATTTAAATGCAATGTCAATTGCTATCTACTGTCATCCTAATTACTATTTTCTCTTTCTCCTCATCATTAATGTTTCTGTTCATAATTCTTCCGCACCCCCGTAACCCCTTGTGTCTTAGTGGCTTTACAGCCTTTTTTCTGGAACTCCCTTCCGGCTCCATATTTTCCATGCTTTCAAGCCCACTTTAATCTGCAAAAATTTAAATACAATGTCAATCGATATCTATTGTCCTTCTGATTGCTATTTTGTCTTCCTGGTTGTTATTAAAGTTTCTGTTCTTCATTCTTTTACACCATGTAACTCCCTTTGTCTTAGTGGCTTTATTGCCTTGTATGTGGTGATGCCGCTTTAAAAAAAATGAAGAAAAAAAAACAATATTTTCAATCCTTTTCCTCTTTTATTTCTTTAGTTCTCTGTCAAGGCTTCTTTTAAATGACGTTTTCGCTCCGATTTGAGACAAACACTCCGTATATGTCCTCACCCTCTCTATTTGCTCTCTCTTCTACCTCTCTATTTGCTCTCTCTTCACCCTCTCTATTTGCTCTGTCTTCACCCTCTCTATTTGCTCTCTCTTCCCCCTCTCTATTTGCTCTCTCTTCACCCCCTCTATTTGCTCTCTCTTCACCCTGTCTATTTCCTCTCTCTTCACCCCCTCTATTTGCTCTCTCTTCACCCTCTCTATTTGCTCTTTCTTCACCCTCTCTATTTGCTCTCTCTTCACCCTCTCTATTTGCTCTGTTTTCACCCTCTCTATTTGCTCTGTCTTCACCCTCTCTATTTGCTCTCTCTTCACCCTCTCTATTTGCTCTGTTTTTACTCACGCTATTTGCTCTGCCTTCGCCGCCCTCGTTTTCCTCTGTCTGCTTCCCCTCTATTTGCACTGACTTCACCCCCTCTATTTGCTCTGTCTTCACCCCCTCTATTTGCTCTTTTTACCCCTTCCATCTATTTGCTCTGACTTCACCCCCACTTTTTGCTCTGTATTCACCCCCTCTATTTGCTCTGACTTCACCCCCTCTATTTTCTCTGTCTTCACCCCCTCTATTTGCTCTTTTTACCCCTTCCATCTATTTGCTCTGACTTCACACCCACTTTTTGCTCTGTATTCACCCCCTCTATTTGCTCTGACTTCACCCCCTCTATTTTCTCTGTCTTCACCCCCTCTATTTGCTCTTTTTACCCCTTCCATCTATTTGCTCTGACTTCACCCCCACTTTTTGCTCTGTCTTCACTCCCTCTATTTACTCTGTATTCACCCCCTCTATTTGCTCTGTGTTCACCCCCTCTATTTGCTCTGTATTCACCCCCTCTACTTGCTCTGTCTTCACCCCCTCTATTTGCTCTTTTTACCTCTTCCATCTATTTGCTCTGACTTCACCCCCACTTTTTGCTCTGTATTCACCCCCTCTATTTGCTCTGACTTCACCCCCTCTATTTGCTCTGTCTTCACCCCCTCTATTTGCTCATTTTACCCTTTCCCTCTATTTGCTCTGACCCCCCCTGCTCTGTATTCACCCTCTCTATTTGCTCTCTCTTCACCCTCTCTATTTGCTCTGTCTTCACCCTCTCTATTTGCTCTCTCTTCCCCCTCTCTATTTGCTCTCTCTTCACCCCCTCTATTTGCTCTCTCTTCACCCTGTCTATTTCCTCTCTCTTCACCCCCTCTATTTGCTCTCTCTTCACCCTCTCTATTTGCTCTTTCTTCACCCTCTCTATTTGCTCTCTCTTCACCCTCTCTATTTGCTCTGTTTTCACCCTCTCTATTTGCTCTGTCTTCACCCTCTCTATTTGCTCTCTCTTCACCCTCTCTATTTGCTCTGTTTTTACTCACGCTATTTGCTCTGCCTTCGCCGCCCTCGTTTTCCTCTGTCTGCTTCCCCTCTATTTGCACTGACTTCACCCCCTCTATTTGCTCTGTCTTCACCCCCTCTATTTGCTCTTTTTACCCCTTCCATCTATTTGCTCTGACTTCACCCCCACTTTTTGCTCTGTATTCACCCCCTCTATTTGCTCTGACTTCACCCCCTCTATTTTCTCTGTCTTCACCCCCTCTATTTGCTCTTTTTACCCCTTCCATCTATTTGCTCTGACTTCACACCCACTTTTTGCTCTGTATTCACCCCCTCTATTTGCTCTGACTTCACCCCCTCTATTTTCTCTGTCTTCACCCCCTCTATTTGCTCTTTTTACCCCTTCCATCTATTTGCTCTGACTTCACCCCCACTTTTTGCTCTGTCTTCACCCCCTCTATTTACTCTGTATTCACCCCCTCTATTTGCTCTGTGTTCACCCCCTCTATTTGCTCTGTATTCACCCCCTCTACTTGCTCTGTCTTCACCCCCTCTATTTGCTCTTTTTACCTCTTCCATCTATTTGCTCTGACTTCACCCCCACTTTTTGCTCTGTATTCACCCCCTCTATTTGCTCTGACTTCACCCCCTCTATTTGCTCTGTCTTCACCCCCTCTATTTGCTCATTTTACCCTTTCCCTCTATTTGCTCTGACCCCCCCTGCTCTGTATTCACCCCCTCTATTTGCTCTGTCTTCACCCCCTTTTGCTCTGTCTTCACCCCCTCTATTTACTCTGTCTTCACCCCCTCTATTTGCTCTGTCTTTCGAATTTCTCTTTCCGTTTTGACATTTTTAAAGAGCAACACCCTTTATCGTCTTCCCTTCTCTCTATCACTCTTTATCCTCTCATTTCACTCTCACCTCACTCCCTGAAACACGCTGCCTTTCACTTCTCCTCTCACCTTTTTCCTCTCACTCCCTTTCTCTCCCCCCTCTCTCTCTTTTACTCTAGCTTTCTTTTTCTTTTCTCTTTCCCCGCCTGCTCACTGTTATTTTTTTTCAATTTTTACGAGAAACACCTGCGTCCTTTTTTCAACTATTCTCTTTCTCTCTCACATCTTCATTTTTTCCCCTCCCTCTTTCTTCTTTTATGTTTCACGCTCCCTTCCCAAGTTTTCTTCCCAGCCAGAATTTGTTTACCGTATTTCGTTCAGCAGATAAGCAGGAAGCAAAAGATAGAACAATCCATTGAACTCAATAACACTCGAGTGAAAAGGATTCGAAAGACTTCATTGCGTAAAGGGATGCTGGGTTGCTCGTACACTGACTGCCGGGTGGTCGGGGCTGATTTGGTGACAGGAGTGCAGTCAAGGGTGTGGGGTGGGGGGGAGAATTGGGGGGTGGCCGGGGTGGGAGATTCCGCCATGCTAGACTAGAATTGCTAATGTTTTGCAAAATATTCTACAAGCAATTTTTTTTTATTTAAATTAGAATCATTTTTAAAAGTACATTCGTTTATTTATTCATTGCCATAATGTTCGTTCTTATTTTTGCCTTTTTTCTTTCAAATAATTTCTTTCTTTCTTTCTTTATTTATTTATTCATTTATTTATTTCAAACCGTTTTTCTTTCTTCTTTCTTTCTTTCTTTCTATCAAATCTTCTTTCTATCAAACCGACTTTCTTTCTTTTTTTTCTTTTTTCTTTCTTTCCTTCTTTCTTTCTTTCTTTCTTTCAAGCAGTCTTTCTTTCTTACATTCTTTCTTTCACACATTCTTCTTTCCTTCAAAAATTCACCAGTATTCATCGCCTTAGTTTTCGTTCTTATTTCTTTCTTTGTGCCTTTTTCTATCAAAACTTTCTTTCAAAAATTCTTTCTTTCTTTCTTTGCCTATACGTCTACTCACATCTTTCTTTTTTCTTTCTGTCTTTCTTGCCCAATTTTTTAATTTTATTTCCACGGTTTGTTTTGAATTCGTTCATCCATAATTTGTTGTTTCTTCTCCAGTTTACTTTCTTTCTTTTTTTTTCGCCTATTTTTTCTCCTGACTTTCTATTTTTCTTTTCCTTTCTTCCTTTCTTTCTTTCATTCTTTCTTTCTTTCTTTCTTTCTTTCTTTCTTTCTTTTTTTCTTTCTTTCTTTCTTTCTTTCCCTCTCTATTTTTGTATTCACTCCTTTCTAATTAGCTTTTGGCTTTTTTTGTTTGTTTGTTTGTTTCTTTCTTTCCTTCTTTCTTTCTTTCTTTCTTAGCCTATTTTGTCTTCTCTCTCCTATTTTTTCTTTTTCTTTCTTTCTATCTTTCTTTCTTTCTTTCTTTTTTTCTTTCTTAGCATATTTTGTCTTCTCTCTCCTATTTTTCTTTTTCTTTCTTTCTTTCTTTCTTTCTTTCTTAGCATATTTTGTCTTCTCTCTCCTATTTTTCTTTTTCTTTCTATCTTTCTTTCTTTCTTTCTTTCTTTTTTACTTTCTTAGCCTATTTTGTCTTCTCTCTCCTATTTTTCTTTTTCTTTCTTTCTTTCTTTCTTTCTTTCTTAGCATATTTTGTCTTCTCTCTCCTATTTTTCTTTTTCTTTCTATCTTTCTTTCTTTCTTTCTTTCTTTTTTACTTTCTTAGCCTATTTTGTCTTCTCTCTCCTATTTTTCTTTTTCTTTCTTTCTTTCTTTCTTTCTTTCTTAGCATATTTTGTCTTCTCTCTCCTAATTTTTCTTTTTCTTTCTTTCTTTCTTTTTTTCTTTCTTTCTTAGCATATTTTGTCTTCTCTCTCCTATTTTTCTTTTTCTTTCTATCTTTCTTTCTTTCTTTCTTTTTTTCTTTCTTAGCCTATTTTGTCTTCTCTCTCCTAATTTTTCTTTTTCTTTCTTTCTTTCTTTTTTCTTTCTTTCTTAGCATATTTTGTCTTCTCTCTCCTATTTTTTCTTTTACTTTCTATCTTTCTTTCTTTCTTTCTTTTTTTCTTTCTTAGCCTATTTTGTCTTCTCTCTCCTAATTTTTTCTTATTCTTTTTTTTTCTTTCTTTATTGTCTTCTTCCTCCTTTTATACTTCTATCTTACTTTCTTTATCTCCCTCATCTTATAAAGTCCATCATGATCGAAGAATTTTTTTCCCTCAATGCTATCTTCCACTTCATTTCTTTTTGTCTTTCTCCTTCCTTTCTGCCTGCTTAGCTTGTATTCTTTTATTCTTTTGTTCTTTTATTCTTCTATACTGTTATTCTTTTAATCGATTATTCTTGGATACTTTTATCCATTTAATCATTTTAAAGCTTTTAATTTATTTTCATTTCAACTGTCAGTTTCATTAATTCCCTTTCATATAAAAATGACAACACATTTGATTTCTACCTTCTTTCTTGACGAAATCTTTATTTTGTTCTCTCTTTCATCAGTCTCAACTTTCTTCCTTACTTTAACAAAAAAATCATTTAAAAAACAGAAATCATTAACGAATAATATATTATTTAATGGGTTATTTTATTGGCGTCAATGTTTTCACTTATTTAGGAAATGTGTTGATCTGTCTCCCCACTAAATTGGGTTAAGTAGTAGAAATTGCATGAAAAAAAAAATTAATTCCTCCCAAAATGTTAATATAATATTCACTAGCAAAAAAATAGAATTTTTCATTAATTCAAAAAAAAAAAAGGTTTCGGCTTTAAAAAAACAGGAGAAGGTTGATAAA
This sequence comes from Acanthosepion esculentum, assembly GCA_964036315.1. NCBI lineage: Eukaryota > Metazoa > Mollusca > Cephalopoda > Sepiida > Sepiidae > Acanthosepion > Acanthosepion esculentum. Next base: position 55,150,545 of record OZ038519.1, on the reverse strand, counting down.
CCGTAAAAATAAACCAATTAATATTTGTAGTTGTATTGTGTATATGTTTGAATTCCAGTCGAGTACATTGGATTCGCCTACATGCAAATATGTTCGGAAAAGGTATAAAACCATCCCTTCTCATCCACCAGCTGTGTGTTTCAGTGTTCGCTCGCTTTAATAATGTTTTTTTTCCTCAATTTCTCTACAGACAGTTTCCCTTGAGTCTTTGTAGCTTTATCGCCTTACTTGGGGTGAAATGAATATCTTAACACGCTTTGTATTGAGTTCTACCTGGATTCTATACTCTTGGAAATTTTTATATGTATATATATATATATATATATATATATATATATATATATATATATATATGTATATATATATATATATATATATATATATATACAGGGGTTGGACAGAATAATTGGAACAGTTGCAAATTCCACTCCTATATTCTCAAAGACCTACTATATTAAGAACTTTAACTAATACTTCGCAATTGCAAGTTATATCTCTTGTAAATACGTTTATTTATCTAACTTTATTGTCTTTGTTTTATTTATTTTTAGAATTTAGTAAAATTTAAGCTAAATGCGAGACCTCTCCGAGTTCGAAAAAGGGCAAATTGTTGGAATTCGCATGGCAGGAGCCTCGATCACTGAGGTTGCTGAACTGTTTGGTTTTTCGAGAGTTACCATATCAAGAACTATGACGCAATTCGAGAAACAGGGCAAAACCTCTAGCAACCGTAGCAATTCGGGCCGGACTTGCAAACTTACTGACAATGACTGACGTGCATTGAAACGCAATGTGGAAAAAAAAATCATCGGACAAATGCGGCCAAAGTGACTGCTGAGTTGAATAATCATCTGAATAGTCCAGTTTCTACTAAAACTGTTCGCTGTGAGCTCCATAAGGCTGGATATCATGGAAGAGCCGCCCTAAGGAAACCTCTTCCCTCCACTCACAACATTCAGAAGAGGTTGAAGTGGTGCAGAGATCACAATGCCTGGTCTGCAGACAAATGGAAGCAAGTCATATTCTCAAACAAGTCCAGTTTTTCTCTTTTCTCAACTTCAGGGCGAGTTTATGTGTGGAGGCAGCCCAAAGAAGCTTAAAACCCTGACTGCCTTCTTCCAACAGTGAAGCATGGTGGTGGATCAGTGATAGTTTGGGCCGCCATATCATGGAAATGTCTCAGTCCAATAGTTGCTCTGCATGGTAGAATCAATAGCAAATATTACCTGAACCTTTTGGGAGATCATGTTAATCCAATGGCCAAGACTTTATTCCCTGATGGTGACTGCATCTTCCAAGGCGATAATGCTCCAATACATACCGCTCGAGTGGTTAAGAATTGGTATGAAGAACATGAAAGTGAGCTAGAATAGATGGAGTGGCCTCCCCAATCTCCAGATATCAATATTATTGGTCATTTGTGCTGGATATTGGAGCAACAAGTTAGGAGCCCCTATCCTCCACCGTCGTGTCTTAAAGAGCTGGAGCAGATGTTAATGGAAGAATGGCTGAAAATTCCTCTGGATGAAGTCAGGAAGCTGTATGATTCCATTCCTAGACGTATTAAAGCTGTATATGAGGCTAAAGGAGGACCAACTCCGTATTAAATAAAGTCCCCAATTATTTTGTCCCACCCCTGTACTTGCTAACTATTACACCATCTCGAGGTACCCCAGTAGAAATCGAACTATATTGGATTTCGTTCAATCAGACAGAGCGACGTGTGAAATTGTAAGTTTAAAATAGACGTTACTGTATGCAATCCACATGGTATAATTTATTGTGTCCACCCTTTTTTTCGTTCTGTCTATCCAAATGAAATCATTGACCGTCCTTAAGTATGTGGGACGAAATTTCTTGAATATTTAATAAAAGCAGTGGTCTGAATAAGGAGATTCATTCTCCCGAAACAATATCCATCCCGGCCCGTGTATTTGAAACGCCAAGGCCGCTTAACAAAAGCCTGACTGCGTGCCGGGTATTTTGTTTCTTTAACGCGCGCGTGCTATCCAGCAAACAGCAAACAGCAAACAGCAACCCGTTAATCAAAGGTCAAGGCCTTTGTCATATAACAAAAAAGCAATATCGAACTTTTTATGAGACACATAAAGCGATTTCAGATTCTCTCTCTCTCTCTCTCTCTTTTTAAGATAAACAAAAAAGATTTTTTAGAGTTAATCTGACGTAAAGGTATTAAAGCAAGAGAAAAAGAAAAAATGTTACATTTACATCTAAGAGTTTTTGAACCTGTATCGAATGCTGATGGGGTTTTTTTTATTAGAAAGAGCAATTTCAGAATGAAGAAACTAAGCACTGAGCATTTCCTTGCTTACATATCTCTGAGAAAAGTCATTTATGAGAATATGCCATAATGTTTGGAGACTAAAAAATATATTTCGTTTGATCCGTTTCTCTGAAATTGGAATGGATATGACTTGAATCGGAATGAAATTTAAGATGTGAATTTCGTAAATAATAAACCCTTTAAATACGACGGAGTATCGACCAATTATAACCAATTTAATATCGGAAATAAGGAAATTAATTTAGTATAGGAAAATTAGTATATGAAATAAGGAAATTAATTTACTATAGAAAATTAAGTATAGGAAATAGGGTAATTAATTTTCTATAGGAAATTAAGTATAGGAAAATAATTTAGTATAGGAAATTTAGTAGAGGAAAGAAGGAAATTAATTTACTATAGAAAATTGAGTATAAGAAATAAGGAAATTCATTTAGTATATATATTTTAGCATAGAAAATAACGAAATTAATTTTCTATAGGAAATTAAGTATAGGAAAATAATTTAGTATAGGAGATTTAGCAGAGGAAAGAAGGAAATTAATTTATTATAGCAAACTGAGTATAGGAAATAAGTAAATTCATTTTGTATATATACTTTAGCATAGAAAATAAGGAAATTAAATAATTATAGGAAATAGGGTAATTAATTTACTATAGGAAATTAAGTATAGGAAAATAATTTAGTATAGGAAATTTAGTAGAGGAAAGAAGGAAATTAATTTACTATAGGAAACTGAGTATAAAAAATAAGGAAATTCATTTAGTATATATACTTTAGTATAGGAAATAAGGAAATTAATGAACTATACGAAATTAAGTATAGGAAATCGGGTAAGTAATTTACTATAGGAAATTAAGTATAGAAAATAAGGAAAATAATTTAGTATAGGAAATTTAGTAGAGGAAAGAAGGAAATTAATTTACTATAGCAAATTGAGTATAGAAAATAAGATAATTCATTTAGTATATATACTTTAGTATAGAAAAAAAGGAAATTAATTAACTATTGGAAATTAAGTATAGGAAATAGGGTAATTATTTTACTATAGCACATTAAGTATAGGAAATAAGGAAAATAATTTAGTAGAGGATATTTAGTAGAGGATAGAAGGAAATTAATTTACTATAGGAAATTTAGTATAGGAAATAAGGAAATTAATTAACTATATGAAATTTAGTATATGAAATAAGGAAATTACTTTACTATAGGAAATTAAGTATATGAAATTCGGTAATTAATTTACTATAGGAAATTAAGTATAGGAAATAAGGTAATTAATTTAGTATAGAATATTTAGTACAGGAAATATGGAAATTAAACATACAATATTGGTATTGGTTGTTTCGCATATTTTATTGAAACTGATCAAAACGCAAATCTTATCGGGTCACGCCAAATCTTTACAAGAAAAACATGGGCGATAATCTTGAAAACCTCCTACAGAAATTAACGTAGGAGAGCAAGAAGAAGGGACTAAGTACAAACTACAAGAAGACAGAATTCATGGTCATCTGTAAAAAGATGCGCCCGAAATACGATTTACAGGTCAGGGGTACTAAAATCAAGCAGGTACGGAAATGTAAATATCGGGAAAGTGTTTAGACAGAGGACGGCAAGTGCGACGCTGAGATCCGTAGATGTATTGGGATGGCCAAGGACGCATTTCAAAAGCTGAGCAGAGTATTACGAGACAGCAGGATTTCTTTGGTAACAAAGAAAAGAGTACTGACCTTCTATTTGATATCTGTCCTTTACGGCAGCGAATGTTGGACGGTCTCCTCAAAGATGAAGAAGAGACTCGAGGCAACGGAGGTATGGTTCTACAGAAGGATGCTAAGGATATCATAGACCGAGCGTGTGAGCAACGATGAGGTCTTAGAAAGGTTGCAAACAAGAAGGAGGCTTATACTTAAAATCAGGAAGAGGCAGCTGAAGTTCCTGGGGCACATAATGAGGAAGTAGGGCCTGGAGAATCTGATACTCAAGGGTCGAATAGAGGGAAAGCGAGACAAGGGAAAGCAACGGGTGACATGCTTAGCGGGCTTAAGCAAGTGGATGACAGAACAGGGTCTAGGGGAAGTAGCAAGGGGATAAAACATATTGAGAGCTACAAGGGATAGGGAGAAGTGGACGGCTATGATCGCCTACGTCCGGAAGGAACACGGCATATAAAAGAAGAAGTGGGTGAGGTTCTCAACTAGTATTAATTTTCAAGTGTAATAAAATTAAGTTATTGATTTTTCTCTGTGTTATCAATGATCTATTTTAGTTTTATATTTTTTAATTTATTGCATAATTAGTTGTTGATCGAGTCACCTCTCACCACTCTTGGTTAATTCTTCACCCCTAATTTTTAGACGACGGGGTTAATTTTATGATTTCGTTTCTTTTTGGAGATAGTACCCATTTATTTGAATTTGTGTTTTTCGTTTTCGGTGATTAGGCTTGATTCGCAAGCAGAAGAAAATGTATCCCTAAATGTTCAAGTGAGCGATTATATTTATCCCTAAATATTCAAGTGGGCGATTATATATTATATTTATTTATATGTTATAATAATCCCTAAATATTCAGATGGGTGATTATATATTATATTTATCCCTAAATATTCAGATGGGAGATTATATATTATATTTATCCCTAAATATTCAGAGGGGTGATTATATATTATATTTATCCCTAAATATCCAGGTGGGCGATTATATATTATATTTATCCCTAAATATCCAGGTGAGCGATTATATGTCATAATAATCTCTAAATATTCAGATGGGTGATTATATGTCATAATAATCCCTAAATATCCAGGTCGGCGATTATATATTATATTTATCCCTAAATATCCAGGTGGGCGATTATATATTATATTTATCCGTAAATATCCACGTGGGTGATTATATATTATCTTTATCACTAAATATCCAGGTGGGTGATTATATATTATATTTATCCCTAAATATCCAGGTGGGCGATCATAAATTAAATTTATACCTAAATATCCAGGTGGGCAATTATATGTAATAATAATCTCTAAATATTCAGATGGGTGATTATATATTATATTTATCCTTAAATATTCGGGTGGGTGACTATATATTATATTTATCCCTAAATATTCAGGTGGGCGATTATGAATTATATTTATCCCTAAATATGCAGGTGGGTGATTATATATTTATCCCTAAATATCCAGGTGGGCGATTATATATTATATTTATCACTAAATATCCAGGTGGGGGATTATATATTATATTTATCCATAAATATCCAGGTGGGCGATTATATATTATATTTATCCGTAAATATCCACGTGGGTGATTATATATTATATTTATCACTAAATATCCAGGTGGGCGATTATATATTATATTTATCCGTAAATATCCACGTGGGTGATTATATATTATATTTATCACTAAATATCCAGGTGGGTGATTATATATTATATTTATCCCTAAATATCCAGGTGGGCGATCATATATCATATTTATACCTAAATATCCAGGTGGGCGATTATATGTTATAATAATCCCTAAATATTCAGATGGGTGATTATATATTATATTTATCCCTAAATATTCAGATGGGTGATTATATATAATATTTATCCCTAAATGTCCAGGTGGGCGATTATATATTATATTTATCCTTAAATATCCAGGTGAGCGATTATATGTCATAATAATCCCTAAATATTCAGATGGGTGATTATATGTCATAATAATCCCTAAATATCTAGGTGGGCAATCATATATTATATTTATCCCTAAATATCCAGGTGGGCGATTATATATTATATTTATCCGTAAATATCCACGTGGGTGATTATATATTATATTTATCACTAAATATCCAGGTGGGTGATTATATATTATATTTATCCCTAAATATCCAGGTGGGCGATCATATATTATATTTATATCTAAATATCCAGGTGGGCGATTATATGTTATAATAATCCCTAAATATTCAGATGGGTGATTATATATTATATTTATCCCTAAATATTCAGATGGGTGATTATATGTCATAATAATCCCTAAATGTTCAGTTAGGTGATTATATGTCATAATAATCCCTAAATATCCAGGTGGGCGATCATATGTCATAATAATCCCTAAATAATCAGATGGGTGATTATATGTCATAATAATCCTTAAATATTCAGATGGGCGATTATATATTCCTAAATATTCAGATGGGTGATTATATATTACATTTATCTCTAAATATCCAGGTGGGTGATTATATATTATATTTATCCGTAAATATCCACGTGGGTGATTATATATTATATTTATCCGTAAATATCCACGGGGGGCGATTACATATTATATTTATCCCTAAATATCCAGGTGGGCGATTATATATTATATTTATCCGTAAATATCCACGTGGGCGATTATATATTATATTTATCCGTAAATATCCACGTGGGTGATTATATATTATATTTATCACTAAATATCCAGGTGGGTGATTATATATTATATTTATCCCTAAATATCCAGGTGGGCGATCATATATTATATTTATACCTAAATACCCAGGTGGGCGATTATATATTATATTTATTTATGCAGGTGGGTGATTATATATTTATCCCTAAATATCCAGGTGGGCGATTATATATTATATTTATCACTAAATATCCAGGTGGGGGATTATATATTATATTTATCCATAAATATCCAGGTGGGCGATTATATATTATATTTATCCGTAAATATCCACGTGGGTGATTATATATTATATTTATCACTAAATATCCAGGTGGGCGATTATATATTATATTTATCCGTAAATATCCACGTGGGCGATTATATATTATATTTATCACTAAATATCCAGGTGGGTGATTATATATTATATTTATCCCTAAATATCCAGGTGGGCGATCATATATCATATTTATACCTAAATATCCAGGTGGGCGATTATATGTTATAATAATCCCTAAATATTCAGATGGGTGATTATATATTATATTTATCCCTAAATATTCAGATGGGTGATTATATATAATATTTATCCCTAAATGTCCAGGTGGGCGATTATATATTATATTTATCCTTAAATATCCAGGTGAGCGATTATATGTCATAATAATCCCTAAATATTCAGATGGGTGATTATATGTCATAATAATCCCTAAATATCTAGGTGGGCAATCATATATTATATTTATCCCTAAATATCCAGGTGGGCGATTATATATTATATTTATCCGTAAATATCCACGTGGGTGATTATATATTATATTTATCACTAAATATCCAGGTGGGTGATTATATATTATATTTATCCCTAAATATCCAGGTGGGCGATCATATATTATATTTATATCTAAATATCCAGGTGGGCGATTATATGTTATAATAATCCCTAAATATTCAGATGGGTGATTATATATTATATTTATCCCTACATATTCAGATGGGTGATTATATATTACATTTATCCCTAAATATCCAGGTGGGTGATTATATATTATATTTAGCCCTAAATATCGAGGTGGGTGATTATATATTATATTTATCCCTAAATATCCAGGTGGGGGATTATATATTATATTTATCCCTAAATATCCAGCTGGGCGATTATGTCATAATAATCCCTAAATAACCAGGTGGGCGATTATATGTCATAATAATCCCTAAATATTCAGATGGGTGATTATATGTCATAATAATCCCTAAATATCCAGGTGGGCGATCATATGTCATAATAATCACTAAATATTCAGATGGGTGATTATATGTCATAATAATCCCTAAATATTCAGATGGGCGATTATATATTCCTAAATATTCAGATGGGTGATTATATATTACATTTATCTCTAAATATCCAGGTGGGTGATTATATATTATACTTATCCGTAAATATCCACGTGGGTGATTATATATTATATTTATCCGTAAATATCCACGGGGGCGATTATATATTATATTTATCCCTAAATATCCAGGTGGGCGATTATATATTATATTTATCCGTAAATATCCACGTGGGTGATTATATATTATATTTATCACTAAATATCCAGGTGGGTGATTATATATTATATTTATCCCTAAATATCCAGGTGGGCGATCATATATTATATTTATACATAAATACCCAGGTGGGCGATTATATGTTATAATAATCCCTAAATATTCAGATGGGTGATTATATATTATATTTATCCCTAAATATTCAGATGGGTGATTATATATTCCTAAATATTCAGATGGGTGATTATATATTACATTTATCCCTAAATATCCAGGTGGGTGATTATATATTATATTTAGCACTAAATATCCAGGTGGGTGATTATATATTATATTTATCCCTAAGTATCCAGGTGGGCGATCATATATTATATTTATACCTAAATATCCAGGTGGGCGATTATATGTTATAATCTCTAAATATTCAGATGGGTGATTATATATTATATTTATCCTTAAATATTCAGATGGGTGATTATATATTACATTTATCCATAAAAATATCCAGGTGGGTGATTATATATTATATTTATCCCTAAATATCAAGGAGGGCGATTATATGTCATAATAATCCCTAAATGTTCAGATGGGTGGTTATATGTCATAATAATCCCTAAATATTCAGATGGGTGATTATATATTATATTTATCCCTAAATATTCAGATGGGTGATTATATATTATATTTATCCCTAAATATTTAGATGGGTGATTATATATGATATTTATCCCTAAATAATTATATGGGCGATTATATATTATGCTTATCCCTAAATATCCAGGTGGGCGATTATATATTATATTTATCCCGAAATATCTAGGTGGGGGATTATATATTATATTTATCCCTAAATATCCAGGTGGGCGATCATATATTATATTTATACCTAAATATCCAGGTGGGCGATTATATGTTATAATAATGTCTAAATATTCAGATGGGTGATTATATATTATATTTATCCCTAAATATTCAGATGGGTGATTATATATTATATTTATCCCGAAATATCCAGGTGGGTGATTATATATTATATTTATCCCTAAATATCCAGGTGGGCGATTATATATTATATTTATCCCTAAATATCCAGGCGGGCGATCATATGTCATAATAATCGCTAAATATTCAGATGGGTGATTATATATCATAATAATCCCTAAATATTCAGATGGGTGATTATATATTATATTTATCCCTAAATATTCAGATGGGTGATTATATATTTTATTTATCCCTAAATATTTAGATGGGTGATTATTTATTATATTTATCCCTAAATATTCATATGTGTGATTATATATTATATTTATCCCTAAATATCCAGGTGGGCGATTATATATTATATTTATCCCGAAATATTTAGATGGGTGATTATATATGATATTTATCCCTAAATAATCATATGGGCGATTATATGTTATATTTATCCCTAAATAACCAGGTGAGCGATTATATATTATATTTATCCCTAAATATCCAGGTGGGCGATTATAATTATATTTATCCCTAAATATTCAGATGGGTGATTATATATTATATTTATCCCGAAATATCCAGGTGGGTGATTATATATTATATTTATCCCTAAATATCCAGGCGGGTGATTATATATTATATTTTTCCCTAAATATCCAGGTGGGCGATTATATATTATATTTAGCCCTATATATCCAGGTGGGCGATTATATGTCATAATAATCCCTAAATATTCAGATGGGTCATTATATATTATATTTATCCCTAAATATTCAGATTGGTGATTATATATTATATTCATCCCTAATTATTCATATGGGTGATTATATATTATATTTATCCCGAAATATCCAGGTGGGCTATTATATATTATATTTATCCCTATATATTTAGATGGGTGATTATATATTATATTTATCCCTAAATAATCATATGGGTGATTATATATTATATTTATCCCTAAATATCCAGGTGGGCGATTATATATTATATTTATCCCTAAATATCCACGTGGGCGATTATATATTATATTTATCCCTAAATATCCAGGTGGGTGATTATCTTTTGTTTGTTGATTAGTTTCTAATGTTGTGTCAACGGTGAGAGAACTCACATGCAAATACGCACATACAAAATTGCTCATACCGACTTAAATGCGCATACAGACGTACCCGCAAAACAACCCCATGTAAATGTGCAAATAAAATATGCAGACGTGTGTGTGCACACAAATATACATAGACGGATTAATAAAAGTTGCACCCCACCACGCCACTGAAATTCGAGTTTTGATACAGAAACTTGAAAGGAAGATGATATCCGAAGTTGAAAGAAAAAGATAAGGAATGGGAATCAAAGAGAAAAAGAGAGAGGGGGAGAGGTAGAAGGGAGAGGAGTGAGAGAGAGAGAGGTAGAAAGGGGTGGAGTGAGAGAGAGGTCGAAGGGGGAGGAGTGAGAGAAAGAAAGAGTGACATAAATAAAGGAAGGGGGAGAAATGAAAAAGGTGTTGAAAAGGGAAGATAGAGAAAAAGAAAGAGCAAGAGAAGGGTGGAAGAGAGGGGGTAAAAATAGAAAGAGATAACGAGGGAAAAGAGGAGAAAGAAGGAAAGTATAAAGGGGAATAAGGGAAATTCAGAGATGCAAAAACAGAGATAAAATGAAGAAGAGTGAGAGAGAGAGAGAGAGAGAGGAAAGTATAAAGGAAGAAAGTGGAAAAAGGTAGAGCGAGAGGAAAATGAGAAAGGAAGAGAGAGAGAGAGAGAGAGAGAGAGAGAGAGACAGAGAGAGAGAGAGGAAGAAAGAAAGGGACAGAATGGAAGAAATAGACAAATCAAAAAGGAAGATAATGGAGACATAAGGACAGGGGGAGGGAAATGGAGAAAGACGGAAGAGAGAGAAGAGCAATGAAAGAGAAAGATAAAGATAATATACCGATAATAATGAGAGTGCGAGAAAAGAAGAGTGGAAAAGGGAGGAAAAATAGAAACGAGAGAGAGGTAAAGGGAATGATGGAAGATATATAATAGAAGAAGAAGACGAAGAGAAGAAGAAGAAAAAGAAGAAAAAGAAGAAAAGAAGAAGAAGAGCAAAGAAGAAGAAGACGAAGAAGAAGAAGAAGAATCCACCACCGCCACCATCACTACGACCATGGCTACTACCACCACCACCGCCGCCACCGCCTCTATAATTCATGCCAGTTGATTTTAATGTGATAAACTCCTTTATAATTAATTTTTATTAGAAGTCGGCATAGATTTGTTTTCTCCGCAAAAAAAAAAAAAAGAAAAAAGAACACCCAAGAATGTGGCAAACAGATTGCATCAAGAATTTACTTGTCAGTAAATCCAAAAAGACACCTCGAAAATACGGCCATGTACTTTCAGGATTCCTCAAAATAATCCTCTGATTTTAGGCGGGAAAATGACTTACGTACGCTGATAAAATCATGGCGGCTACTTCCTGACCGAAGCGTTAGCGTTAATCAGTGCATCTCAAAAGCCAGTTTAATTGTTTGATGATATCACTACCATCTTCAATGGATACCCTACATCTTTCCTCATACGATAAGCAACGTCGAGCCTGGTCAGCACCTAGATGGGTGACCGTATGGGAATACCAGGTGCCGTAGGCTTGGATGTGCGGATGGTGTAATGGATAATGGCTCGGAATTGTTAATCGGAGAGCCAAGTTCCAATTCCAGTTGGGTTCGTTATATTCACTTAGGCGCAAACAACCTTCTTCCTCTCTCAGCTATGGGTTAATTAGTAAAATTTCTATCATTAAATCTATTATTATCTCCAAAATCAAAGTAGAACAGCGTGAAAAACACAAGAGCTACCCTGGGTACATGGCAGCAGCCCCAGTAAACTGGGATAGGTGGGTACAAAAGGAGGACAACAGCACTCAGAAAACGGACTGCGTACCTTATGTGAACGGGGAAGCATCCTCTTGGGAGTCGATTCCACAAAGCAGCAGTTCGTGAGAGGAAGCTGCTGGTGTGTAACTTACTTCCCACTAATGGAATAAAAAGCGAATGAATGTGGTTCCTTACAATGTTTGTGGCCTGGTGGATTTTAGCCGCGAAGAAAACTGTTGGAACTAAAGAATTTGGTTCGTCTGAAGACTTTCCATTGAAATAGCGATAAAGCGGCAAGATGCTCACAACCTTTCGTCCCATCAGCTAATCGCAGGATATGGCTGGTGAAATTTACCTACCATTCTGATTCTATCACTCCAAGTCACATTTACGATTTTGCGAAGATACCTTGAATCGAACACATTTAATTGTTGTGACGGATTTTCAAGTTTCAAGTGTTTCCAAAACGTAACGACGCCCTAAATGTACATTTATGCATCCAACAGCTGGAACGTGTCTATAGAAGCTTTGGTCAAAGAGAGGAGAAGCTTCTCAAATGGAACTTATATCTTGTAGCGGACCGAGGGGGTGAAGATGTGAAGAGATATCAGAAAAGGTTAAAATTTCCTGCTGGCCGGTCCAGCTACATGAGAATTGTCGGGTTTTAATTAAGTCCAAAGAAGACAAAGAAAACAAACAAGGCCGATATACATGGGTAAACAAATATATATTAATAACGAGTTACACAAAGACATGAAAAGTTACATAGAGTTTGTATGGAGAAATTATGTGCGAGTGTTTTAAGTGTTCGTACGTACGTGTATTGTTCTTTTTAGCGCGTTCCCAGAATTTGGGAAACGCTGTATCTGTGAGAGGTCACATATTGGCCTAGGTGAAAAAAGCGAGAGATTTTACGTCGCCTCCGCGCGAGGTAGCGGCCCAAGGCCTAAGTCGAAAGAGAGAAAGAGAGAGAAGGGTCAGCCAGTATTTATAGCCAGGGGGAGGGATCCCTGTTTAAGGATTAAGGAACTGAGGAGGAGCTAACTCCGATAATCTCACCAATGGAATACGAAGGGGATGAAGTTGGTTCGCTTCAACATGTGTAGCATGGCGGGTCCTAGCCGTGAAGGTCAGAACTGGTGGAACTAAGGAATGGAGTTCGTCTGCGCACTTTCACTGGAAGAAGCTGTTCGAGTGGAACTTACTTCTCAGCGGTGGAATATGGGAGGAATGCGTGTCTAACGAAATTTGCCTGTTTTGATGAAGTTACTCCCATGGACGAAACTCTATGAGCATCACGCCCCTTTCTCGCTATTCCAATGGAAAGTTTTCAGACGAACCAAATTCTTTAGTTCCAGCACTTCTACCCTGCACGACTAAAATCCGCCAGGCCACACCCATTGTAGGGAACCACCCACATTCTCTTTGTAATCCATTCGTGGGAAGTAAGTTACCCACGAGCAGCTTCTCACGAACTGCTGTTTTGTGGAACCGACACCCAAGAGGATGCTTCCTCGTTCGCTACAATCTTAACCTGTTCAAGTCGAGAGTTAACTGTTATCTTTCCCTCCTACATGTATAAACTGACCCTTGACATTACCCTCAACCTCGTGAGCTCCCCACTGCCTTGTACTGGATGGACTTTACTGATAAAAACAATATATGCGAAGAACTGGTTTGCAATAACAATCTTCCTATATGGCAGTGGATGCGGGACAAGTTTCTCTCAGATGAAGAGAAGCCTCGAGACGACAGAAATATGGCTATACTTATCGTCGCAGAAACAGAGCATGTGAGAATGATTTGTTTTTTTTTACGGTATATCAACCTTTTTCAGGCTATTTAAATCCAGAAAAAGAATTTTGAGGACAACAACACTCAGAAAATAAACTGTGTACCTTATGTGAACGGGGAAGCATCCTCTTGGGAGTCGGTTCCACGAAGCAGTAGTTCGTGAGAGGAAGCTGCTGGTGTGTAATGGTATAAAAAGCGGATGAGTGTGGTTCCTTACAATGTTTGTGGCCTGGTGGATTTTAGCCGCGAAGAGAACCGCTGGAACTAAAGAATTTGGTTCGTCTGAAGACTTCCCATTGAAATAGCGATTAAGCAGCGAGATGCTGACAAAGAATTTTGAGAAATAATAATGATTTACTGAGACAAGTTTTAAAATTAACCCATAGCTATGTCCGGGGAACAGGCGGATTCTGATAAAGGTTCTACGAATTAACTTTGGGAAATCACTTTTTGTTCCTGCAACATGACTTCGAATTTCGGTGCCATCCTTTATTAAAACTTCCCACATATTTAAACCTCAGTATTTTTTTTTTAAATATTTCTCCTTTTCAAAAAATTGTATCCCTCTCTCGTTCAGTTCAAGTTGTTGTCCGGAGTGATTCACATTTTATTATTATTATTATTTTTTTTATTTCCTTTGATATCTGGCGTTTACACATTTCTTTCCGGGTCCCGCCCAGGGATCTAAGTTAGAAATGGCATCATCACACTTTCCACTGAAAAAAAAATGTTTATATAGATAAAGCCCTTCGTAAAGTGTGGGCTGTACTTGTCAGAACAATTTTTTGTATCTCTTTGAGGCATGGACTTCCAGGTATCCCTTCAATCAGCCTACTGGAATCTTTTCCAACCAGTCCAAGGGCTCCAACTACAACAGGGATTGTTGATGTTCCCATGTGCCACATTTTTGAGATTTCTATTTCAAGGTCCTTGTATTTTGACAGTTTTTCGAATATCTTCAAAGATACATTGCAGTCTGCAGGGACTGCCATATCAATAAGGAGGCACTTATTTTGTTTGTGGTCTTTAATTACAATGTCTTGGTGGTTGGCTTTGATTGTTCTGTCAGTGTGTATTGTGTAGTCCCATAGAATTGTAACAGGTCCTATCTCCGTAACCGGGTCAGGGTAGTGTTCGTACAAGTTTATTTCAGTTTCCTTCCCATAGGAATTGCAAATTTTCCAGTGCAGATATTGGCCCACTCTGTCATGCCGGGTTTCATATTCAGTGGGTGCCAATAACGTGCAACCTGATACAAGATGATCAATGGTTTCTGGATATTTATCACAGAATTTGCATCTTGGGCTAACACAGTATTTTAGTGTATGTGCTTGATAATTCCTAGTTAACAAGCATTGGTCTTGTGCAGCAATGATAAAACCTTCAGTTTCACCTTTCAACCCTGCACTAAGTAGCCACTGATGGGTGCGGTTTTTGTCTACGTCAGCTTGTTTGGTACGGGCAGAGTATTGGCCATGGAGCGGTTTATCTTGTCATTGTTTCTTTATCTGGTCGGTCGCATTTGTCTTTGCATTCTTTTTTAAGTATTTTGCAGCTTCAGCCGGTGTACAGTGATGTATTTGCATTTCTGTGCCCATTTGAAACTCCATTTTGAATTTGTCGGCTCCCTTTACTACAGAGTAAAGACACTTACTACTTTCATGTTCCTTGATACATACCATCATCCAGTCTTCTGTATTTTCCAAGTATCTTTGGAGGCCAAATTTTGTACTTTTGTAGGATAGTTCTAGTTGAACTAGTCCTCTGCCTCCTTCGGATCTGGGCACATACAGGCGATCAATATCAGCTTTGGGATGATGCATGCGGTAGCAAGTGAGGAGCTTTCTCGTTTGTTATTATTATTATTATTATTATTATTATTGACGCAGTGTCGTTGGCTCAAACTTTCATTTTAGTATCGGCGCATGCGCGTCAGTCGAACTCGTTTTCTTTCGGCCATTTTGTTTTTTAGTTTAATGTCTTTGCTCTTTCCATTTAACGAACACATCGGCGGTGCGCTTCCCGATCGTGTGAGGTCGATCATGTGCCGCCGACTTCACAGATGTCAGAAGATTGGAGAGAAAGTCTTGAAGGAAGAAGATGACGACGAAAAAGAAGAAGCCATCTCTTAAAATTCAAGATAATCAGTTGCACTTCAAGCTATAGTCGCCATCTTCTCGGAAGACGATTCAATTACTTATACATTTTTTTTTTTTTTTTAATTCTTAGTCTATTTTATTTTACTCATTTTTTTTTTTTTACATTTGACTAGTTTGCTGCTTTGCTTTCTTGGAGACCTGTTGTGAATGTTTAAAAGGGTGTCTTTCCTTTTTCTTCTTGGTCTCACAATGAGGTCTTGATTAATGCTATCTAACTCATCAGTCACGAAGTCCTATCTATGCATGTACCTGTCTGCACAGATCCATTGATTTCTGTATTGATCTGTTTCTTCTTGCCTACCTTGAGGTTTTATAGATATATCATTTTATTTGTGATTCTGTATCCATGTAGCTATCCGTCTGTTCAAATTTCTTTATTCAGGAGGTTTTTGCATACACATCTATCAATATATATAGTCAGTTCATATCTATCTATTTAATTCCATTCGTATCTATCTATCTATTTATCTATCTAAGTCTCTTCATATCTATTATTCACTTTCTATCTATCTATCTATCTATCTATCTATCTATCTATCTATCTATCTATCTATCTATCTATCTCAGTCTCTTCGTATCTATCTATCACAATCTGTTCATTATCTATCTATCTTTAACTATCCTCGGATTTAATTTCATTTATATATATATATATGTATTCATGTATTATGTCCTTTATGCATATATATGTATCTCTATATATAGTCTCTTCATAGTTATATATTAATTCCGTTCGTATCTGTCTATCAGCTTGTCTCTTCATACATAATTTATATATATATACATATATATATATATGTATGTATGTATGTATGTATGTATGTAAATGAAAAAGAAAGAAAAAAGGAAAAAGTTTATATATATATATATATATATATATATATAGTAAATAGAAAATACATTCACATATATATATATATATATATATATATATGTGTGTGTGTGTGTGTGTGTGTGTGTGTGTGTGTGTGTGTGTGTAAATGGATTTTCTATTTACTCACTCGAAGATGGCATAGAGGTAACATATCTGACTAAAGTCAAATTAGTCGGGTTTCGATCCCGGTTTAAAGCAATCGGTCTAGCCACACTGATAAGCTGTGATACAGCGAAACAGTCTGCCAGTGAATGACTATATATATATATATATATATATATATAATGACATCTACCTAGAAAATATACTACAGTCAACTGTGTTACTACAAATTGATAAAACTACACAGTGAGTATATATTTTTCGAGTGATTTCTCTCTTTCTCTCTCTCTCCCTCCATCTCTATATATATCTTCAGCAAAATGAATTATAGCACTCAGTACTGTCTGCGAATGACATAATTTAGCTCTTGAAAATATATTTCAATTGAGTACTGTTGAGTGATAAGCTAATTCTATAAACAACAGCCACCTGCGTTAATGCAAAGCTCTTCAGTAAAATGGATTAGAGCACTCCGGCTGTTGGCATTTGTTTACATTCGTAAAAACATTACACTAGATTTAGCTGTTTCACTCTGACGAATGAAGATAGCTCAGTGGTAAAAACTCTGACTGATGGGTTTGGTTTCGATCCGGGCTTGAGCTATTCGGTTGTCTAGTCGCACTGAGGAGCTGTGATACAGCGAAACAGTACTGTCTGTGAATGACATAAGACATATAAATATATATATATATATATATATATATATATATATATATATATATATATATATATATTTGTTTGTTCTCATTTAAGCACTGGTTTGTCTGTTCTAGTTTCCTTATTCCAGTCCCGTCATCACCAATCGACCTGTCAGCATTCGCCCATATCCGCGTTTAATCTATGCCCAGACCAACATTTTTTTTTCTCTTTGTCCTTGTATTGTCCGAATCTGGCTCCAATTTTAATCGGCTTCCCAGCGCCAAAACGAACGTCTTTATTTCCCCCTTTGTCGATTCTTGGAACAGAAACCCACTTGGCTGAAAAACGACCAGTCTTGGGCACAACTCTACCTGACCTGACAATTGTCTGGAATATCCTGGAGCCTTAGACATCAGAGGAATGCAATGCATGTTGCCTGACATAAAGGTAAAAGCTATTTTGTAGGGTTTTATGTCGGTAACATCAGAGTTATCACCAGGGCCCTGTGCAACATTCTCGTGCCCACACGCGAATCTATGATACGCGGCGCCGACGCTAGTACACCTGATTTAATAAAAAAAAATTTATTAGAAGTTAATCATCTACACTAATAGATCATGGTGCCAGATAGGTGAATGATTCAACTAGAAAATGGAAAATAAGTACAATGTATTTAAAAATCTAAATTAGACACATGTGATAATAAATGTTGAAAATTATAACATAAATATGTTATAAAATCACTACAAAAATAGCCATTTTGTCTCAACACTTCTTGTGAATCAACACCAGCACTTGATACGAAACAAGTAGTGTTGAAACAAAACGACTATTATTGTAGTGATTTTATAACACATTTAAAAAAGTCAATGTTTTTCGGCAATTTTTATCATCGACCTTTTCGAGTTAAAATGTTGAATATTTGTAAAAGACATTTAACATTATGTATAAAACTTATATTGCCCATTTTTGTAGGATTTTATAACATATTAATGTTATAATTTTCGATTAAATTAAATTTGCTTTACTATGTATTGAGCACTATTGAAGAATAGTATTGGTTCGATTACTGGAACTTATTCCGTATACACCAATCTTATACTTGGGCTGGGTCACTAACACACTAAAAAGAGAATGTCTCATATCGAGACTAACATCGAAAAACGTAAGAAAAAAAAATTAATTATTTTTAATAATATGTGGAAATATCCACTCTTTGCCTGATGAAGATCGCGAGACAAGAAACCCGCGTAGCAAAATTATGGAAAATAAAGCTTAATATATTACATTACAACCAAAAACGTTTGCGATTTCTCTCTTCTTTTTAATATACACACTTTTCTCTCGTTGGAACTACTATAACCTCTTCCGTATATATATATATATATATATATATATATATATATATATATATATATATATATATATATATATATATGTATATATATATATATATATATATATATGTATACATATATATATATATATATATATATATATATATATATGTGTGTATATATATATATATATATATATATATGGAAAATAATTATGGAAAATAAAGCAAAATATTTTTTTAAAAATCCACATTACAACAAAAAACGTTCGCGGTTTCTCTCTTCTTTTTAATATACATACTTTTCTCTCGTTGAAACTACTATAACCTTTTCCCTTTATATATATATATATATATATATATATATATATATATATATATATATATATATATATATATATATGTATGGTGACCAGAAAAACAGGAATTTTTGAAGTGCGTATTGCCAAACATGAGCAAGTGGCAACACTGCGAGACAGTGACCTTGAGCAAGTAAACATTTCGCCATTTTAGTAACGAGAATGAAATTCACAGTATCCCAGCTGAGATGTTGCAGCAGTCAATGAGGAATCTCAACAGCGGATTTCAAGAATGCATTCGTACAGGAAGACGCCATCTACAGGACGTAATTTTAAAAAAATGAAAATTCCATCATTGTTTCTTAAATGGCATGTTTTAAGGTTTCAATTACTATGAATTAAATATTTTTCTTCCATCACTCTTGATTTTATTGGATTGTTAAAAAGTTCCCGTTTTTTCGGGTCACCCTATATATATATGGACTGGTCTATACGGAATAAATTCCAATAACCAAAAATACTATTCTTAAAGGGGTGCTCATTACAGAGTAGAGCAAATATAATTTATTTGAAAATTATACCATAAATATGTTATAAAATCACTACAAAAATAGCCATTTTGTTTCAACACTTCTTTTTAATCAACACCATCACTTGATAAGACACAAGTAGTGTTGAAACAAAACGACTATTATTGTAGTGATTTTATAACATATTTATGTTATAATTTCCGAATAATTATATATATGTGTGTGTTATTTGCTTCAAATTTCCCAAGAATTAAATTAAATTTTGGCATTACTCATAAGGTAGTGATATGCCGTTAAATAACATAATCAATCAATCACTCCCCAAAATGGAAATTAATTACGACTCAAGCTAACAAAAACGTACATTTAATGTTTGTACTTAACTTTGTGACACTAGCGTACGCAATCTTAGTCATCATACATATGCAAATATCTTTTTGTTTCCTTTATTTAAATCTATGCCAGCAGGCAAATTTAGTGAGGATGTTATCGATTTTAATGTGACCTCATTAGTGGATGACTTCCTCAACTTTCATTATATTATTTACTGTTGTTCACGTGGTAAAAAAGGTTTTCTTTCCTTTTTTTTTTATTTTTCCATACTTGAAATATCTCTTCTTTTTTTGATCTCTTTCTTATTTTATTCATTTAATTGTAGCTTTTATTGTTATTTTTGCTTCGTAAAATTCCTTTGCCGACCTTTCTTTCTCTCTTCCCCGGTTTTGCTTCGTTTTCTGTGTATACCATTACAGTGTTTGATAAAGCTACAATTGAGGGCTGGCTGATGCAGGGTGTGAGAATGAAAAGCGGGGTCGGGCTGTGGGGAGGTTTAGCAGTTACAGGGTTGCAGCTGTAGTTTGTAATATTCAACTTGAAGAATCGCGATAGACGGAACGATGGGATTGTCATTAATGGCGACAAGTAGAAGGGAGTGACAGAAGAAAAAAAAAAAAAAGAACGTAAAAATGAAGAACGTAAAACGGAAGTGGAAAGAAAAGTGGGAAGACAAAAAAATTCTGCGGTAAGGAACGCTTGGGAAGAAGTGAAAGCAATTTGAAATATTATGGTTGAACGATATGAGGGAAGAAAAAGAGTGAGAGAGAGAAAAAAAGATGAAAGCTATCAGTAGGTTTTGCCAAGCGTAAATAGTTTTCAAAATATCGAATGGGGAGGGGGATATATATTTAGAAAGAAGAAAGAATGGAAAAATATGAATGAAAGGAAACATTTGAAAAATCATTAAAGAAAAATATTACGATTGAATGAAGAAGATATGGCAGACAACACTAATAATAATAATAATAGTAATAAGAGTAATAATAATATTAATAATAAACAGATACGAACAGACTGAGATAGATAGATAGATAGATAGATAGATAGATAGATATATAGTGAAGTGACTGTGATAGATAGATAGATAGATAGATAGATAGATAGATAGATAGAAAGAAAAATGAGGGAGATATATAGATATAAAAAAATTATATACATATAAAAACTGAGACAGATAGATAGATAGATAGATAGATATGAACAGACTGAGATAGATAGATAGATAGATAGATAGATCATGAACAGGCTCAGATAGATAGATAGATAGATAGATAGATAGATAGATAGATAGATACGTACAGACTGAGGTAGATAGACAGATAGAAAGAAAGAAACAGACTGAGGTAGATACGAAGAGATTGAGATAGATAGATAGATAGATAGATAGATAGATAGATAGATAGATAGATAGATAGATAGATAGATAGATAGAAAAATGAGGGAGATATATAGATATAAAAAAATTATATACATATAAAATCTGAGATAGATAGATAGATAGATACGAACAGACTGAGGTAGATAGACAGATAGAAAGAAAGAAACAGACTGAGGTAGATGCGAAGAGATTGAGATAGATAGATGGATAGATAGATAGATATGAACAGACTCTCATATATATTAGGTAATCCAATAAGTTCTGTCCGAATTTTATTTTTTTGTTAAAATGAACGAAATTTAAAGAGTATGTTATAATGTCTAATGGAGCTGAACATTATTTTTATGTTTAGATGCATTTAAACTGATCAAATTTTATTTCAGAGATCAATAAAATTAACTTTTGTTTGATTAAAACCCTGCTAACATGGAAGTATCCAAGAATCATTTGAGGAACATAATGCTTTATAAGTTCAAGAAAGGAAACTCAGCAGCCGAAACGGCTAGAAACATTCACTCAGTTTATGGAGAGGAATGTGTGAATGAAAGAACTTGCATAAGATGGTTTGCAAAATTCAGAGGTGGAGATTTCATCCTTGAAGATGAAGATCGAACCGGACGTCGAGTTGAGTTTGATGAAAAGCTTCGTGAAGCAGCCCTTGAAGAAAATCCTGCTTTATTAGTTGAGGAATCGGTAGTGGTTCTCAGTTCAAACCATACAACTGTTCATCGTCATCTTCAACAACTTGGAAAAGTTCCTAAACTTGGAAAATGGGTGCCTCAAGAATTGTCTGAAAACAACCTCAAATCCCGAGTTGACATCTGCTCTTCTCTCCATTCTCGCCAACTTGTTTCACCTTTTTTGGATAGACTTGTGACTGGCGACGAAAAATGGATCTTTTATCGAAATGCTAAGCGTCGTAGACAGTGGCTTGGTAAAGGCGAAGGACCCTAGCCACAGCCGAGAAGGGAACTTCATGGGCAAAAGGTTCTTCTTTCAATCTGGTGGGATTGCCAAGGAATAATCCACTTTGAATTCTTACCACATAATGCAACAATTAATGCTCAAATATACTGTCAGCAATTAGAGCGTTTGAACCAAGCTTTGAGGAAAAAAAGACCTGCTCCAGTGAATCGAAAACAGGTGATGTTTCATCAGGACAATGCGCGACCACACACAGCAAGAATCACGTCACAAAAGATCGAAGAACTTGGTTGGGAGAAAATTCCTCATCCACCTTATTCTCCCGACCTTGCTCCTTCAGATTACCATTTGTTTCGTAGCTTACAGAATCATTTGGAAGAAACAGCTTTTGTAACACAGGAAGAGGTTAAAACTGACATTTGTGAGTTCTTCGAATCAAAGCCAATTTTACAGTAATGGAATTAGTAACCTTGTTAATAGATGGATGGAAGTCATAGATAATCAGGGAAAATACATTGTTGATTGAATCTGTAATTAAATGTAACATTTGGTCATATATTTCAAAATTCAAAATTCATACAGAACTTATGGGATGAGCTGATAGATAGGTAGATAGATAGATAGTGAAGTGACTGCGATAAATAGATAGATAGATAGACAGACAGATAGATACATAGTCAGGATATATGACGGTTCCGTATAGGATACAGGTTCGAATCTTGTCGAAAGACGAATATTTTCTATGAAAATTTCTCGGACATTCAGGCCGGTAAATGTTATTTAATACTGTTTATTATAAACAGAGCATTTGCTTAAATATTTGTATCTATAAAAAGAATGTATAAACATAAATATGTCTTAATATATATTAAAATATTTATATATATAGTATTTACATTAGTCGGACTATTGTCCTCATCTTTGTCGCCATATTTGTCACAACGTTTCGGCCGTTGTATGCTCCGGCCTTCTTCAGGTGGTTGGAATTTCGAACCGAACCCTTTATTTCGATCACTGGGGTAGACTGTTCTAGTTCCACGAGCCATGTTTGATGGATGTCAGTTATCAGTTATCTCCTGCTAATTTTCCCTCTGAAAGTTCTCCACTGCCTGAACCGGGTATTGAACTTACACTCTTTGGGTCTGTCACTGGATCTAACCAACGCCTTTATCCACTGTGCCATGTGTCCTGATAACTGACATCCATCTTCCAATGTTCTTTTGAACATTACGGTTAGAAGATGGATTAAACCATATGATGGTACGCTTAAGGTGTTTCTCTTTATTTTTGCCTTCTTCGTTTTCTTTTTTCTAAATACTCTAAATAGTAGCTCAGTATACTATATTATCAGTCATGCATTGACCGTGTAAAGGACAGATCATACTTTTTTTCGGTATTTGCATTTATGGTTGCTTAGTTCTAAAATTTTTATATACTTTATTTATCAAATATTTTTCATTGCTGGAGTTAGTAGGTAACCTAACTTTATGTAAATGATCTAAACTTTTATGAGGATGGTTTAATTCTTTACTGCTGTATCTATGGTTATATAGATCTATAATGCCTGCATTATGTCATCTCTGCTATATTCATGTGAAACATGGGTAGTATATCGCAGACACCTGAAGATAATGCAACATTTTCATCAACGATGCCTTCGGTTTGTGCTTAAAATCCACTGGATGTCACACACCGCTGATACTGTTGTTCTGCAAAGAGCCAATTCATTCTCTGTGGAAGCAATTATACACAAATACAGATTGTGATGGACGGACAATGTTATTCGTATGGCAGATGACAGAATGCTAAAACAATTAATGTATGGAGAATTGGAAATGGAAAACAGAGTGCAGCATAATCCTAGATTTCATTACAAAGATTGTATTGAAGAGTCATGATACAAGTGCAATATTAGCCAAGATAACTGGGAGGTAATCTGATTTACGTAAATTATCTATAATTTCATGAGGATTGTTTAATTCTTTACTGCCGTATCTATGGTTATATAGATCTATAATGCCTGCATTATGTCATCCCTGCTATATTCATGTGAATCATGCGTAGTCTATCACAGACATCTGAAGATAATGCAACGTTTTCATCAACGATGCCTTCGGTCTGTGCTTGAAACCCACTGGATGACTCTCACTTGTGATACTCTTGTTCTACAAAGGGCCAATTCAATCTCTGTGGAAACACTCATACACTAGCACAGATTGCGATGGACGGGCCATGTTATTCGTTTGGCAGATGACAGAATGCCAAAACAATTAATGTATGGAGAATTGGAAATGGGAATAAGATCGCAGCACAAGCCAAAACTTTGTTAAAAAGATTGCCTTAAAGAGTCGCTATGCAATTGCAATATTGGTCAGGATAACTGGCAGACTCTAGCTGAAAACCGGGTTTCTTGGATGCCCGACCTGCAGTAGGGTGAGCAAGTCTAGGTCGGACCTGACAAGGCATATGACAGGGCACATTGGAAGTGATGATGCTCAAAGTCTCCTTCCACCACCATGAGATGATTTGATATGCCACATATATCACAAGAAATGCAGATCAGTGGCTTGCTTTATTAGCCACTGTCGTTCACACAATCGATGAATAGAGTGTTGTTGGTGGGGTAACCGAAGGGCTGGACAGGTCAGTGATAGTCATACTAGCGTTGTTAGTCGACAGCTTAGATCAAGGACCAGCTTACTAAAAGAATATCCAAATGTTGGAAAATTTTTGTCTTTCTTTTCACCCGAAATTAAAGCAAACATACGACGATTATAACGGCTCATGATCAAACGTAATAGATATTCAATTTCTATTATATTTAACAATATATGTTTATATATATATATATATATATATATATATATATATATATATATATATATATATATATATATATATATATGTACTAGCAGCATGGCCTGGCGTTGCCCGTGCTTGATTCAAAAATCGTACGACTCATACAGCAATCGCTATCACTTGACTTAAAATATTTTTGCCCTTCCTTGTCTTTAAAGGAGTGGACTTTGCCGTGCTGATGTTGCTACATGCCTTACTTCTTGCCTATCTCAAACCGCGATTTTTTTCTAAGCTCTATACTAAATATTAAATCTGTTACGAAAAAAGAACTAAACAAAATGAACACAAAACGATCAGCTTTAAAAAAGGACTCGTAACTGGAAAAACCGAATGAAAAAAGAATGTTAACAACAAATACTTCTACACACCCAACCTAGTTCTGCGGAATCAGAATCAACGTTGAGTTTAAGCAAGCGAATGAGCCAATTAGAGTAAAGTGCCATGCAGATTTAAATTTTTCCAACTTGTGACGAATGCAGCTTTCGATTTCTTTTTTGTATGCTAGCATGCTAGTTAACATTCATGTCAGTCAGCTGTTGGCTCTCACGCTGGCCAATAGAATCTTCCTGCCTATATGTGGCAGCCAGCTTTAGGCTCTCAATCTGGCCAGTAGAAAATGGCCGCAAACTACATGAAACTGCCGTAGAAGCATGAAAAAATCGATTATTTCCACTATCGATGGGAGTTGGGAAATGTAACGTCGGTCTTGGACTTTCTACTAACTTGGAGCGTGTGCATGTAAATTTTGGTGCAGATCCGTCGAAAATTGCGGCCGTGCATTCGTTACACACACACACACACACACACACACACACACACACACACACAGACACACACACACACACACACACACACATACACACACACAGCCTTATATATATATATTTCATTGAATAATATAGACAAGTTTGTCTATTTATTTTAAGTAAGTTCCTTTCATATCGTCTGATAAGCTTAATAACATTATCATTAAAAGAAGAAAGAAAATCACAATATTGATACATATTTTTTAATGTTGTCTAAGCTTTCGGCTTACATAAGCCATTATCAAAGATGACAATTGCATTACAAAATATTTGACAATATAAGGAAAAAACAATATTGATAGTCTGTTTTTGTTTACATGGAAGATTTCCAAGCATCGACAAACTCGTGCATACGAGACGCTGGAAGCGAAAATCGCACCGCATATATATGCTTTGAAGACCGACCTGCACTAGGGTGTGCAAGTCTAGGTCAAGACATGACAAGGCATATATCAAAAGATACATAGGAAGTGATGTTGTAGGGAAAGGGCCCTGTGTGAGATGGCGTGTGTTTTGGTTAGCCATGTTAGTTGCGTGTTGAAGGGCCGTTCCCCACAATTATTTATTTTTGTTAGGAAAGGTGTGGAAATCATTAGCAATGATGAAATACGAAAAGGAACATGGAGTTAAAAACATAACAATTGAATTTATTAAGTATTGAAATTACATGCATGCGAACTGAAAAGTGAGACTGAGTTGCGTCCCTTTCATTAGGTAATTATTTGTACCTAGACTCATAACGAAAGAGTTTATATTTAAAATGCAGTTTAGAGATTGTCTATGTCGCATGTTAGAAATTGTCTATTGGACAAGTTGTTAAGAGTTCAGAGATTGTACTTGCGTGAAATGTCGTAAAGTTCTTTAACGTCTGACTGCGTTAATCAAGACGGGAGTTCCTTGAGAGTTACATTTTGGGTGTGGTATTAGCGGTCAAAATTGTCTGCTGTTGTTGTTGTCTCGCGTTGACAAACTCTGCTGTGTTGTGCTGGTCTCCTCGTGGTGACACGTGTTCTTGGATTTATATATGGTCGTAGTCACGTGTCTCGGCTCCGGATTGAGCTGGCGCCGAAATTGATCGTGCGCGTGGGAGAGATCTGATTGGTCGATACTGACCAATCAGCAAGCTAGATTGACGGTGATTAACCAATGAATGCCTGTTGATTATCTGTAAGTATTATGTTGGTAAAATCGTAACAGGAACAGTGCATTTCCTAGCAGAGGGTAAACTGGTTGTCGTGGACGAGTCTACAATGTTGATTAAAGATTTCTTCCACAACCCGGAGATGATTTGATTTGTCGCATAAGTAACAAGAAATGCAGATCGATGGCTGGCTTTATCTGCAACTGTCGTTTACACAACCAATGAATACAGTGTTATTGGGCGGGGGGGAGTTTGACTGAGAAAAATGAACATGTCAGTGAAGGTCACACTCGCTTTGTGGGTCGACAGCCACTATAGATCGCTGGCATATGGTTTGCAATAGCCAAAGTCACATCTAGAAAGTCGATCACTTTAGAATCGGTAGTTGTGATAATATTTACCTCGGGATCCTTGAAGAATATTATCAGTTCTTTTCTCAATCATATATATATATATATATATATATATATATATATATTGAAATGGACAAAGTCCGACAATTATTTAAAGACATTTTTATGTTTAACATTGTTTTTATAGATACAAATATTTCAATAAATGCTCTATTTTTAGTG
The DNA here is from genome assembly GCA_964036315.1 of Acanthosepion esculentum. Classification (NCBI taxonomy): domain Eukaryota; kingdom Metazoa; phylum Mollusca; class Cephalopoda; order Sepiida; family Sepiidae; genus Acanthosepion; species Acanthosepion esculentum. The sequence continues at coordinate 55,122,650 of OZ038519.1, read as the reverse complement.
AACAGTATTAAATAAAATTTACCGGCCTGAATGTCCGAGAAATTATCATAGAAAATATTTGTCCCCCGACAGGATTCGAACCTGTATCCTATACGGAACCGTCATATAGCCTGACGTGACTTTTAACCGATTCGGCCACAGAGGATCGGTCGGTTGGCAAAGTCGAATTTACTGCTTATAAACTTCAATCTTCCATGAATCTCTCACGTACATTCATCACTGCTCATGGCGTATCCAAATGTAAACAATTGACGTCACACATTAATTAAAGACATTTATAAGCAGTAAATTCGACTTTGCCAACCGAACGATCCTCTGTGGCCAAAAAATCGGTTAAAAGGGCACGTCAGGCTAAATGACGGTTCCGTATAGAATACAGGTTCGATTCCTGTCGGAAGACGAATATTTTCTATGAAAATTTATCGGACATTCAGGCCGGTAAATGTTATTTAATACTGTTTATTATAAACAGAGCATTTACTTAAATACTTGTATCTATAAAAATAATGTTAGATATAAAAATGACTTTATATATATATTATCAGTTCTTTTCTCAATATATATATATATATATATATATATATATATATATATATATATATATATATATATATATATATATATATATATATACTTGTTACACATATATATATATATATATATATATACATTCCTAAACTAATTTTACGGAGGAGAATTACATATATCTCTATACAGACCGGTGTCCTTTATGTCGAAAATAAATCTCATCACCTCTCAGGGTAATGGAAATAAGACAGTACTGAACTGTTATCTAATATGGGTCCCTCTACAGTCCCTAGCAGTCAATGCTTGACCATCTCATCAAAGAAGGGGAAGAGAGTTCAGATGTGGTTCTACAAAACGATGCCGAGAATGCGATGGACTGAGCACGTGAGCAACGGCAAAGATTTAAAAAAGAAGACGGCTTGGAAAATTGAACACTCACAGGACATATTAAAGACAAGGGGGAACAAAGGAAAGTGGAACATAATTTAGCTAAAAGATGTAAATAGTTGGCAGAACAGGGGTTAGGAAAGAAACAAAAAAGACAAATTTACCGTTTCTTGATTTAGTTTTCTTGATAGTTTTGTGGCATTATTATCTATTTCGCCACTGTTTTCAAGATAATAAACGAAATCTCTTACACATTAACGGGCTTCTTTTGATGAAGAATAATTTTTTGCTGCTTTTTTTCAGGTCTCATTACGAGTTGTAACATTTATTCGTGTATAGTTGCAAGATACTTAAAAAGCCCTATATTTCAATCATTATTATTATTATTTTTATTATTATTATCATTATTATTATTATTATTATTATTATTATCGTGTGTGGTATCATCTTGCCAGAGAGTAATTTTAAGTGCTTAAATAACAAGTCCGCTACGGGATCAATAAAAAGAGGGAGAGCGTCTGGCGCAGTTCTGCACTTAGTTCAATGATGTACCATACGTGATCCACGCTTAGGCGATCATGTATCTTTCGATACATGACTGACGAGGCAGATTTTTTTCCTCCACACTAAGTTGCCATTACTTTCTGCGGTAGACCAGTTGCCATCCAGGGCTATAGAACCCGGTCTATCCTGCTATTTACCCATAGCTGGAGGGGAGAAGAAGAGGATTCATACCTTTCCCAAGCGTATTTACATTATACATACTCTATTCTCTCAGTAATGCTTGCCTTCATTCATGACCACTGACAATCCCTCTCTTCCTCATTTTATTAGTAATCAGTCAGTCAGTTATGTGCCATGCGTGATACACGCTTAGGCGATCATGTATCTTTCGATACATGACTGACGAGGCAGATTTTTTTCCTCCCCAGTAGGTTGCCATTACTTTCTGCAGTAGACCAGTTGCCATCCAAGGCTATAGAACCCGGTCTGTCCTGCTATTTACTCATAGCTGGAGGGGAGAAGAAGAGGATTCATACCTTTCCTATAGGTATTTACATTATACATACTCTATTCTCTTAATAATGCTTGCCTTCATTCCTGACCTCTGACAATCCCTCTCTTCCTCATTTTCGATGCGTTCCTATAGTAAAATCATTAGTAATCAGTCAGTCAGTTATGTGCCATGCGTGATACACGCTTAAGCGATCATGTATCTTTCGATATATGACTGACGAGGCAGATTTTTTCCCCGCAGTAGTTTGCCATTTCTTTCTGCAGTTGAACAGTTGCTATCCAAGGCTATAGAGCCCGTCACGTCCTGCTATTTCCCCATAGCTAGAGGGGAGAAGAAGAGGATTTATACCTTTCCCAAGGGTATTTACATTATACATACTATATTCTCTCAGTAATGCTTGCCTTCATTCCTGACCATTGATAATCCCTCTCTTCCTAATTTTCAATGCATTCCTATAGTAAAATCATTAGCAATGCATTTATATTATACATATAATAGCCCTATTCTATCAGTAATGCTTGCCTTCATTCCTGACCACTGACAATCCCTCTCTTCCTCATTTTCAATGCGTTCCTATAGTAAAATCAGTAGTAATCAGTCAGTCAGTTATGTGCCATGCGTGATACACGCTTAGGCGATCATGTATCTTTCGATACATGACTGATGAGGCAGATTTTTTCCTCCGCAGTAGGTTCCCATTTCTTTCTGCAGTTGACCAGTTGCCATCCAAGGCTATAGAACCCGGTCTGCTGTGCTACTTACACATAGCTGGGTGTGGGGAGAAGAAGAGGATTTATACCTTTTCCCAAGGGTAATAGCACGTAAGTGAATGGATTCGACTGCAATTCGAACTCGGCTCTCCGATTCCTCAATCCGAGCCTCTATCCATGATGTCTGGTCTTTTTGCATCCATTTCCCTGTCTGTTAGAATTGGGAAATCCTATATTATAATGACTCCATCACCATTTCTGATGCTCGTAACCATTAATGAAGATTATCCTTATAAACATCGGTTTTATCAGAGCGTTCTGATTAATGCATAGGATTATCTGTCTAGCATTGTTTTATCCTTGTTTACCTTTTTCATAATTTTTGCTGCAACAGTTGGTTCTTGAGTTCTGTTTTGGCTTTCTACAGAATCTACTAAATATACTGTTATGGGAACTTACACATAATAGTAATGGACTATCCCGGACACCATAAATACTACTCCTCAAGAGGAAGCAATAGTGTGACTCAGTCCTTTTTGGACGTCTCACCTATCAGGTCGAACTCTGCCTCTGAGGCAGAGGGGAACTCTCTGCCTTTGGGCGGAGAGGAACCCGGACGAGGTTCCGCCGAAGGGCAGAACCTCGTTCGGGGTGGTTGACCGCCCCGATCCCGTTTATACGGGTTCTACGGGCAAATTTGCCCGAGCCTACGGGCTCGGAAAGCCCACATTAAACCGGCCTTGTGCCACATTCGACACACGTGGGCGTGTTGTTAAACATAGTGTGATTCAGTCCTTTTTGGACGTCTCACCTATTCGGTCGAACTCTCTGCCTCTGGGGCAGAGGGGAACTCTCTGCCTTTGGGCAGAGAGGAACTCGGACGAGGCTCCGCCGAAGGGCAGAGCCTCGTTCGAGGTGGTTGACCACCCCGATCCCGTTTATACGGGTTCTACGGGCAATTTTTGCCCGAGCCTACGGGCTCGGAAAGCCCACATTAAACCGGACTTGTGCCACATTCGACACACGTGGGCGTGTTGTTAAACATCGTGTGAGTCAGTCAGAGACAGAGTCGCGTTCAGACGATTACTGTAAGACATTGGAATAGTGATACTGGTCGAGACAACATAGTTCTCTCTAACCTAACCTGATTGTTATTACTAACACTTCTACTTCTTTTGTACATATTCCTATTTGTAATATATCTGTGTTATTCCATACCTCTGTTCGGGTTATTCTTCATTGGTTCTACCTTGGACCATCACCGTGGTACAAGGAATCTGGATCATAACAAGAACAGTCTAGGAATGGACATACGAAGTACTAACATATGGACTGGATCGTGTTTCATTGCGAAAATACGAGAAAAGTAAATAATAACGGAATTATTCGTTTTGTTTCAATTAATTTGCACAAGTGTATATATATATATATATATATATATATATATATATATATATATATATATATATATATATATATATGTCCAAATGAGAGAAAGAACAAATTGAGTTATGAGACTATCCCGTACACCATAAATACTGCGCCTCAAGAGGAAGCAGTAGTGTGAGTCAGACACAGTGGCAGTGAGTCAGTCAGAGACAGAGTCGCGTCAGACGATTACTGTAAGACATTGGAATAGTGATATTGGTCGAGACAACATAGTTCTCTCTAACCTAACCTGATTGTTATTACTAACACTTCTACTTCTTTTGTACATATTTCTGTTTGTAATATGTGTTATTCCATACCTGTGTTCGATATATTCTTCATTGGTTCTACCTTGGACCATCACCGTGGTACAAGGAACCTGGACCATAACATATACCAACAAAAAATCTTCAAAATGGACATATTTTCCCCGACTGAATGTCTACTTCTGCTGCTCAGTTTATTTCTTCGAATCTACATTCATGCCAGAAAATGAAGACAGTTGACGTAATCGCATATAAGTAAATTAGAAACAATCTATACATCAAAGGATGTGACTTTATCTGCTCCTTCGTGTCTCTGTATGTAACAATTAGCAACCCAGACATCAATACGCATAACGAGAATAACTGATGGTCTGGCAACACGGTACACGTTTTTCATTGAGTGACACCAAACATTTACCCTTCGCACATAACCGTCAGATAATTGTTAAATTGCTTTAAATATTCAGTAGATGATTATTATTATTATTATTATTATTATTATTATTATTATTATTATTATTATTATTATTATTTCCTTTGATATCTGGCGTTTACAAATTTCTTTCCGGGTCCGGCTCAGGGACCTACGGTTAGAAATGGTATCATGACACTTTCCACTGCAAAGAAAAAAAAGTCATAGATACAGCCCTTCGTAAAGTGTTGGCTGTACTTATCAGAACAATTTTTTGTATCTCTTTGAGGCATGAACTTCTAGGGATCCTTTCAATTAGTCTACTGGAATCTTTTCCAACCAGTCCAAGGGCTCCAACTACAACAGGGATTGTTGATGTTCCCATGTGCTACATTTTTGAGATTTCTATTTCAAGGTCCTTGTATTTTGACAGGTAATTGTTAAATTGCTTTAACTATTCAGTAAATTATCATTGTTATTATTATTATTATTATTATTATTATTATTATCATTATTATTATTATCTCCTTTGATTTCTGCTGTGTACTCATTTCTTTCTGGGTCCCGACCAGAGACCTAAAGTCAGAAATGGTCTCATGACATTTGCCACTGAGCAGTTTTAAAAAATATATCGCACATATTTTACATAGTAAAATGTGAGCTGTCCGTGCAAGAACACTTTTTAAAAAATTTCTTTAAGGCATGGGCTACCAGGAATTCAAACTACATAGAAGTCTGCAGGGACTGCCATGTCAATATGGAGGCACATTTTTTGCTTTGCGATCTCTAAACACGATCTCAGGGCGATTAGCTTTGATTGTTCATTTTGTGTGTTTTGTAATGTTCTATAAAATTGTTACAAGTCCTATTATTATTATTATTATTATTATTATTATTATTATTATTATTATTATTATTATTTTCTTCCGCACGGTTTTTCGTTTTTTACCGAAGATCTTGCATTATTCATACGACCTCAGACAACACCGTTCACAGAATATTTACAAAGCCCAGCAAGGCAAACTTTATTATTATTATTATTATTATGATTATTATTATTATTATTATTATTATTATTATTATTATTATTATTATTATTTCCTTTGATTTCTGGAGTGTACACATTTCTTTCTGTATCCCGACAAGAGACCTAAAAGTCAGTAATGGCATCATGACATTTTCCACTGAGCAGTTTTGAAAAACAAATAACATATTTTACATAGATAAAGCCCTGTACTTGCGAGAACAATTTTCGCCTTTCTTTAAGGCATGGACTGCCAGCAATCCCTTCAATGATTCTACTGGAATCATTTCCAATCAATCCGAGGGCTCAAACTACAATGAGGAAATTGTCCAGCATTCACTGCCATATAGGAGGACTGATATTACATAACAGTTCAGTACATTTTCTTTGTTTCTCTTGCTTCAAGTCGCTTCTTCTTCTGAGAGGAGATTGTCCAGCATTCTGCCATATAGGGGGACTGATATTACAGAACAGTTCAGTACTCTTTTCTTTGTTTCTCTTGCTTCAAGTCTCTACTTCATCTTTGAGGAGATTGTCCAGCATTCACTGCCATAGAGGAGGACTGATATTACATAACAGTTCTGTACTCTTTTCTTTGTTTCTCTTGCTTCAAGTCTCTACTTCATCTGTGAGGAGATTGTCCAGCATTCACTGCCATATAGGAGGACTGATATTACATAACAGTTCAGTACTGTTTTCTTTGTTTCTGTTGTTTCAAGTCTCTTCTTCATCTGTGAGGAGATTGTCCAGCATTCACTGCCATATAGGAGGACTGATATTACAGAACAGTTCAGTACTCTTTTCTTTGTTTCTCTTGCTTCAAGTCTCTTATTCATCTGTGAGGAGATTGTCCAGCATTCACTGCCATATAGGAGGACTGATATTACATAACAGTTCAGTACTGTTTTCTTTGTTTCTGTTGTTTCAAGTCTCTTCTTCATCTGTGAGGAGATTGTCCAGCATTCACTGCCATATAGGAGGACTGATATTACATAACAGTTCAGTACTCTTTTCTTTTTTTCTCTTGCTTCAAGTCTCTACTTCATCTTTGAGGAGATTGTCCAGAATTCACTGCCATAGAGGAGGACTGATATTACATAACAGTTCTGTACTCTTTTCTTTGTTTCTCTTGCTTCAAGTCTCTACTTCATCTTTGAGGAGATTGTCCAGAATTCACTGCCATAGAGGAGGACTGATATTACATAACAGTTCTGTACTCTTTTATTTCTTTCTAATGACATTTTTCTGTTTCTTACTACCTTGCTTAGCTTTTGGAAGGTAATTTGTGTTATTCAAAAGCACCTTCAATTCGTAGTATTATCGTGTTGAGAAAACATTTAGGACTGACAAAAAACGGTTAATTTCTGAGAGAATGGTAAAGGAAAATTGTTAGAAATGTCTTCAAGAATCCTCACTTAACGACAAAGGAAATTCTCAAAGATGTAAAAACATCAGGGTTGAATGTATCGACGAAGGCAGTCACCAGATGCTTTCATCGAGCAGGACTTCGACCTTGTTGCCCCAGGAAAATTTCCTCGCTTAAGGCTAAACACCTAAAATGTAGATTAGCTTATGCTTGATGCCATCTAGAACATGGGAGAAAATATTGGAATTCTGTTTTATGGTCAGATGAAACCAAATTAAAATGATTTGGTCACATGAACTCCTTTTATGAATGGAGGAAAGTAAACAACACCCACAAACTAAAAATGACCCTCCCTACGTTTAAGCACGGTGGTGCGAGAATTCTGCTCTAGGGATGTCTTGCTGCTTCCCGACCAGGAGAACTAGTGAAAGTACAGGGTATTATGCATAAAGAGCAGTATTTGGATATTCTTAAAAGTAATATGAAGCAAAGTGCACGAAAACTGTCTTTGGGGTGACAGTGGACGTTCCAACATGACAATAACACGAAACACACGGCACGAATTGTTACAAAATACTGAGATGACAGCTAAATTAAGGTACTGGCACAAACCGCACAAGCTCTAATTAAACCCCATTGAAAATTTATGGACATATTTGAAGAAAAAAGTATGTATATTCAGTATTACTATTAGTTACTTTAGAAAGAATTTGTCTAATCTGGTGATCGATGAGGTAGTTAGGAAAACCATTGTTAACTAGCGTCTGTTTCACATGATTTAGTTCTTTAATGAAAAGTGGATGAGAGGCTGAATTCTCGTGTGCTCTCTCAAGAAAAAAATTATAACTACTATTTTATATGTAAGTGGGCATTTACTCTTAAAATTAAGGTGTCAAGTGTTTCTGCTAGTGGGTTTTTTTGTACAGAGAAGTTGTGAATAGGTTGTTAGTGAATTCAACGAGAACGGCTAAGAATGGGAGATTCATTTGTTTTACGAAATTCTTAAGTAAAGTTTAAAACATCGTCTACAAAGCTTACCCTCCACAAAGTCCTTGAACTAAACATTATAAATTTATGAACATATTTGAAGAAGAAATTAAGGCTAAACAAAAAGTCCTTCTAATTTGGATAAACTAGAAGCTACTGCCAAGGACGAATAGAGCAAAATACCTATCTGTGGGTGTAGGAATCTTGCAAGGAACTACAGAAAATTGATTAAAGGCTATAATCAAGAATCAAGGTAATACAATTGATTATCGAGTCCAGAGGGCCAATAATTTGGTCCTATGTTTTTTTTGGTGTTTTTTTGTAGTTTTGTTTGACTTTAAAACTTAAAAAATGACTTTATAAAAACTGAAAAATCCTTGAAAATGGTTAAATGTATAGCCGAAAGCACTCGGATAAAAAGAACATTCGGACAGTTTTTATATAATTTATCATCCGAAAAGAAAAAAAAAATTATTAAATCGCATGAGAAATTGTATAAAAAACTAAATAAAAACACCTTATCCGTCATATTCAATGAAATGTGCATGAAAGAAGGATTGCTGCCTAAATACACAAATATATATGTATGCATATATATATATATATATATATATATATATATATATGTGTGTGTGTGTGTGTGTGTGTGTGTGTGTGTGTGTGTGTATGTGTGTGTGTGTAATTAGGCAGCAATGCTTCTTTCATGCACATTTCATTAAAAACGACTGACAAGGTGATTTTATTTAGTTTTTTATATAATTTCTCGTGCGATCTAATAATGTTTTTCTTTTCAGATAATAAATTATATATATAAAAAAAAATATTCGGACAGTTTTTATATAATTTATCATCTGAAAAGAAAAACATTATTAGGTCGCACGAGAAATTAAATAAAAATATAAATAAAAGCACCTTGTCAGTCGTTTTTAATAATATATATATATATATATATATATATGTGTGTGTGTGTGTGTGTATATATATATATATGTATATATATATATATGTATATATATGTGTGTATATATATATGTATATATATATATGTATATGTATATATATATATATGTATATATATATATATGTATATGTATATATATATATATATATATATATATATATATATATATATAGAGAGAGAGAGAGAGAGGGATATATATATATATATATATATATATATATATATATATATATATATATATATATATATATATATATATATGTATCCTGAGAGAGAGGGAGATAGATGAATCTATGAACACGCATTTTCCTCCTCTAATGTCCCTTGCTGCTTTCTTTGGAGGCCAAACAATTCCTTGACTTTTTTTTTGCCATTCCCAGCCGTTAGTGAGTCATCCAATTTCTCGGCAAATTCCTTCCGAGTCTCCCTGGCTCGGAAGTTGAATTTCCTCATTTGCACTTTGTCTAAATAAACCACCCATCCCTTGGGAAGTTGTTATTCTAGAGAATCAGCGGTCATTGTCCCCCCGACTCGTGAATGTCATAGAAAAACACACAGGGAGCAAAACACGAAATTCTTGACACGCCGGAAACTTAAGCGTATAAAATAAATAAATACATGGATTTAGCGCTGGAAATTAAGTAGCTATGTTCATAAGATCCATAAAAAAAATAGCATACCATGAATAAAAAAGGCCTTAAACTTGATGAAAATACTTTTTTTCGTCTAAATGTTAATGTTATTAGTAAGAGGAAAGCTCAAAGTATTTTTTAAAAATTTTTTAGTAATTTCTAGCACGTCCAAAATTTTCGTTAAAAATCTAGAATTTTTTGGAATCTGAAAAATTGACACTAAATCAATCGTCAACCATGTTTTTAAAACCTTTTGTTTACAAAAGTGAAAGTCTCCGTTTAAAATTCATTTAATAAATCAATTATGATTTTTTTTAAAATTAATTTAAGAAAATTAGAAATCATAAAGTTTATTTAATATATTTTGAAACAAAGATTACTTATTTTCTGCGCTGAAAAAATATTCTTTCAAATGAGAAAAAGTCGGTCTTCTTAACAGCGATGTTGATTGACGAGTGATATCTTACGGGAAGAAAGTTATGGTACGGAAGGTCATAAGTGACAGTTTACCTTTACGTGAACAACTTATTTACCTCCTTATATTTAAGTAGGCATAGCATGATAAAAACGGCCTTAATCTTGACGAAAGCAGAATTTTATCGCCAAAATGTTTATGTTACTATTAAGGGGAAAGAACAAAGTAACTTTTAATTATTCTTTAAAAAATTTCTGTCTTTAAACTTTCAGAAACTATTCAGGAATGGTAGAAATTATTATAAATGATTTTTTTTTTTAGTCATTTTATATATATTTATTACCCACCCCACGATAAATAATTTAATGAAAACTCTAGAAATTCAATGTTGAAGCACGCAAGTCATTATATACAAAATCAAGTCACGTGATGTTTTTATTGTATCATGTCTCTTCCGGGCTTCCGTACATTTGAATTATAACTGTTTTTATTGACACAAAAGGCAAAGAACAGTAAGATTTTTGTAACTGTTGGTTCATTGATTGTAAAAAGCTTGTGCAATTTATAATCTGTACAGATAGATGTAATTAAAAACCCCGTTAATTACAGGATTGGACATTTACACTAATTTTACAATATTTAACAACTTTAATGTAAAAATAATAATTAATTTATGAAATAACAATTAATTCTTTAAAAATTCATTTTTCATCGAAAAAGTTTTTTGCCTTCAGACAATATTATGCATATTCAGTAAACAAATAAAAGCAATTAAAAGCATTTAAAATTAAATAACATCTTTGTTCTATTGCGTTTTTTATGTTACAATTCAGAGCTGATTTTAGGTAGACGAGGTCGGATTTAAAAGAAAACAAAACATGATTTACTTTCCTCAAAGCCTTGTGTTTTTAACTAATATCATGACTTGCGTACTTCGACATTGAATTTTTAGAGTTTTCATTAAATTATTTATGGGGGGTAACATATATATATATATATATAAATACTAACATATCTACAACAGATCCTAGCAAAAAAATTAAGTTAATTATATACTACACTAAATCTAGTATATCCAACTCAATTATTCGCAATGATTCTTCTCCCCCGGTTAGCGATTTGAAAAAAAAAACAACATAGTTTACAAATTCAGGTGCCCTTTGGGAGACTGTATCTCCAACGAACTAAATAATATCTATGTTGGTCACACCACAAACTTGCTTTCACGACGCTTGACACTACATTTGAATGATAACTCTAACATTTTTAGGCATTTAAAACAACATGCCTGGCCGCATACCCAATTCCGGAAAATCCTCGTCGAAAACACAACTATACTTAAACATGAAAACAATAAACAAAAACTAAAAATTATTGAAGCTATATACATAAAACAGTTGAAACCTAACCTGAACAAAATAAACTATGAAATCTCCACAAATATCCTTAAATGCCTATAATTAGTAACAGAAGTCATTGGTTCATACCAACGGCTTTCCATACTCACTACTCATCGGATTCACTCCCTCGTGATCATGTGTGAAGTCATGAGCTGTTGTGCGATTTTCTCTTTCAGCGTTTTATATGCACGTGTTTATCGTTGCTTGGAAATCATCCATGTAAACAAAAACAGACTATCATCAGTTCATGTATTGCTTAATATATTGTGTAATTGTCATCTTTGATAATGGCTTATGTAAGCCGAAAGCTTAGATTGGATTAAAAATATGTCTCAATATTGTGATTTTCTTTCATTGTTTAATGATAATGTTATTAAGCTTATCAGACGATATGAAAAGAACTTACAAAAAATATATAGACAACACTTATCTATATTATTTAATGAAACATGTATGAATATATATATAAATATATATATATATATATATATATATATATATATATATATATATATAAAATATTTTTATAATGACTTTAAAAAAATAACATATTTATAATAATTTCCATCATTTCTGAATAGTTTCTGAAAGTTTCATTAAAATCTGAGAATTATTTCTATTTTTGCAAGATTTTCAAAATTAATGTCTGTTATAAAAAACAATGCACAAAAATTCGCTATGTTTCGGTGAGGACGAGAAACAAGGTTTTTCAATCGAAAGTTAGAATGTTCTAATAAAGACAAAATTTTTTTTTTTTAAATAATTAAAAATTACTTTGTTCTTTCCTCTTAATAGTCACATAAACAATTAGACGATACAATTTTGTTTTCGTCAAGTTTGGGGTCATTTTCATCAAGCTATGGTCTTTTTTTAGCGATCTCATGGAGGTACCTAAATTAAGGCATTGTGTTGATCTAGCTGAAAAATAAATATATGATAATCTGAAGATATCAGTGAATCTGTTTATATATATATATTTCAAAACATGGTCAAGATATTATGTCCATGTTCAAAGTTAATATTATTAAGTGTTGCTTTGTTTGTTTTTATTAATAAGGCTTCCATTATTTTTAGCCTTTTTTGCATGTAGATGATGCTATTATATTAGTGTTGTCAACAAGTATGTTACGAATAGTGTCCGGTAGGTCTCCATGAATATTTAAATGAGATCTAATTGAGCTATCCCTCTCTCTCTCTCTCTCTCTCTCTCTCTCTCTCTCTCTCTCTCTCTATATATATATATATATATATATATATATATATATATATCCTCTCTCTCTGTATATATATATATATATATATATATATATATATATATATGTGTGTGTATGTCTATATTTCTGAGATGAGGTATTATGTACAGTATTTACATTATTCGTACTATTGTTCTCATCTTTGTCGCCATATTTATTACAAAGTTTCGGCCGTTGTACGCTCCGGCCTTCTTCAGGTGGTTGGAAATATGGAGACAAAGATGAGGACAATAGTCCGAATAATGTAAATAATACAGATATATATATATATATATATATATATATATATATATATCAATTATGTGGTGCGGGTTCAATTTATATTACGCAAATCATTCATACGAAAAGCGGATAATGAAGTTAATGATATGGAAAGAATCACTCTTGCAAACAATTTTTAATAATAAAATACATTAACCTCGAATCCGTTAATGAATTGTATGATCCTTGTTTATAAATTCCAGTTTTATCAGGTCTTTTTTTTTTGCGAGAGTGATTCTTGCCATATCATTAAGTTCATTATCTGCTTTTCGTATGAATGATTCGCGTAATATATATATATATATATATATATATATATATATATATATATATATATATATGCGTACAAGTATATGTAAACCGAGGTGTGTAACATATTCGAACGTTTACCATAGCAATAAAGACAAATCAGCGAGAGGCCAACAAACTTTCACTTGCGTGGCATGGTGTTGCATGGTGGAAAACAATTAATCCCCCAGAAGGCCGCGAGGTCGCATTCGAAATCTGTTGAGGCTGGACAGCGAAGACAGAGCAGCCCCTGCCCAGTCAAGACATGGCCGCAACAGTCTATGCCTTGTCTGATCTGACTCTCGCAAAGAGTGAAGGTCTTGCTGTGTGTCAAATGATTGGCTTCTTAAATATCATTGCCTTCGGGGAATCTCTATTTTCAAAATGGAGATTGAACAAAAATTACGGAGAAAAAGAAAAGGCAGTTAAAAAATGGAAGCTTCCGGTGACAGCGGTGACAGATGTCATAATTGTGTGATGGAAGAGGACTGGAGTTGTTTAGGAAAAAGAATTGATAGAGACGGACGGTCGTGTGGGGAGAAAAGAGTGGGAGGTATATAGAGAAGATGGCATTAAATGCTTAAATTGCAATAAGTGTTCTTCAAATATATATTTTTCTTTTTATTCTCCTTCTGTTTATTGTTGCTGTTGTTGTTCGTCTTTCGTTTACGTCTTATTTTTTCTCTCCATTTTTCTCAGTTTATTCGTTGTACATTTAACTTTCTGTCTTCATCATTTTTATCCTTTTTCTTTCTTTGTTTCTGTCATTTTCTTTCTATCGATTTCATCGTTTTTTTTTCTATCGTTTTCTTTTTCAGGCTTTCATTCTTACTTTTTATCGTTTCTTTCTTTCTTTCACTTTTTCTTTCTTTCTTTCTTTCAATCATTTTCTTTCTTTCTTTACTTCGTTTTCTTTCTTTCATTCATTCTTTCATTTTCTTTCTTCCTGTCGATTTCCTTCTTTCTTTCAATCGTTTTCTTTCTTTTTTCTATCCTTTTCTTCATCTTTCGGTCTTTATCTTTCTATTGTTTTTTCTTTTTTATCGTTTATATTTTCATTCTTTCAACTATTTTTTTTCTTTCCTTCTTTCTTTCCTTCTGTCTTTCTTTCTTTGTATCTGAAATAGTCGCTTCATTATTTTTAATATGTTTTACTGTTTCTTTCCTTCTTTTTCTTTCTTTCTTTATTTTTCAGGATTTCATTCTTATTTTCTGTCATTTTATTTCATTCTTTCCATCATTTTCTTTCTTTTTATCATTTTCATTCTTTCCTTCTCTCTTTCTTTCGATTTCCTTCTTTTTTTCAATCTTTTCTTTTATCTTTCTTTCTTTGTATCTTTTTCTTTTTTATCGCTTTCTTTTTCTTTCTTTCTTTCTATCGTTTTCTTTTTCATTTTTTCTTTCTTTCAGTCGTTTTTATCATTTTCTTTTTCTTTCTTTCGACCGTTTACTTTCTTTCTTTTTTATCGCTTTTCTTTTTCTGGCTTTCATTCTTACTTTCTATCGTTTTCTTTCTTTCTTTCTTTCTTTCTATCATTTTCTTTCTTTCTTTCTTTCATTTTCTTTCTTTTTGTCAGTTTCATTTTTTCTATCGTTTTCTTCTTTCTTTATATCATTCTTTTTTTCTTTCTTTTTCTGGCTTTCATTCTTTCTTTCTTTCTTTTTTCTATCGATTTCATTCTTACTTTGTTTCGTTTTCTTTCTTTTTTCTATGGTTTTCCTTATTATTTATTTTATTCCCTACCTTCTGTCGTTTTCTTTTTTTTTATCGTTTTCTTTTTCATTCTTTCAATCGTTTTCTTTCCTTCGTTTTATTGTTTTCTTTTCTGGCTTTCATTCTTACTTTCTATCGTTTTCTTTTTTTAACCTTTTCTTTTTCTTTCTTTTTTTCAGTCGTTTTATTTCTTCCTTTCTTATTATGTTCTTCTTATTCTTCTTCCCTTTCTTTCTTTCTTTCGTTCTTTCTTTCTTTCTTCCTTTGTTCTTCATATATTCTTCAAATTTATTCTATGCATTTATTCGTTTATTATCAAAGTTATCTTTATTTTGTCACATTTCTTTCTTTCTTTCTTTCTTTCTTTCTTTCTTTCTTTCTTTCTTTCATTCATTCATTCTTCAACCAATATTTGAATTCTTTTATTACATTTGGTCATTCATTCTTTTTTTCTTTCCTTTGGTAAATTTATCTATTTTTATTTTTTTCTTAGTTTATTTTTCATTCCGAATTTGCCTTCATTTCACTCTTTATTTTCCATCTTTCTCAATTTTTTCACACATCCTTTTATTTTTATTCTTTCTGTCTTTCTTCTTCATTATTTTTTCTTTAATTCTTTCTTTGTTTTTTCCAACCATTATTTCTTTCTTTCTATTTTCTTCCTTTCTATCTTCTTCCTTCTTTCTTTCTTCTCCATTATTTTTCTTAAATTCAATCTATGTTTTTGCCTTCCGTAATTTCTTTCTTTGTTTCTTTGTTTCTTTGTTTCTTTCTTTGTTCTTCTCCCTTATTTTTCGTTAATTCTTTTTATGTTTTTGCCTTCCGTAATTTCTTTCCTTCTTTCTTTCTTTCTTTCTTATTTTTCGTTAATTCTTTTTATGTTTTTGCCTTCCGTAATTTCTTTCTTTCTTTCTTTCTTTCTTTCTTCTTCTCCCTTATTTTTCCTTAATTCTTTTATTTTTTTGCCTTCCGTAATTTCTTTCTTTCTTTCTTTCTTCTTCTCCCTTATTTTTCCTTAATTCTTTTTATGTTTTTGCCTTCCGTAATTTCTTTCTTTCTTTCTTATTTTTCGTTAATTCTTTTTATGTTTTTGCCTTCCGTAATTTCTTTCTTTCTTTCTTTCTTTCTTCTTCTCCATTATTTTTCCTTAATTCTTTTTATGTTTTTGCCTTCCGTAATTTCTTTCTTTCTTTCTTTCTTTCTTTCTTTCTTATTTTTCGTTAATTCTTTTTATGTTTTTGCCTTCCGTAATTTCTTTCTTTCTTTCTTTCTTTCTTTCTTTCTTCTTCTCCCTTATTTTTCGTTAATTCTTTTTATGTTTTTGCCTTCCGTAATTTCTTTCTTTCTTTCTTTCTTCTTCTCCCTTATTTTTCCTTAATTCTTTTTATGTTTTTGCCTTCCGTAATTTCTTTCTTTCTTTCTTTCTTTCTTTCTTTCTTTCTTTCTTTCTTTCTTTCTTTCTTCTTCTCCCTTATTTTTCCTTAATTCTTTTTATGTTTTTGCCTTCCGTAATTTCTTTCTTTCTTTCTTTCTTGCTTGCTTTCTTTCTTTCTTCTTCTCCCTTATTTTTCGTTAATTCTTTTTGTTTTTGCCTTCCGTAATTTCTTTCTTTCTTTCTTTCTTTCTTTCTTGCTTTCTTTCATTGTGTATTTTTCTTCACACGTTTTTCATTCTTTTACCTTATTTTCCTTTTTTCCTTCTTTCTCTACTTTTTTCTCCCCCTTCTTATAAAATCGATCCTGATCCAAGAACCATTTTTACTCCTTCATCTCCGCCTGCTAAGCTTGTATTTATTCCTTAGCTCTTTTATTCTTTGATTCTTTGATTATTTTATTCTTTGATTCTTTTATTCTTTGATTCTTTTATTCTTTGATTCTTTTAATCGATTATTCTTTATTAAGCTTTTAATTTATTTTCATCTAAACTGTCAGTTTCATTAATTCCATTCCATATAAAAATGTCAACACAGGGGTTTTTAGTTGATTTTGCGAGTAAAAAAAAAAAAGATTCCTCATGAACCCTAATCTCTGCTCCTTCTGAAGTATCAATGAATTTTCAATTTTTGTAACTTTACAAGATGCCGATGACAGGTTTGAACCCGAAACATCAGTTACACCGAGCTTCATGTGACTCTAGTTTAAAAAATGATCACAGTGAAAAGAGTTAGGGATCCTTTGGAAATCACACACAAATGTACTTCAATTGGTAATATTTGTTCATTTTCCTGACCACTGATAATTCCTTACTTCCTTATTGTATCGTAAAATTATTAGCATGCATTTACATTATACGCATGATATGTCAGTTATAGAAATAATGCTTGCATACATTCCTGACCGCTGACAATCCCTTTCTTCCTGATTTTCAATGCATTCCTATAGTAAAATCATTAGCAATTCATTTCCATTATACATATAATAGCCCTATTCTATCAGTAATGCTTGCATTCATTCCTGACCACTGACAATCCCTTTCTTCCTGATTTTCAATGCATTCCTATAGTGAAATCATTAGCAATGCATTTCCATTATACATATAATAGCCCTATTCTATCAGTAATGCTTGCATTCATTCCTGACCACTGACAATCCCTTTCTTCCTCATTTTCAATGCATTCCTATAGTGAAATCATTAGCAATGCATTTGCATTATACATATAATAGCCCTATTCTATCAGTAATGCTTGCATTCATTCCTGACCATTGACAATCCCTTTCTTCCTGATTTCCAATGCATTCCTATAGTAAAATCATTAGCAATTCATTTCCATTATACATATAATAGCCCTATTCTATCAGTAATGCTTGCATTCATTCCTGACCACTGACAATCCCTTTCTTCCTGATTTTCAATGCATTCCTATAGTAAAATCATTAGCAATTCATTTGCATTATACATATAATAGCCCTATTCTATCAGTAATGCTTGCATTCATTCCTGACCATTGACAATCCCTTTCTTCCTGATTTTCAATGCATTCCTATAGTAAAATCATTAGCAATTCATTTCCATTATACATATAATAGCCCTATTCTATCAGTAATTCTTGCATTCATTCCTGACCACTGACAATCCCTTTCTTCCTGATTTTCAATGCATTCCTATAGTAAAATCATTAGCAATTCATTTGCATTATACATATAATAGCCCTATTCTATCAGTAATGCTGGCATTCATTCCTGACCGCTGACAATCCCTTTCTTCCTCATTTTCTATGCATTCCTATAGTAAAATCATTAGCAATGCATTTGCATTATACATATAATAGCCCTATTCTATCAGTAATGCTTGCATTCATTCCTGACCGCTGACAATCCCTTTCTTCCTCATTTTCTATGCATTCCTATAGTAAAATCATTAGCAATGCATTTGCATTATACATATAATAGCCCTATTCTATCAGTAATGCTTGCATTCATTCCTGACCACTGACAATCCCTTTCTTCCTGATTTTCAATGCATTCCTATAGTGAAATCATTAGCAATTCATTTGCATTATACATATAATAGCCCTATTCTATCAGTAATGCTTGCATTCATTTCTGACCACTGACAATCCCTTTCTTCCTCATTTCCAATGCATTCCTAAGAGTAATTTTTGCATTCAACATTTTATTGATCAAAAGTTTACAGAAAATGTGAGAATCAGATGTCATAAAACTATTAATGAAAACAGATGATAACGATTGACATTGCATTTAAATTTTCGAAGACCAAAGTTGATTGTCAAACAAGGAAACCGGAAGTTCCACGAGCGAGTGATGCGAGAGGAAAGTGTTATCAGAAAACATACGGTTGCATCTAGCCTTTTTAACAAGTGAGACCTTGTCAACAATCTAGTACTGCGCTTACATTCATAAAATTAGATTCCAAAGAGTTATGTTCTTCAGAATAATCACCATGACGGAATTTATAGAAAAGACACAGGGAATCACAATTACGGCAATGAAAAAGTAAGTGAAGCTAAGATGCCAGGACAGATAACATTGCAGATTCTTCAATGGATTTTCTCAAGTATCTCTAGATCCATAGCAGAAGCATCAGACCAAATGTGGCAGCAATATTCAATGCACGGACAAATGGTAGACTTATAAATGTGGGGAAAATGACTGAAGCCAAGATGCCAGGTCAGCACTGATAACATTGCAGATTCTTCAATGGATTTTCTCAAGTATCTCTAGATACATAGCAGAAGCATCAGACCAGATGTGGCAGCAATATTCAATGCACGGACAAATGGTAGACTTATAAATGTGGGGAAAATGACTGAAGCCAAGATGCCAGGTCAGCACTGATAACATTGCAGATTCTTCAATGGATTTTCTCGAGAATCTCTAGATCCATAGCAGAAGCATCAGACCAAATGTGGCAGCAATATTCAATGCACGGACAAATGGTAGACTTATAAATGTGGGGAAAATGACTGAAGCCAAGATGCCAGGTCAGCACTGATAACATTGCAGATTCTTCAATGGATTTTCTCCAGAATCTCTAGATCCATAGCAGAAGCATCAGACCAAATGTGGCACCAATATTCAATGCACGGACAAATGGTAGACTTATAAATCTGGGTAAAGTGACTGAAGTCAAGATGCCAGGTCAACACTGATAACATTGCAGATTCTTCAATGGATTTTCTCAAGAATCTCTAAATACATACCAGGAGCACCAGATCAGATGTCGCTGAAATATTCAATGCTCGGACAGATGTGTACGATAGATTCTGGCGAGAAAAAAAAACTGTCTAGTACGAACCAAATTTTCTATCATTACGTCAGCAGAAAATATTAAACTCGTATGTCTAAAAAAAAACTCACTTCTGAGTTTAGCATCAGCCATGCTGATGTAAAGGCTAATTTGTTCTTTTAGACAATTAAAAGAGAAATGTTTTGTTTTGTGGGCATTCAAATTAACAAGCCACTTCTTGCCCCAGTTAACAACAGATTGTAGGTCAGTTGGGGGGTGGTCAGCTCCAATTATCGATCCTATCTGACTTACCAATAAGAAAGGAGTAAATAATTGATGTAATGGAATAACCACTCACCCCCATGATTGATTACATTATAGGTAGTAAGTATTTATAAAGTCAACTGTCTACGAGTGACTAGTGTAAGGGCGAGAAGACGCAAGCATGTCCGACCTTCCAATTAGTGGCACTAGCTATTAGATTGACCTGTGTGTATAACTGTACCATATTGCATATTGTACTGGTTGTGTACAATAAACCTTTCTTCTAGTATCCACCTGGTGTTAAGTATTTATTCCCTTAGCACGGATTATAACAATAGTTTTGTCATCCGCGTAGATAGCGAGTTGAGGGCTGATTATCTCAGGATTATCGTTGATGAAAGTTAGGAACAATTCAGCCCTAGGGGAGACCTGCATTCATACAAAAAGACCTAGAAGAGTCTCTTTTCAAGTTAATTTTCATTTAGGGATTTGGATTAGATTAAGTCGGATCAAAAACGGGTCTAGTAATACCATAGCCTTTCAACTTGGGTAGACGTCCAGCCTGTGAAATACCTTCCAGATATCGAAAGCAACAGGTTGAGCTTCACCATTCTTATCGAAATCTTGATAAACTCTTTCACTAATAACCGTTTACACATCAGCATTTTACCTAGAGAAGCGAAATCCATATTGTTTATCGGAAAGAAGACACAGTGCAGTAAGATGCTTAACCAATCCAGAGTTAATTAGAGCGTCTAGTACGTTCCCAAAAAGACGTAGAAAGTTAATAGGACAGTAGTTAGAAGGACCAGATGTTTCGCTGGACTTCTTAAAGATTGGAACTAGAGTAGAAGATTTCAAACATGCAGGAAAGCAAGAAGAAGCAGGGCATTTATTTCAGAGTATAGACAGGGAACAGGAGACAGTCCAGGCTCACATTTCTGCTTTACCGGTTTTAGAGAAAAAAAATGATCAGCCACCGGTTCAACAGTGGCTAAACACTTGCGTCGTTTTTTGCTATTGGTTGTTCTTATTTTGAAGAGCCAATCAGAAAAGCTGTAATATTCTGATGCCATCGAACGTTAAACCAACATGTCCGTGCATTTTTATTGTGTTTTGTGCATGTGTTTTGGATAAAAAAAAATATAGTTTTTACCATGAAACGCGCAGACTCTTAATCTGGACTTTGGCCCCTTTTTTTATCTTGACTGGATCAGCTTTTATACATATTTACCTTGCCCCTCTATATTTTCTCGTTTCCCTCTCCCTTAGCGAGAGAGCTTCTTGATTTTGTCCAATGGGCAGAATACAGCGGCCTCTCCCTTTTGATGGTTGGACGGGTCCTACTAACATCAGTTATGTTTAGTTTACTTTGTGTTCATGTTTAGTTTGTTTTGGGGTTCATTCTCTCCCCCTCTAATTTTAGTCATTCAGAGATTTTTAATTATAAATTTTAGAGTTTTATGGCATAGGGCGCGTTTTGTAGGACCCCTTGAGATGATGTGGTATTATGGTATACGGAGGACTGATTGGTGACGGACAAGTTTTTATGGTGAATGTAGAAACTGTAATGAGTGAATGGGTCGTGAATCAGATGAGCTAGGTATAGGATAGTTAGTGAAGACCGGCCTCAATCGACCCCACTTTTCGGCCATGTGCCATAATTATTGTATACAGTAATAAATAAAGACTCTCAACCTGCACTGTCAGGGAAACAATAAGGACGTTATATTTTTTTATATCTACCGTGAAACATTACATACCGGTTATTTGCGAATTTTGACTCAGGAGCTCAGGAAGAATGATTAAAATGGTTCAGGAATGCAGGGCTCAAAGAGTTAACTATTGATTACACCTTAGGAAAGCTGCAATTTCGGTAATTGTCACGACCCAATGCATGTTTTCTCTTCATCTTTAAAAAATTTGCAAAATAGAGGAAATGTTGGTCATCAGTATTTCTCCTCATCATAACTTGTTCAGTTCAGCTCTACTGGAACACAAACAATGTATTCTGGCGCTAAAGTAAAGGCATGAATCATATTCTTCCCCTGCTAAGTATAATGCTTATATGTTTTGTAACTATTTGTATATCTACCGTGAAACATTACATATCAATTATTTGCGAATTTTGACTCAGGAGATCAGACAGAAGGGTTAAAATCGTTCAAGAACGCGGGGCTCAAAGGGTTAAAGAATACATATTTTTTTTTAAGCGTATCACCCCAAGCAGGGCTGGAGGCCACTATCACGCAAGGGGTTATAGAAGGGTTGGAGGAAGAGCAGATAGCAGTGGTAAAGAGAGGATGTGGAGAAAGAGAAATACAGTGGGTCAATCAAGGCAAGGGGGTTACAGAAGATTTGGAGCGAGGGCAGATAGGAATGAAAGGTGAAAGGATGTGGAGAAGGGAAGTGGATAGATCAAGGCAACTGGAGATGTCGATTGACGCTACACTTAAACCGTTGGAGATTGTATTTGTATATATATATATATATATATATATATATATATATATATGTGTGTGTGTGTGTGTGTGTCTTTTTTATTTCTTCGACATATTTTTATCAGTTTCAACCTTATTTTTAGTGGATATCCATATCTGAGAAGACGCTCCGTTTATTTTTTAAACAGTTTTTATTTTTGTCTGCCAGATGTGCTTAAAAATTAGTATAAAAACTTCCTTAATAGACAGAGGCCTCCGTGGCCGAGATGGATCTAACGACGGTTCGATTTCCGCCGGAGAGGGAATTTTTACTACATAAGATTTCTCAAATATTCAGGCCGGGAGTCGAAAATAACTACTGTTTAAAAACTAAACTACTAAAATATGGTATACACTACAAATGACGTCTAAAGATATATATATATATATATATATATATATATATATATATATATATATATATATATATATATATATATATATATATATATACGGGGGTTGGACAAAATAATTGAAACACTTGTTAAATATTAAATTTTTTTATTAAATATGGAGTTAGTCCTCCTTTAGCCTCACATACAGCTTTAATACGTCTAGGAATGGAATCATACAGCTTCCTGACTTCATCCAGAGGAAGTTTCAGCCATTCTTCCATTAACACCGGCTCCAGCTCTTTAAGACACGACGGTGGGGGATAGAGGCTCCTAACTTGTCGCTCCAAAATGCACCACAAATGTTCAATAATATTGATATCTGGAGATTGGAGAGGCCACTCCATGTTTTCTAGCTCACTTTCATGCTCTTCATACCAATTCTTAACCACTCGAGCGGATAGATTGGAGCATTATCATCTTGGAAGATGCAGTCACCATCAGGGAATAAAGTCTGGACCATTGGATGAACATGATCTCCCAAAATGTTCAGGTAATCTTTGCTGTTGATTCTACCATGGAGGGCATCTATTGGACCGAGACATTTTCATGATATGGCGGCCCAAACTATCACTGATCCACCTCCATGCTTAACTGTTTAAAGAAGGCAGCCAGGGTTGTAAGCTTCTTTGGGCTGCCTCCACACATAAATTCCCCCTGAATTTGGGAAAAGAGAAAAACTGGACTCGTCTGAGAATATGACTTGCTTCCATTGGTCTGCAGACCAGGAATTGTGATCTCTGCAACACTTCAATTTATCTATTTTGATGCTTCAGCCAGACATATAGCCCCAATTTATCTATTTCGATGTTTCAGCCAAACATATAACACTAATTTAACCCTTTGATATGTTGCAGCCATAACCCGCAAATTTAATGTCATAAGGTTAAGATCCAGGTTTAATTTTATTAATCCTCTTCCCTTTAAGGCTAATAACTTCCACCCTCCCCTAACCACTCAGTCTATACACCGGGAATGAATAAATCTGACGAAGTTTTCGTCAGTTGAAATAAATCTATCCCCCACCCCAATCTAAATAGATAGATAGATAGATAGATATGAAAAAAAGAGTTTTTAGTTATAATGTTGATTTCTTTTAGTGTACATATTATAATTTATTCATAATATATGCAATAAAACAAATACACATGATATATATATATATATATATATATATATATATATATATATATATAATGCCCATTAAGGAATTGTATTCCAGATTAATCAAAATTCGTAAAATAATTATATAGGCCACACTACAACATGTTTTACACGCAGACTTACTCTACACCTTTCTGACAATAGCTCAATTAGATTTCATTTAAATATTCATGGAGACCTATCGGAGACTATTCGGAACATACTTGTCGACAACACTAACATAATAGCATCATCTACATGCAAAAAAAGGCTAAAAATAATGGAAGCCTTATTAATAAAAACAAACAAAACAACACTTATTAATATTAACTTTGAACAGGGACATAATATCTTGACCGTGTTTTGAAACAAAAAAATGAAACATTTTATAAAACATACATATAACAAACTATTTCTAATTCTAACAGGAATCCTTGAAAATTGCTAAATGTATAGCCGAAAGCGCTCGGATAAAAAGAGCATTCGGACAGATTTTACATAATTTATCATCCGAAAAGAAAAAAAATTATTAGATCTCATGAGAAATTGTATAAAAAATAAATAAAAGCACCTTATCTGTCGTATTCATTGAAATGTGCATGAAACAAGGGTTATTGTCTAAATACTCTCACACACACACACACACACACACACACACACATATATATATATATATATATATATATATATATATATATGTAAAGAATGCATGTAACCATTTTTAAGGATTAAATATTTTAACAGTTAAATAAGAAATAGTTTGTTGCATGTATGTATTTATTTAATGTTTTCATTTTTCAAAACACGATCAAGATATTATGCCCATGTTCAAAGTTGATATTATTAAGTATTGATTTTCTTGTGTTTATTAATAAGGCTTCCATTATTTTTAGCTTTTTTTTGCATGTAGATGATGCTATTATATTAGTGTTGTCAACAAGTATGTTACGAATAGTGTCCGGTAGGTCTCCATGAATATTTAAATGAGATCTAATTGAGCTATGGTCAGAAAGGTGTAGAGTTAGTCTGCATGTTAAACACGTTGTAGTGTGGCCTATATAATTATTTACGAATTTTGATTGATCAGGAATACAATTCCTTAATGGGCATTTAAATTCGTAAATAATATTTGACCTATTTAATTTTGTTCTAGGAGGTGAATTATTATTTTTGACTATAAGGTTAAAGGTTTTAATTTTTTTTGTAATAAATAATTAATCTATTTTTTTGGTCCTGTCTACTGGTGTTATGCATTTTTTAATAATATTCTTAATTCTAGTTTCGTCTTGTTTGTAATTTAATTTGAAAACAAAAAGATATTGGATCGCATGAGAAATTGTATAAAAAACTAAAAGCACCTTTTCTGTCGTATTCAGTGAAATGTCAATGAAAGAAGGATTGCTGCCTAAACACACACACACACACACACACACACACACACACACACACACACACACACACACACACACACATATATATATATATATATATATATATAAATATGAAGAATAAAATATAATATATAATCACTTAAAATAATCCGCATTATAACGAAAAAACATTTTCAGTTTGTCTTTTTTTTTAAAATATACATTTTTCTCCAGTTGTGGCAATAATAACCTTTTCCCTGTATAAACTTTCTCTCTCTCTCTCTCTCCCTCTCTCTCTCTCTCTCTCTCTCTCTCTCTATATATATATATATATATATATATATATATATATATGTGTGTGTGTATATATATATATATATATGTGTGTGTGTATATATATATATATGTGTATATATATATGTGTGTGTGTGTGTCTGTGTGTATATATATAGTGTGAGTTCAGTCTTTTTTGGACGACTCACCTAGCCGGTCGAACTCTCTGCCTCTAGGCAGAGGGGAACTCTCTGCCTCTGGGCAGGGAGGAACCCGGACGAGGCTCCGCCGAAGGGCAGAGCCTCGTTCGGCGAGGTTGACCAACCCGATCGCGTTTATACGGGTTCTACGGGCAATTTTTGTCAGAACCTACGGGCTCGGAAAGCCCACATTAAACCGGCCTTGTGCCACATTTGACAGACGTGGGCGTGTTAATGAACATCGTATATATATATATATGTATATATATATATATATATATATATATATATATATATATATATAAACCTAATGAGCCAGACAAACCTACCAAGGTTTCACTTATGTAGATCATCAGGCTCAGCCGGCTAAAGAGGCAACAGCAAACGGCGTATATATAGGCGACAACCAAGACAACACCACGTGACCAAGGAAAAAAGAAAAAGAAAAGTAAAAGCGACACCGTGGGGGATGGGTTATAAATTTATTCAAATAACTAAAAGGGGAGGGGATAAAACCTTGGTAGGTTTGTCTGGCTCATTAGGTTTGACTAGGTCTGCTCTACGTTTGTATCGAGCTCTTTAGTTAGTTGTTTACTCGTATCGGGGTTTCTTTCTTTGGGCCTTGAACCTGTATCTGTGCGATTATTTCCGACAGACTTTCATGTTCCTGGCTCTTTCTTTCTTAAAACCCTTTTTCCCCTTCGTGATTGATTTGGCTATTGTTAAATGAAGAATTTGAAGGTTTTTCGACACGAGTATAGTTAACTATATATATATATATATATATATATATATATATATAGACAAACCTAATGACCCTGACGATCTGCCTAAGTGAAACCTTGGTAGGTTTGTCTGGCTCATTAGGTTTGACTAGGTCTGCTCTACGCTTGTATTGAGCTCTTTAGTTAGTTGTTTACTCGTATCGGGGTTTTTTCTTTGGGCCTTGAACCTGTATCTGTGCGATTATTTCCGACAGACTTTCACGTTCCTGGCTCTTTCTTTTTTTAAAACCTTCTTTTCCTTCGTGATTGATTTGGCTATTGTTAAATCAAGAATTCGAAGGTTTTTCGACACGAGTATAGTTACCTATATATATATATATATATATATATATATATATATATATATATATATATATGTATATGTATCTATATATATATGTGTGTGTGTGTGTGTATATTCACACGTTCGTTGTATAGGATTTGACATCAAAATATTGCGTGTTGCATATGGAAATAACCGATATATTTTTCATCTTCTCCTGTTAAGCTGAATTCCACCATCTTGTCTAACTTATCAACATGGTAGATTCTATCGCACGAAGACGCAGATGTAATCCCGTCTTTTCTTTTGTTACCAATTTCTTTCTCTCTGAAATTCCCCTTTGAAATATTTTAATCACTTGCTCTTCCTTCTCAGCCTTGCTCTCTCCTCTTGTTTCATCTTTCCCGTGTTGATCTCTCCCCTCCTTAATCTCCAACCTTCGGAGAGTGTCAATGCGTTTCAAGAAGAAAGTTAATATTTGTTGATGGACGCCCCGACAACCTTTCAGTGACGTCACTCCCATCATGGTTACTGCAAGTGTTTAATCAAAATGAAAGTGAGTCCATTAGATTTGTTTTTACTTTTATTGTTATTTTTATTTTGGGATATTTCTTTTTTTTTCTTTTAAGATTAAGATTTTTTTTCTTCTCGTCTGTCTTTTCTCCCTTTAAAATTTTATTCTTTTTCGCTTTTATTTTTAATTTCTACTTGGCCCGATCTTGCTTTTTTGTGGTAATTTTCAAAGATATATGAAGGAAGAAGGAATTAGAAAATTTAATGAAGGGGAAATAAAAAAAGGAAGAAAAATAAACAAGAAAAGGAAAACAGAGGAAAATAGAGATAAAGAAAGAAAGAAAGAAAGAATAACGGAAGTGAGAGAGGCACAAGAAGAAAGAAAGAAAAAAAGAATGAAAGTGTGGGAAAAGAAAGATTGAAAGAAGGGTTGGAGGAGCAAAAAAAAAGAAAGAAAGAAAGAAAGAAAGAAAGAAAGGAAAAAAAAAAGAAGTGATAGAAAACTGAAAGTATGAAAAAGAATGATTGTGAGAAATAACTGAATGAAAAAAACGAAAGAATGAATGAAAGAAAGAACGATTAAGATAAAGAAGGAAAGAAAAATTAACGAATAGAAAGAGAAAGATAGACAGAAAGGTTGTATGAAATAAACGGAAGAAAAAAGAAATGAAAGACAGAATTGAAAACGAAAGATATATAGGAGGAAAGAAAGAAACAAACAAGAAAGAAAGAAAGAAAAAGAAACAAAAAAAGAAATTATAAAAGAAAGAAAGAAAGAAAGGAAAAATGAAAAAGTATAAAAGAAAAAGAAAGAATGAAAGAAAGACAGAAAAAGAAAGAAAGTATAAAAGAAAGAAAGAGAGAATAAAAGAGAGAAAGAAAGTAAAAGAAAGAAAGAATGTATAAAAGAAAGGAAAAAACAAAGAAAGGAAGAAAGAAAGAAAAGATAAAAGAAAGAAAGAAAGAAAGAAAAAGAAAAAAGGAAAAAGAAAGAAAGGATAAAAGAAAGAAAGAAAAAGAAAGAAATAATGTATGAAAGAAAGAAAGAAAGAAAGGAAAAAGAAAGAAAGAAACAGAAAGACAGAAAGGATAAAAGACAGAAAGAAAGACAGAAGAAAGAAAAAGAAAGAAAGAAAGATTAAAGGAAAGAAAGAAATTAAATGAAAGAAAGAAAGAAATACAAAGAAAGGATAAAAGAAAGAAAGAAAGAAAGTATAAAAGAAAGAAAAAGAAAGAAAGAAATAAAGAAAGAAAAAAGAAAGAAAGAAAAAGAAAGAATGAAAGGATAAAAGAAAGAAATAATGAAAAAAGGAAAGTATAAAAGAAAGAAAGTATAAAAGAACGAAAGAAAAATGAATAACGAAAGAAAGAAAGAAAGAAAAAAGAAAGAAAGAATGAAAAAAGGAAAGTATAAAAGAAAGAAAGATATAATGAAATAGGAAGAAAGGATAAAAGAACGAAAGAAAAAATAAATAACGAAAGAAAGGAAGAAAGAAAGAAAAAGAAAGTAAGAAAGTATAAAGAGGAAAAAGAAAGAAAAAAGAAAGAAAGAAAAGAAAGAAAGTAAAAAGAAAGAAATATGAGAAAAAGAAAATTTTTTACTTTATTCGTGATTACTTCGTTCTTTCTAAATTTTTGTTATTTCTCCTTTTTCATTCTTTTCTTTCATTCATTCTTTCATTTTTCCTTCTTTTTTTTTTACATCTGCTTCTCTTTGTTTATGTGAATTTACCTCAGTTTGTTCTTCCTTCATTATTTTTCCGCCTTTTTTATTTTTTCCCGCTAAATTTTCTTTCTTTTTTGCAATTTTTCTGCCATTCTTTCTTCATTTGTATCAATCATTGTATTTTGTTTATTTGTCCTTTCTTTCTTTCGTTTTTCCTTTTTTTCTTTTTCTTTGCTTTCTTTTTTCTTTCTTTCTTTCTTTTCCTTTTTCTTGCTTTCTTCCTTTCTTTTTTCTTTTCTGCATTCTACAGTTATCTTTCTTTATATTTTCTTACTTCTCTTCTGTTACTTCCTATTATCAGTTTTATTATTATTTCTTTCGTTTTTTGTTCTTCTATCTATCTATCTATCTATCTATCTATCTATCTATCTATCTATCTATCTATCTATCTATCTATCTGACTCAGTCTGCTTATTATCTATCTATCTATCTATCTATCTATCTATCTATATATCTATTTCAGTCAGCTCATTATCTATCTATCTATCTATCTATCTCAGTCTGCTCATTATCTATCTATCTATCTATCTATCTATCTATCTATCTCTGATTCTGTTCATATCTATCTATTTATCTATCTATCTATCAAAGTTTGCTCATATCTATCTATATATCTATCTGATCATATCTATGTATGTATGTATGTATGTATCTATCTATCTAAGTTTGCTCATATCTATCTATCTATCTATCTATCTATCTATCTATCTATCTATCTATCTATCTATCTATCTATCTCATTCTTTCATATCTATCTATCTAATTTTTCTTTCATTCATTCATTATTCTTTCTTCCTTTCTTCCTTCCCTTTCTCTTTCTTTCTTTCTCCCTGCTTATCTCTTTCTTTCCCTTCTTGATTATTTTTCTTTCTAAATTGTTGTTCTTTTCACTTTCATTTTCCTCCTACTTCATTTTCCAGCTTCAAACTATCTGTTTGTCTCATCCACTTTTTCTTCCTCATCTTCGCCTCTTCTTCTGGTTTTCTTTCACCCCAAAAGACATTTAAATAACTTTAATTAACCAAGAACATTAAACATTTTATTTCTGTTTCTGAGCTCTGGTCTTACAATATGGCGGACAAAAATTAATTTGCTGCGTGAAAATAACCATTGAAAGCAAACGACAAATTTGAATTTCGCCTCGCAGACAAATATTCTCAATATCTTGACAATCTTGGAGTCAACGTAGTCAGAAGAAAATTGACTTTGCTTTTTATTTCTTTTATGGTGATTTTGCGGCTTCTTTTCTGTGTGGAAAAAAATTGGCGTTCGGAAGAGAAAAAAAAATTGATGCGAAATCAAAAGGAATGAGAGATAATGTTGCGTTTTTTTACTGACTTCAGCGTTACGCTCGTTCTGTCTTTTTCAGACTGTTTACATCTATCTATTTGTCTATCTATCTATCTATCTATCTATCTATCTATCTATCTGTCTGTCTTTCTGTCTATCTATCTATCTATCTATCTATCTATCTATCTCAGTTTGCTCATATCTATCTATCTATCTATCTATCAATCTATCTGTCTATCTATCTATCTATCTATCTATCTATCTATCTGTCTGTCTGTCTATCTATCTATCTATCTATCTCAGTTTGCTCATATCTATCTATCTATCTATCTATCTATCTATCTATCTAAGTTTGTTCATATCTATCTATCTATCTATCTATCTATCTATCTATCTCAGTTTGCTCATATCTATCTATCTATCTATCTATCTATCTATCTATCTATCTATCTATCTATCTAAGTTGGTTCATATCTATCTATCTATCTATCTATCTATCTATCTATCTATCTATCTATGCCTTGTCATATACATATATATATATATATATATATATATATATTTAGATAGATATATAGATAGATTTTTTGATTGATTGGTTGATAGAAAGACACTGAAATATATCGATCGATAGGTAGGTATGAATGGAATGTGATTGGGCGTATCTTATAAAAGAAGAATAACAGAATTCGCCTTTGTCTCTAGAAAGTACCTTCAGATATTGTTGCGCCAATGATCGGTATTGCTAATCCCAGCGAAAAATGAGAACACCGGTTTCAAATAACAGGATTTTGCGGAAGCTATTTAATGGTGTGCCTTCACCAATCCAAAGAGGGGACTAAAATTTCAAGCGTGTCAAACCCCACTTTTTAATGACACTTTGTTTTGTTTTTCATACGAACAGCCCATGAGTAAGGCATAGGGACCTTTTACCAAATCATCAGTGATAATCACACGCGGAAATCTAAAAAGGATGAAAAAAATTCTTGCTGAAAATTTGCAATGAAAATAGTTAAATTTCTTCTGATGAGTATCTTTATCATTCTTGTTTGACTTCGGCCTTCATCTATTTTTATGACTCCGGTGTCCGGATTTTCGGACTACGAATAAAAGTAACGTTCAGAGGGCTGTCGAACAAACAATATTTTAATGCGTGGTGTGAGTACGACTTTAATTCACAGAATAAACACAATATTTACAGAAATCCAGATGGAAATCATCGTAATAAATAGATAGATAGATACGAACAGTCAGAAATATATATATATATATATATATATATATATATATATATATATATATATATATATATATATATGAACAAAATGAGATCGGCAGACAGATAGCTATGAACGGAATAAGACAGATAGGTAATGAGTAATGTGTGATACATCGATCATGAGCAGACTGAGATAGATAGATAGATAGATAGATAGATAGATAGATAGATAGATAGATAGATCAGGATCAGACTGGGATAGATAGATAGATAATGAATAGACTGAGATAGATAGATATATAGACATACAGACAGACATATATTAA
>OZ038519.1:55045671-55088171 GCA_964036315.1 Acanthosepion esculentum | reverse complement strand
AGCAATCCTTCTTTCAAGCACATTTCATTAAAAACGACTGACCAGGTGCTTTTATTTAGTTTTTTATATAATTTCTCGTGCGATCTAATAAAGTTTTTCTTTTCAGAGGATAAATTATATAAAAATTGTCCGAATGTTCTTTTCCGAGCGCTTTCGGCTATACATTTAGCCATTATCAAGGATTATATTTCAACTGTTAGAATTAGAAATAGTTTGTTATGTGTATGTTTTATAAAGTGATACATTTTTTTGTTTCAAAACACGGTCAAGATATTATGTCCATGTTCAAAGTTAATATTATTAAGTGTTGGTTTGTTTATTTTTATAAGTAAGGCATCCATTATTTTTAGCCTTTTTTTGCAAGTGGATGATGCTATTATATTAGTGTTGTCGACAAGTATATTCCGAATAGTGTCCGGTAGGTCTCCATGAATATTTAAATGAGATCTAATTGAGCTATTGTCAGAAAGGTGTAGGGTTAATCTGCGTATTAAACGATTTGTAGTGTGGCCTATATAATTATTTACGAAAGTTGATTCTTGAGGAATATATATATGTCATGGAATTGATTAGGTCCGATAATTATTTAATATATTTTCTCTTTATACGATATTTTTATACATACATTGAAGTAAATTCTCTATATTTTAATTAAACAGCAATAATTACATTTCGTAATGTAGTAATTTATAAAGTCTCGAATAGTGGAATCGGAGAGGCGAGTTTCGGAATTCGGATTCCAATAACCCTGGGAAACTTATGAATCTTCTTCTTCCCCATCCGCCTCAGCTATTGGTAAAAAAGCAGGACAGACTGGGTTCTATAGCCGGTCTAGGAGAAGGAAACGTCCTAGAGAGGTTTGCGTTCCGTCTATCTTGCCCAAGAAACATAAAATGTAACGGGACAAAAATTACATTTATCTCCTGTTAATTTTTCCCTCTTAAAGTGTGAGTTCAATACCGGTTAAGGCAGTGGAGAACTTTCAGAGGGAAAGTTAACAGGAGACAACTGATAACTGACATCCATTAAACATGGCACGTGGAACTAGAACAGTCTACTCCAGTGAGCGAAATAAAGGGTTCAGTTCGACATTCCAACCACCTGAAGAAGACCGGAGCGTACAACGGCCGAAACGTTGTAATAAATATGGTGACAAAGATGGAGACAATAGTCCGAATAATGTAAATAATGTACATAATACCTCATCTCAGAAATATAGACAGAGACTCAATTAAGTTGAAAAATCGAATCATCCTTGATAATGGCTAAAGGTATAGCCGAAAGCGCTTGGAACTATAAAACATTTGGACAGTTTTTACACACTCTTAGTCCAGAAAAGAAAGCTGTTTTTCTAACACAACAAAAATTAAATAAAAAGTTTAACCGTAGTACCTTGTCTGTCGTTTTTAATGAAACATGCATATATATATATATATATATATATATATATATGTATATATATATATATATATATATATATATAGCATCATGAGAAGCAACGTCTACTTTCATAATATGTATATAATATTAAAAAAACAACTGAAAAGTTGCAAATTAAAAAAATTGAATGTTTTTTTTGTGAAAGTATTTATTTATATTTATATATATATATATATATATATATATATATATATATATATATATTTGATATTTCAGATCGGCTCCGATCTTTCATCAGAAATGACTGTTTTCAGAAGTTTCTGAAATATCAAATATATATATATAAAAATATAAATAAATACTTTCACAAAAAAATATCATTCAATTTTTTTTAATTTGCAACTTTTCAGTTGTTTTCTCTCTCTCTCTCTCTCTCTCTCTCTCTCTCTCTCTCTCTATATATATATATATATATATATATATATATATATATATGTTCTATCCATTATCCAAGTTATTCAACAGTCCCTTTCGTTTAAAATGTTATAATGCCAGATATATGTGTTGATATTCTGACTATTACGAGGCATTGATTTAAGCCAAGAATCAAAAGCTATTCAAGTATCAAATAGAATTCACAAATTCAAGTGAACAAGATATGGCTGCACAAGTGTTTTTTAGGATGGTGATTTGTAAGCGACAGTAAACCGCAGGAATAGATTATCATCCGATGTCGATTATGATGCTTTAAAATGAAAGACAGAACTTTTAGATAAGCTAAAGTCGTCGATAGATACGATATACAGAATCTTATAATAAATAAAAAGCCAGTTAAAAAAAATGACATTTGTTTGATACACTCTAATATTTTATTTGCTGTTTCCAGGCTGTTTTTTTTATTCGTTTCCGGAGATTTGGAAGCCATTTTTAATTTGTAAAAGGACTTCCTGGGCGAAGGCTGGATAAAAAGCTTGTATGCCACCCACTTCGAAATAAAAGATTTATTGATTTATTCATGTCGAATTTTACGAGTCTTTTAAGTTTGTTTTTTTTGACGAAATCATTTATTTGTACGTTTATAAATTGATTCAATCGACACGTAGCGTCTTGAGAGAATTCAAATAAAAAGGGTCTTTTTGAATTACGTATATTACTACATTCGTACAGAAATTAATAGCAAATAAATAATAAAAAGAAAATATCTTTTTGAAAAGGACAGAGAGACTGAATACAAATTTGAAACTTTGTATTTCGCTAGAGACGTTTTCACACCCGAACAGGGTGCGTCAGAACTATCTGGAACATATACTTCCCAGAAATACCTACCACAAAATGGTAAAATCTTAATTGGCAATGGTGACTACAACTATCTAATTTCTTACCCTTATGCGGGATATATATATATATATATATATATATATATATATATATATATATATATATATATATATAGATAGATAGATAGATAGATAGATAGATAGATAGATAGATATGTAGTCATCCACAGACAGACTGTTTCGAATAAGTGTGGCTAGACATCCCATCGCTTCAAGCCGAGATGGAACTCTACCAATTCGGCATCAGTTCGAGAATCTAACTCCTAAGCTATTGGATATATATATATATATATATATATATATATATATATATATATATATATATATAAGGCAGAAACACTAATATTCCATGGTTATAATTGTAATCGTATTCACGATCCAATTCATCAGACCTACAAATTCAAAAAGAAATCTGGTATATATATATATATATATATATATATATATAATATTTTTGCTCTGTCCTGGACGTTGAGCTCTACCTGGATTCAATCCCATTGGAAATTAATATATATATATATATATATATATATATATATTGACCACTAATATTATATATATATATATATATTTACTTGACGCCCCATTGAGTCAGGATGTGACACAAGGTCAGTTTATCTTGGGGAACCCGAGTGGAAACACTCGGGACACTGGTCTAAGCTGGTCATAGCTTGTCCAAGCTGGTCAGAGCTCGTCTAACCTAGTCATAGCTGTGATACTACCAGCACACAGGCCGGAGCTTTTACGATTATAAGAGAAACTGGTTTATTTTTAAAAAATTGAAGCTATTGATGCTTGGAGGGAGAAATTCTCTTCAGTGTCCGTTTGGGTTGACACTCTCATACACACAGGCATGCATACAGGTATACGCATTTTAATTCACACAAACCCACCCATATAAACAATCCGAGATGAGGCGCAAATACACACCCATGCGTTCGTGCGTATATACATACGCAATTGTAATTCTATTTCGGTGTCAAGACTGTATGTAGCGATGTCCTTTCAACAAGAGGCAGTTTGGGATGTGCTTGGGGGTGTCCCAAACTCATATGCATACAACTAAATATGTTAGTTCTATCACTGATATTGAGCACTCTCCAATAAATCTAGCGCGTTTGGGACTCCTCGACAGTGCGCATTCACTACAGAGAATTGAACCGGGACCGTTACGATACAACGCAAGGGTCATACCAGCGGGCCAGAGGGCCTCGGTGACGAAGAGGAAACTAACTAGTCTTAGCATATCGCAGCTGCAACTAATTCCGGTGTTGATATTCATACAATTATACATAAACGACTAGAACCAACCCCAAATGGAACGTCTTCTTTTTGTTAGTTTCCTCTTATAAGAGGAACGGTCTGAGTTCGATTCTCGGTAGTAGATTCGCATTTTTGATGAGGGCTAAATAATGGACGAAACGACTGTCTAATCATTTCTGCATTCTATTGAATATACTTGTACTAGACTCAATGAATTATTATGTGAAATTATTCAAATCTCCAAAATTTATATTACATATAAAGAGAGGCCCCTTTAAGATAGTTCTAAAATATATAAAAAATAAATTAAAAACAAAAATTAACCTGTCTTTAGAGATATACATATCACTCAAATTATTTATTCGTAATTTAAATGTATATATTCTTAACCGGGATTATGAGTCCGTGTCTTAATATGACAGTTCTCCAAGATATGTATGAATACACCACTAAACAACTGACCTATATTTTTAACTTTTCTTAGTTAGCTTTGACCTGTATTTTGATTAGTCAAAAGAGACACACCCATAAGATTTTAAAATCTGGTTCCGCCTCCTACCTAACTTTTTTCAAAAGTAAATCATTTTCAACAAAAGTTACCGGAGATTGTCTGATGACGTGATAAAAAAAGAATTTTAAGTCCCGAAACATGGAAATTTCCATGTCGCAATGTAAAATATTTTTAATTAAAGACATAGTTAAAAGTATAAAGCACTGTTTAAAAAAAAAAGGAAATGCTAAAGAACTGTGGAATCTACATCTGTTTGTTCTTTCTCTTCATTTGGACATATATATATATATATATATATATATATATATATATATATATATATAAAAAGTGGACATGGAAGTCAGCACTTAGAGGCGACAGTCTGTTTCATGCTAGTGCAATCCTCAGGCAACTGCCTGATGATTGCACTAGCATGAAACAGACTGTCGCCTCTAAGTGCTGACTTCCATGTCCACTTTTATATTTACACACGCTCTATCTCTGATATTGAGCACTTTATCCCATAAATATAGCACACTTTAAGACTATATTTCTTCATATATATATATATATATATATATATATATATATATTAGTGTGAGGATTTAATTCAAGCATGAAACAGACTGTCGACGCGTTGTGTTGACTTTATTGTCCAATTTAATATTTGCATAAGCTCTTTCTCTAAGACTCTTATGGTAAACACTCTACCCATAAATATAGCATAAAAAATCTTGGTTGCTATCGTTATATATATATATATATATATATATATATATATATATATATATATATATATATATATATGTATATATATATATATATATATATATATATATATATATATATATATATAGAGAGAGAGAGAGAGAGAGAGAGAGAGGGTGGATAGATAGATAACCAGTCATAAATAAATCTATTCATAGGTATTTAATCAGTGAGATATTTGACAAAACAGAGTATGTCAATAATATATATATATATATATATATATATATATATATATATATAAAGACATTTTTTTGTTTATACGTTCTTTTTATAGATACAAATATTTAAGAAAATGCTCTGTTATAATAATCAGTATTAACAACATTTACCGGCCTGAATGTCCGAGAAATTTTCATAGAAAATACGCGTCCTCCGACAGGAATAGAACCTGTATCCTATACGGAACCGTCATATTCTATAAAAAGTGACTCGATAAAAGTGACTCACCTGATTTTTTTTACTAAATTTTCTCTTCTCCGATGAAACGAAAATTGAGCTAAATTAACAGGATAAGCGATCTAAAATCCGAAGAAGAAGCTTTGAAAGCTCTTTGAAATTAGCAGTAAGTACTGTCAAGCATCCGTTCAGTATAATGTTCTGGGGATGCTTTTCTTTTCATGGAACTGGTTTCTTAAAACCTATTGAAAAGACCCTCAGGAGCGAGCAGTACAAGAGAATTTTAGAGTCTTGTATGCTCCCTTCTGCTGAAAGGGTTCAAATCGACCCCACCAAGCCCATTTTTATGCAGGGTAATGGTCCCTGTCACAAATCAAAATTGATGAAGGAATACTTTGATGAGAAGCAGGTGAGTGTTATAACATGGCCTCCCCAATCTCCTGACCTCAACCCCATAGAAAACTTATGGAGAATTATAAAGTACAGGCTCTCGAGAAAGCAGTTGAGCAACAAAGAGGATTTGATTGTGAATTTCATATCCGAATGGAATTCAATGCTTGGAGATGAGATTTTCCAGAACCTAATCAAGTCAATGCCAAAAAGGCTTGAAAAGGTTATTCAAAATAAAGGAAGACCCATAGATTATTAAATATTTCGAACTATATTACCTATTATAAATAAATTATACCTCTATTATTCTTTATTTAAAGCTGTTCGGTTATGTTTCTATTGATTACTAGTTGCAGGAAATAAGTGAGTCACTTTTTTTGCACAGAGATTTTCCCTAAATCTCATTTATATCAAAAAATTATAATTATCAATAGAATACCTTAGGGTGAGTAAACTTTTTTTTTTTACTAGGTGGTCGGCAATGGGTCTTTATATTAGAAAAATTAAAAATTAGTTTGACCCCCAAAAACAATAGGCGAAAATATTTTTAAGTAAAAAAAAAAAATCAGGTGAGTCACTTTTATCGAACAGCACTGTATATATATATATATATATATATATATATATATATATATATATATATATATATATATGTCGTGACAATATTGCCCGGCGCACCAGTGTGCCGCGGCCCGGCAGTTCAGCATCATTGTGCTAGACAGAGAGCTAAAATGTTGACTGTTCACGAACAGACGTCAAAAGAGACGCCGTCCGTTTCTTGCTGTCTGAAGAGAGTTCTAAATTAGATTCCAAAGACATCAAAGCGAATTAAATCGTAAGAATTCTGGCTGATTTAGAGGGTGTGGGTGAGGGTTGTTGAGATATTGACATTTGTCTTTAACTCCCAGTCTAAGCAAATTTCAAGAAAGCGGGGAAATTTGCTTGTTGTTGGAATTGCTGGAAGTCGTCGTCGGAAGGCGACATTTTGCTTTAGTTAAATATCACGATCGACTGAAACGAAATTACATAAATTCTGCATGCAGTAATGTGAAACATAGCTTCATGTCTCGCACATCTCGCCTGTGGAACTCCCTTCCTTATTCCTGTTTCGCTGACAAATATAGTCTCCAACTATTTAAGTGTAACGTCAATCGACATCTCCAGTTGCCTTGATCTATCCACTTCCCTTCTCCACATCCTTTCACCTTTCATTCCTATCTGCTCTCGCTCCAAATCTTCTGTAACCCCCTTGCCTTGATCGATATACTATCTTTCTCCACATCCCCTCCTTTACCACTCCTATCTTCTCTTCCTCCAAACTTTCTGTAACCCCTTGAGTGCTAGTGGCTTCCAGCCTTGCTTGGGGTGATAAGCTTAAAAAAAAAATATGTTACGCCACATTGACTGACAGAATCAAAACAACACAAATGTGGTTCTACAGAAAGATGCTGAGGATACCGTGGACTGAACATGTGAGCAACGACGAGGTTTTGGAGAAAATGGAAACAAAAAAGAAGCTTATTCTTAACGCCACGAAGAGGCAGTTGAAATTTCTGGGGCACTTAATGCGGAAGGAGGGCTTGGAAAATCTGATACTCACAAGAGAGATTGAGAGAAAGAGAGACAGAGGAAAGCATCGCGCGACATACTTGATGGGCTTAAGTAAACGGATGGAAGAACAGGGTCTGGGAGAAATAAGAAAAAAGACGAAACATATTAAGAGCTACAAGGGATAGGAAGATGTGGAGGGCCGTGATCGCCTACGTCATGAAGGAACATGACACGTAAAAGAAGAAAACTTTCATGTAATGGTCATTGATAGCCAAACGTAGTTTAAAGTAAGTCATTATTGTCTTTCATTATATTTCTAATGTCTTGAGTACGAATATGGCTTTATCACACATCGACTGCTATATAATGGTCATTAAGTGCCAAACAAGGATTTTAAGTTGATTCTCATAGTCTTTAATTCTATCTTCAGGTTTCTTATTCCGAGTGATTTTATAACACATCGACTGCTATATAATGGTCATAGACTGCTAAAGGATTTTAAAGTTGATTCCCATGTTCTTTAATTCTACCTCCAGCTTTCTAACTGATTTTGACACATCGACTACTATATAATGGTCATATAGTGCCCCAATTTTTTTTTTAGGTTAGTCATACTCTTTAATCAGATCTACAGGGTTTGTTTTTGGATATAGTTTTAGAGTCTTTAATCCATTTTACAAGGTCCTGACTCTGAATTATTTTATGACACATTGACTCCTATATAATGGTCATATACAGATTTTTAAGCTGGATCATTTTAATCTGCCAAATACAGATTTTTAAGCTGGATCATATAGTCTTGAATTACATCCCAGTCTTTAACCACATTATTCTGATTATAGTTTTATGACACATTGACTCCAATATAATGGTCAGATAGGGTCAAAAAAGGATTTTGAAGCTGGCTCTCATAGTCTTAAATCACGCCCCAGTCTTTAACAACATTGTAAATATGATTTTATGGCACAATGACTGCTATATATTGGTCTTTTAGTTCCGAGCAAGGATTTTAAGTTGATTTTTGGAGTCATTAATCGTATCTCCAAGCTTCTGATTATGTATATGCTTCTATGGCAAACTGACTACTATATAATAGTCATGTTGTCCTAAACCAGTGTCTGAAATTAGATTCTCATCGGCTTCAATCATGTCGTTCATGGAGTCTTCAGTTAATCAAAGAAGGCCGACCACATTTGGAATCACAGTGTCTTTGTAAACTCCACGATCATGTCATTAGCTGCCTGGCATGTGCTTCACCAGAGCTCTCCTTCTCCTAGACCGGTTGCAACTCAAGGTTATAGGACTTTTTTTTTGCTATTTACCCATAGCTGGGAGGAAAAGAGATATATTCATATCTTTTCCAATGTTTTTGCTTTGAATATTGCTACTATTTCTGGTCTGAAACTCCTACAACATGCAGGGTGTCCCCAAAGATGTGACATCATTTTAAAAGCAATTATCTTCAAAAACTACTAGGTCTAGCTCAATGTAATTAAACAGTTTAGGTGTTGAACATCATAAATTTATTATGGGACCGATTTCATAAGTGTTCCATATCTACACCGCCTGTGACACGGCACATGTCAAATCGGTAGTTAAGCTCATGCCAAACACGCTGTAACATGACTCCGGTAGCATTATCCAGTGCGGAAGTGATTGCTTGAGTTCATCATTGCTAGAAGAGATGAGGGGATATAGACTAATCCCTTCACATATCCCCATAAAAAGAAATCACAGGGAGACAGGTCCGGTGACAGCGTTGGCCCTTTCGTCAGAAAACTGTTTTTTATTTCCACCACGCCAGATCCATCTCTCTGGCAGATTCTGATTGAGATAACAAAAATAAAATATTAAATATTCTATCTTGATCTGTTACTATATATTTTGTGAAAATTTGAAGTTATTTCAACATGAATTGCCAAAATTATTGTCCTGCGAAATGATTTTTTGGGACACCCTGTATTTAGAGATTCTTGATGAATTCCAAACCTGTAATAATAACGAGACAACTATCGGTATTAATAGTGCAATCTTAAATCAAAATGGCAGTTGATCTCAAAAATGTCCTAAAATTAATGTCTTGTAAATATTAATTCCTCAAAAATAAACCTGATTTCTATTAATTGCAAGAAAGACCACTTCGTGCCTCCTAACAGCATGGCTGATGCAAACCTCCAGGAAAGTGATCCGTAATACCTTCTCGGGCTGTTGACATGAAGTGGAAAGATTATATTGAATCCATTGTGATGTCTGTTGCTAAGAAAGTTGGTTCACTGTGTTGTGATAGATAATTTTATGCTTCAGAATATATCTTAAACATTTATAAGACTATACTTCATATATGATTGCCTTATATCGTCTGCTGCTTCTGCTATTCTTGTGGCCTCGTTAGGGCCAGAAATGAAGAGGAATTTAGTTAAACAAATATATTAACAGAAACAGTAATACAAACATATACAAACGAGATTTTCATACCAAGAATGTTCGGTCCGACTGTCAGAACTGACTGCTGGAAACTTCACTCTCTAAAAGGCAGTACCTGCTCCTATTCATAGCTGGGAGAGTCCATGCCTGCCTGGGTAAATTACCATAACACTATCTATCTATCTATCGCAGTGTGTTCTTATCTCACTCTGTTCCTATCTATCTATCTATCTATCTATCTATCTATCGTGTCCTCGTTAGGGCCAGAAATAAATACGCAAGGGAGGAATCGAGTTGAACAAATATGTTAACAGAAACAGTAATATAAACATATACAAACGATAGTGTTATAGGAAGAATGTTCGGTTCGACGATCAGAGATGACTGCTGGAAACTACAATCTCTAAAAGGCAATACCTGCTCCTATTTATAGCTGGGAGAGTCCATGCGTGCGTGGGTAAATAGCCATAACAGCTATATATTAAGAGATTCTTGAGAGAATTAAAAGAAGAATATGCAATGTTATTGGGCCTGACCTGGCATCTCGGCTTCAGTCTCTTTCCCACCGTCTTTTCTATAAATACCTTCGTAACCAGGCTTTATGAATTTAAGCACAGTACTAACCCGACATCGAGGTTTCAGCAGGTTAAAGTTGATTTGGCCAGATGTAACCGTAATTTCCATGCTAACAGTTTCTTTTCTCGCATTTCTCGCTTGTGGAACTCCCTTGCGGTTCAATGCCATCCAGTCAGTTTGATTTTCAAAAATTTAAATGCAATGTCAATCGTTAACTTTTGTCGTCTTAATTCTTATTCTTTTATTATCCTCTCTCCTTAATAGTAGTTTTTCTCATATTCTCTAACACTCAATAACCTCTTACGTCTTAGTGGCTTTATTGCCTTTGATCTTCAAAAAATTAAATGCAATGCCAAACGTTACCTTCTGTCTTCTTAATAATTGTTCTTTTATTGTCTTCTCTCTTTAATAGAAGTTTTTCTCATATGTTCTAATACTCAGTTACCTCTTGCGTCTTAGTGGCTTTATTGCCTTTGATCTTCAAAAATTTAAATGCAATGTCAATCGTTATCTTCTGTCTTCTTAATTCTTGTTCTTTTATTGTTCTCTCTCTTTACAATTAGTTTTCCCCATATTCTCTAACACTCAGTAACCCCTTTGCATCTTAGTGGCTCTATTACCTTTGATCTTCAAAAATTTAAATGCAATACCAAGCGTTACCTTCTGTCTTCTTAATTCTTCTTCTTTTATTGTCTTTCTCTCTTTAATAGTAGTTTTTCTCATGTTATTTAACACTCAATAACGTCTTGCGTCCTAGTGGCTTTATTGCCTTACTTGGAGTAATGATTTTAAAAAAGGTGTATGCCAATCTCGAAAGAATCTTTCTGATGTTACAACTCAAACTGCTAGCCAATACTCCAGCGTAGTGTCCATGCATCAAATTCATGTTTGCTATATAATTGTTTTGAACTGATAAAATAGAATCCTGCAGTAGATTTACACACAACACTAAGATTCTTTTTTTGTGTGTAGTTTTATGGCACACCGACTCCTATATAATGGTCATATAATGTCAAGCAAACACTTTTAATTAGATTCGCCTCGCAGTTAATCATTTCTCCAAAGTTCTCATGCTGAATGAGTTTTTTTTTTAATGACACACTAACTCATATATAATGGTCATAAATCGCTGAACAATTTGGCTCGGTTTTTTATATTTATTTTATTATTTTCTCTGTAATTAGAATTTCTTAGGTTTTCTAACATCTTTGCTGAGAATATTACGCGCCATATTCTTCGTCTTCGTCTTCGTCATAGCGCGGGAATATTTCTTTCTGTCGTTTATTTTGTGTCGACAACAAACAAAATAATAATGGCTTCCGGCCACATCACGTTGAAAACACCTGTTCTCGTGCGATTACCAGGCGCTGGAAGCTTGGATGTGCGTGTGGTGTAACGGATAATGGTTCGAAATTATTAATCGGGGAGCCGAGTTCCCGTACGATCACCGAAGTTAAGCAATGGCGAGCCCGGTCAGTATTTTCGGTGTCTGCTAGCGAATACCAGGTGCTGAAAGCTTGGATGTGCGGGTGGGGTAACGGATAATGACACGAAATTATTTATCGGGGAGCCGATTTCCCGTAGGATCACCGAAGTTAAGCAATGTCGAGCCTAGTCAGTAATTAGATGAGTGAC
Source organism: Acanthosepion esculentum (assembly GCA_964036315.1). Classification (NCBI taxonomy): domain Eukaryota; kingdom Metazoa; phylum Mollusca; class Cephalopoda; order Sepiida; family Sepiidae; genus Acanthosepion; species Acanthosepion esculentum. Next base: position 55,075,958 of record OZ038519.1, on the reverse strand, counting down.
CGCTTGGAAATACCAGGTGTTGTAAACTGAATGTGCAGGTGGTGTAACGGATAATGGCTCGAAATTATTACTCGGGGAGCCGAGTTCCCGTACGATCACCGAAGTTAAGCAATGTCGAACCTAGTCAGTAATTAGATGAGTGACCGCTTGGGAATACCAGGTGTTGTAAACTGAATGTGCGGGTGGTGTAACGGATAATGGCTCGAAATTATTAATCGGGGAGCCGAGTTCCCGTAGGATCACCGAAGTTAAGCAATGGCGAGCCCGGTCAGTATTTTCGGTGTCTGCTAGCGAATACCAGGTGCTGAAAGCTTGGATGTGCGGGTGGGGTAACGGATAATGACACGAAATTATTTATCGGGGAGCCGAGTTCCCGTAGGATCACCGAAGTGAAGCAATGTGGAGCCTAGTCAGTAATTAGATGAGTGACCGCTTGGGAATACCAGGTGTTGTAAACTGAATGTGCGGGTGGTGTAACGGATAATGGCTCGAAATTATTACTCGGGGAGCCGAGTTCCCGTACGATCACCGAAGTTAAGCAATGACGAGCCTGGTCAGTATTTTCGATGTCTGCTAGCGAATACCAGGTGCTGAAAGCGTAGATGTGCGGGTGGTGTAACGGATAATGGCTTGAAATTAATAATCGGGGAGCCGAGTTTCCGTACGATCACCGAAGTTAAGCAACGTCGAGCCTGGTCAGTACCTATATGGGTGACCGCTTGGAAATAAAAGGTGATGTAAGCTTGAATGTGCGAGTGACGTAATGGATAATGACACGGAATTATTAATCGGAGAGTCGAGTTCCCGTACGATCACCGAAGATAAGCAATGACAAGCCTGATCAGTACTTACAGGGGTGACCTCTTAGGAATGCCAGATGCTGTAAGCTTGGATGTACGGTTGGTGTAACGTATAATGGCTCGAAATTATTAATCGGGGAGCTGGTTTCTCGTAGGATTACCGAAGTTAAGCAATGACAAGCCTGGTCAGTACTTAGATGGGTGACAGCTTTCGAATACCAGGTGCTGTAAGCTTGGATGTAAGGATGGTCTAAATATCTTCCGGACACATCTCCTTGATAAACCGGTTCCTGTACGAACACCGAAGTTATTTTTTTAAAAATGTTTTTATTATTAATGGGGTGTTTCAACGAGTGGTCAGTTTTGAAACAGCTAAATATCTTCTTTGCGTTGTAATAGTTATTGGTTCCGACTTCGTGATATCATTTGCGGTTGCGTGCCATTGGAAATTGAGATGCCATGTGGCAGGTGTACCGTGGGTTGCCGATGCAACCGGTCTAAGATCAGTAGCCCAGGAATCGGCAACCCACGGTACACCTGCCACATGGCATCTCAATTTCCACTGGCACGAAGCCGCAAATGAAATCACGAAGTCCGAACCAATAACTATTACAACGCAAAGAAGATATTTAGCTGTTTCAAAATTGCTCATTCGTTAAACTCCCATTAATAATAAAAAACACTTTAAATTTTTTTTTTACAAACAGTTTATTTCAATTAGTGTGATTTACATATAATTACTATATAAAATATTTTGTAGAACAGATATATTGACCTTGACTTGCATTATTTACGTTATTCAGACTGTTATCCTCATCTTTATTGCCATATTCACGATTCGGCCGTTGTACGCTCCGACCTTCTTCAGGTGGATGGAATTTAGAGCCGAACCCTTTCTTTCGTCCAGCAGTGTAGAGTGTTCTATTTCCACATGCCATGCCTCTTCCGGATCCCTCAGTTATTTGCCTTCAACACAACTCTCCAAGTTTTGGTCCACCACTGCTGTGGCGTGGTATTGAACTCACAAATCTTTGGATCTAGTCACTGTTCTAACCAATGCCTTCATTCACTGGACCATGTGTCCGGAAGGCCGGAGCGTATAACGGCCGAAAAGTTGTGAATATGGCAGTGAAGATGAGGGTAACAGTCCGAATAATGTAAAAAATGCAAGTATCTCATCTCAGAGATACAGACAGATATTGACCTTGACTTGTATAAAAATACGTATGCTGTTGGTACACTGGATGATTTTAAAACCCTAAATCGGCATATAGAGTGGGCTACGATAGTTTTTTAGCCACCTTTGATTACAGCAATTCTGGCTTGTTCAATAACGCCTCTTCTTTTTCTTCGAGACAATGCCATGTTAGTATCAAGCTATTCTCATCTATGAACGGTAGTTGACTTATATTTTGCAATGAAAGTTTGTGGAGGTAAGGAAATTAGTGAATTTCATCGAGGGTAAGTAATAGGATGTCATCAGTGTGGCAAGTCAAATAGAGAAATTGCTAGGTTTTTCTAGGTTAACCATCAAACGGTTAATAATATTGTCAAGAAATTGAATGAAGAAGGAACAACGTTCAGGAAGACCAAACATCGTGTCTGAGCGAACGAAAAGGGCGCTGAAGTCATCAGAGACCGTCATCAGAGCGCCAAGGATGTCGTCAACAGCATGGAAAAGTCGCCATACGCGGTTAGAAAGACCCTGAAAGAGCCAGAAGTTGCAAGAAAAAGCCCTTGATTTCAGAGGTTAACAGGAACAGGCATATGGACTGGGCGAGAGAATTCGTGAGCAAAGTTTATGAATTTTGGCAGTCTACAATTTGGTCAGATGAAAGTAAATTCTGCCAATATCAAATTCGAGACAGGTTTATGTTTGGAGAAATCAGAATGAGACTTGGAACACTGAATGTATGCAGGCGACCGTAAAACACAGGTATTGGAGTAATGGTGTGGGCGCTGTCTGGTTTGGAAGGAAATCTGAGCTGATTCTTGTTGACGAGTGGTTGAATGGTCCAAAATACTGTCAAATATTAGAGAAAGGACTACTCCCTCTATTTGAAACCAATCAGATTGACAAGAATGTCTACCTTTTTGAAGAATGTGGAACGCCAAGTCATACGAGCAAAGTAGCAAAGGCCTGAAAGGAATCGCAAGGAATCAAGACATTGACATGGGCAGCCCAAAATCCTGATATGAATCCAATAGAGCACGTTTGGGAGCACCTTGACCGAAGACTTCGAGTGCGTGCAACCAAAATCACGTCAGTGGCAACCCTTAAAGAAACAGTGCTAAAGGAGTGGCAAAATATGGTTCAGACGATTGTTGATAACGTGATCAAATCCATGAAAAATCGAATGCAACACTTAAACTAGCAAATGGAAGGCTTACTTCATACTAGTTCCAAATATCGTTTATGTTGAATAGAGATTACGTAATCAAATTTTGAAATTGGATGTCGTTTATTTCTCCAGGCTAAAAACATTTCTTAGGTCACAGTATGATTTCCCAATATTAAAAAAAAAAATACTTATATTTTATTCAAGTTATTCGTCTTATTTATTTGGCTCATTTGAAATCACGTCAGTGGCAACCTTTAAAGAAACGTTGCTAAAGGAAATCGCAAAATATGACTCTGACGATTGTGGATAAGTTGATCAAATCCATGAAACAATCTGTTGTGGAGTTATTTCCACAATAGAACTTGTAGTCGGACTAAATGCGTCCTAAATGCGGTAAACGTACAGAAACGTTAGGAACTTGTAAATAAGTGTTACGCAGAATAATCGAGTTGTGGTCGCTGATAACTCACTCCTCCCTCGACTACCTACTGACTCCTACTTATAATAGGTGGGAGAGTCTATTCTCTAGACCAGGTGTCTTTCACTATAACACAATCGAAGACAAGCACTGAAACTAGCAAATGGAGGACCTACTCTATACTAATTCCAAATACTATTTAGTTATGTTGAGTTTTGATTACGTAATTAAATTTTGAAATTGGATGTAGTTTTCTTTTTCTCCTGGCTAAAAAAACTCTTCTTAGGCCATTGTAGTCAGCACAAGGTTGCTGACCCACGGTCTAGACCTTTGGAAATGCATCCACATACCGTTGTCTTTTACATGAACTCAAACCACCGAATGTCCTAACCGCTTGGACACGTTCCCATTTCAAGTAAGTGGATCGTAAATGTTTAAAGAACTGACGTTCCGGACGGCTTGTATCGGATGGCATCTCGATTATTAATTAATTGAACGGACAGTTCCTGGCAGATCTCGCATTAACTAGCACGATCAACACGGTGTATCATGTTGAGACGCCGGTTCCTGTACGATCACCCAAGTTAAGAAGCGTCGAACCTGCTCAGTACCTAGATGGGTGACCCCTACAGAATACAAGAGAGCCGAGTTCCAATTCCAGTCGGAATCGTGATATTCACTTACGCCCAAACACCATTCGGAAAGATATGATTCCACCTCCCCTCAGCTATGGATTAATTAGTAGGGCGTGCATCAGTAAATCATTCTTATGCCAATCTAGTCGCACGCTTAAATTGATGTAGTCGGGGAAACATGGGAAAAAAGCTCATCAGGGCAGTTGCCATGAAAATATTTGTAGAAAAGAGAGCGGGAAGCTTTGTGAGTGAAGTCGAGATGCCAGGTGAGGATCGATTACATTGCAGATTCGTCTTTGGATTCTGACAACAACCTCAAGATGACAGCAGTATTCAATGTACGGACGAATGGTAAATTTGTAATTATGCAAGATAGATTCTTACAACTTAAAATTATTTTCTGGCTTTATATAAACTGCAGTGGGTTGATAAACTGTAAATAAAAAACAAATCAATCAAACAAAAAACAAACCCTTGGTCACGATGTCTTTTGAATTTTTTTTATTCAAGTCTTCCAAACCGTTCAGCCTGTATATCTCTGAGATGAGGTATTATGATTATTTACATTATTTACATTATTCGGACTATTGTCCTCATCTTCATTGCCATATTAACAACGTTTCGGCCTCCATATCTCTCAGATGAGGTATTATGATTACTTGCATTATTTACATTATTCAGACTGCTGTCATCATTTTCATTTCCATATTCACAACGTTTCGGCCTCTATATCTCTGAGATGAGGTATTATGATTACTTGCATTATTGACATTATTCGGACTATTATCCTCATCTTCATTTCCATATTCACAACGTTTCGGCCTCTATATCTCTGAGATGAGGTATTATGATTATTTACATTATTTGCATTATTTGGACTGTTATCTTCATCTTCATTACAATGCACACAACGTTTCGGCCGTTGTACGCTCCGGACATCTTCTGACCGACCACTTTATCCACGAGACATGAGTCCCAGAGGGCATGGCCCAGTGGTTAATGACGTTGATTAGACGCAGTGACTAGACGAAAAGAATTGTGAGTTCAATACCAGGCCACAGCAGTGATGTGACAAAAAACTTGGAGTGTTGAGTTAAAGGGAATTAATTTAGACACACGAAAGAGGCATGAGATGTGGAACTAGAACAATCTACCCCGGTGGACGAAATAAAGGATTCGGTTCGAAATTCCAATCACTTGAAGAAGGCTGGGGCATTTTCTTCTTTTTTTACTCAAGGCTTCCAAACAATTTTGTCAAACCAATTTAATCAGAAATGTTTGGTTTAAATGTACTGCACATTTACCATTGATATTCTGATTAAAATATCTGCTTAGCAAATCGACCATTGCAAAACGTTCTAAACACAGGCGCAGAATTCTGTAAGGGTATTTATCGACTGATCTGTATACTGCAGAAACATTTTTTTAAAAATTCTTTTTCTCTGGGTAAAACTACATCCGCGTCCTGGGTAAGACGATAAACTACATCCAGCAGCAAGGCCTCTGATCAGGAGCTTTCGAGGAGCGTGGAACCACCTCTTAATTGCTGGTGTTACCAGGTCCACTCTGACTGGGGATGGTAGCACCTGTTAGGGTCCCAGCTATGGGCAAATAGTTAACTATTACCAGCAATACTTTTTTGAAAAAAATTATTACCAGGTATACAATTTTGAAGGAAAAAATATTACCAGAAACAGATTTTTAATAAAACAAAATATTACCAAAAATAAAAAAAATTTCGGCATTAAATAACCCATTGAGGTTGAAATGCTGTAAAACAAAATAAAGAAAATCAATCTAAATCAAAGAATATATATTCTATTCATATGAATCTATCCTAAAAATGTTGTCGGCATTAAATAACCCATTGATGTTGATATGCCGTAAAACAAAATAAACCAAACCAATCTAAACCAAAGAATACATATTCTAATCATACGAATCTATCATAAAAATGTTATCAGCATTTAATAACCCATTGAGATTGATATGCCGTAAAACAAAATAAACTAAACCAAATTCTTTTTCAGATATTTTTCTTTCTTTCCTTAATAAAACAACAAACGAATTTGTAAATGCTGAAATGCCAATGACGTTTTCAATTGTTTCGTTTGGACGAAAGAGATTAAAAAAAAAAAAAAAAAATGTCACATGGCACTTTCTAACTTTCGCTGACATCTCGTTTCCTTTTCTGCGTCGGCAATGGTTAATCCGCCAAACGATTCGTTCGTGACTGTCGAATTTGCTTGACGTCAGATTTGGCAAAAACGTTTCGCGTCATTGTGTCAAAGCTTGTCAACAACATGTCGAATTTTCTTCTACACGAAAATGTCGTTTCTTCTCCGGTCGTGCCGATTTCTGCAATAGCCGCGCACACATATGTACACTTATACAGATCTACACCTATACTTAAATGAAGTTAAATCCGTAAGTAATGCATCCTATGCTTTCACCGAGTTAGAACAAAAGTGCGTAGCCCTTATCAATAAGTGGCGTTTGGACGCGTGATTTCGTTTCACACGTGACTGCAATCTATGACGTATATGCATATTCTGACACAGGTAATTTCAATGCAACTTTCTATATGATTTATCACATCAAAACACCAGTTTCCTCACGATCACCAAAGTTAAGAAATGTCGAGTCTGGTTAGTACCTAGGTTGGGTGAACTTGGGTGTGCAGGTGGTATAATTGGAAGTCGGAGAGCCGGGTTCCAATTCCAGTCTGGTTTATTATATATAATATTATTTATACTTTGGCAATGCATGAATATACCTCTTCTCCTCCTAGCTATGGGTTAATTAGTAGAATTTGTAAATCACTAAGTTCTTATTAGCTCCCCAAATTTCTCATAATCTAAAAGTATTTTCTGGCTTTTAATAACTTGCAAAAGGTTGATAAGCCGTAAAATCAACTCTGTCAATTTTATATGATTTATATTTGGATTATGATTTTTTTTTACATTAAAGGTGAATATGAAAGAAGAGGAGATATTCGACATTTGATGGTAAAAGAAACTGCATCCGCGTCCTGGGTATGACGATTAACTGCATCCGCGTCCTGGGTATGACGATAAACTACATCCGCGTCCTGGGTAAGACGATAAACTACATCTGCATCTTCGGTAAGACGATAAACTACATCAGGCGTCCTGGGTAAGACGATAAACTACATCGGCGTCCTGGGTAACACGATAAACTATATCCGAGCCCTTAGTATGACGATAAACTACATCCGCGTCCTGAGTAAGACGATAAACTACATCCGCGTCCTGGTTAAGACGATAAACTACATCCGCCTCCTGGTTATGACGATAAACTGCATCCGCGTCCTGGGTAAGACGATAAAATGAATCCAACGTCAAGGCCTCTGATCATGAGCTTTTGAGGATCATGGAATCACCTCTTAATTGCTGGTGTTCCCAGGTCTACACTGACCAAGGTGGTAACACCTGTTAGGGTCTCAGCTATGGGCAAATAGTTAACCCCCAAACTGGGGTCAAAACAATATGAAAGTATAAAAATATGTTTTAATAACAGCAATACATTTTTATAAAAAATTATTATCAGCAATGAATATTTTAAGGAAAAGATTTTTTACCAGAAATACATTATTACCAGCAATGAATAATTGGAAAAAAAATATTACCAGCGATAAAAATCTTGTCAGCATTAAATAACCTTCTGTGGTTGATATGCCGAAGAAAAAGCAAACCAAACCAAACCAAAAAAAAAAAATTTACAAACAGCAAAAAGTATGTGCCGTTTATGGTGATGGTACCATAGCTGAGAGTACTATTCATAAATGGTCCGCTAGATTTTCTGCGCCAGAGTAAGTAAAAGGCATACTTCGCAGTGTGGCTAAAAGTTTAGAAGATTGGATTTCTGAGCATGAGATCCAGGTTCGAATCTCAGTATTGTCGATTCGTCAGGGAGGTGACTTGTTGATATTATTGGTCTCTGGAGGCGATCTCTGAGTACGGCAACTTTGGAAAAGGCATGAACTCTGTGTTGACCCAAATCTTGTCAGTGAAAATGGGTAGACGGAAGTGGAATTTTTGATCTGGAAGAGTGAGAACGTCCCGGGCAGGCGTTGATGAAACACTGTCCTTGCAGGCGTTCATGAATTCAACCTGTCTTTTTATACGATTCAGGCGAGGATTATAAAATGCTTTTATTTTAAACAGATAAATGTAAGAAAATGAGACACATTTTCGTCATCTGCTGCTTTTTGATGCCTGGAAAAGAAGTATGTGCCGTTTATGGAGAAGGTACCATAGCTGAGAGTACTGTTCGTAAATAGTGGAAATTTTGATCTAGAAGAACGATAACGTCCCCGGCAGACGTTGATGAAATACTGTCCCTGCAGGCGTTGGTGAAACACTGAAGAGAATTAACCCAGGTCACGCGACACGGGACCTCGCAGAGATACTCCATGTCACTTTTTAATCATTTCACCCCAAGTAAGGCGGAAATGCCACTAGTACGCAGGGGGTTAGACGGAGTGAGAGAAAAGAAAGAGGGAAGATTGAGGAATGGACAAAAAATGAACGGGATGCAAGAAGACAGAAGATGGCGATTGACGTTGTATTCAAATTTTTGAAGATTGTAAACGGAAGGGAGTTCAACAAGCGTGTGAGAAAAGAAATTGTTGGAGTAGAGGTGGCGGTTGCATTTAACTGTAAAAGGGTGGGACCTAAATGCCAATCCAGTAACACGCTTAAATTCATATATTCGGGACAACAGGGGAAAAAAGCCGCTCAGAGCAGTTGCCATGAAAATACACGTAGGAAATCTTTTTTAACCATTTTTCCCGAGCGAAAATGCCACTAGTATGAAGGGGGGGGGGGGTCAGGGAGTGAAAGTGAAATACAAGACTTAGAATAGGGAGGATTGAGGAAAGGACAGAAGATGAACGAGAATCAGTGACAGAATATGCCGACTGATGTTTCATTTAAATTCTTCAAGATTGTAGTTATCAGGAAAGCAAATAAACGGAAAGGTGTTATACAGGCAGGAAGTGCGAGAAAAGACACTGTTTGAGTAGAAGTGGCGGTTGAATTTATCTATTTCAACAATAAAAGGATGGGACCTAAATGCCAATCTAGTAGCACGTTTAAATTCATGTATTAGGAGCACCCGTAAAAAAAAACTCATCTGAACAATTGCCATGAAAACATTTGTAGAAAAGACAGAGGGAAGCCACGTCACTTCGGTGAGAAAGTGAGTGATGTCAAGATGCCAGGCCAGGATCGATTACATTGCAGAACATTCTTTGGGTTTTGCCAAGAACCTCGTGATGAATAGCTGATATACCAGTCCAGATAATGCAACAGTATTTAATTTTCGGACGAATGGTAGAAATTTAAATGAGCAAGATGAATTCTGACGAGGAAAATCTTCTGGCACGGCACAGTGACCCAACTCTCCTTGCAGTAGATGCAGCTATTGATTCAATGTAGTCGCTCCACAAAATGTGAGGCCAAAAAGGCGCAGTGTATTGCTCACCTGAAAATGTGTGCGTGAATCGCTACGCTGGTGATAAATAACCCAAGTTACACGACACAAAACATAGGAGACAGACACCATGTCACATATGTACGTGAAGCTCTACGCTGGTTCGGTGCCTTAGGATTTAAACATAAAGGAATTCATGGATGAAATTTTCATATGTGATTCACAGTTCAAAAGAGAAAAAAAATTAATCATTTTAAAAGAATTGACAAAGCTTATGAAAAGGGATTGTTTACAACAATGTGCAGAGAAAAGTGTGAAGGCGGGGAAAAAGAAATGGACCGATATGAACAGAAGACTTGCCGAAATTGTGTGTAATGCTGGAACGGTTTGAAGTCGACCAGATGATTTCCCAGGCCATGCCCAAGGTCGTGTGGAGAAACAAAACACGATTATGTCCATTTGGTCGAGACAAATCACATACATCACCAGACGGCCGCTTCGTTATGTCACATCGTACGCTGACGAAAGTGATCAATCATTCATTCGGTTGACAATAGTAAAACGAAACAGTCGTTTGTTTGGCCCGGGCCTCCCAGCGCCGGCTAAGGCTAAATCTGCCTCCTCTCACCCAGTAGCTTACAAATCCATGTTGCCGTTTCCCATTTCGGAATATATCTTCCCCATATATAGATATAGAAAGAAACTATCTCTGGCTAGCAGTCCTCATGTTGGGAAAACCCAAGACTCGTTGCTTCCAGTTCGCGGAATGTTTTCCTCTCTTGGGGTATATAGATGAATCCGGCCCGCTTGAATCGGTGTCCTAATCATGGCTTCTCCAGAAACACAAGAATCTTCATATTATTTGTTAGACCCTATGTTTTCGTTCTCATTTTAGTCTGCTTCTGTACACACACACACACATACACACACACCTGTCTCTCTCTCTCTGTCTCTCTGTCTGTCTCTCTCTCTCTCTCTCTCTATATATATATATATATATATATAGTTTTGTGTATGTCATAGTTGTATTAAAATCTCTGTAAGAACAAAGTATGTTTATAATTCCTTTTCTTTTCAACCATCCCGTTCAGTCCGTGAAATACGGTGTTATGGATATAATAGTACTCATAATGGGGGAAATCATCGGGGGAATAAACATTTCTCCAATCTCCTCTCTTGACACAAAAGTCTCCCTACGATCATATCATTTACTTAGGAAGGGGGAGGAGTTGGTCTCTGAGAAACGCTCGGCCGAAAGCGCTTTTTGATCGTAGAAAATCGCCAAAAAAAGCCAGAATTTTCTCTACAACGCAAGTCTTGTTTGAACTGAGAACTTTTCAGCGAATTCTTGCACACGTTGTTTCTTTGTGTGCGAGGACACATGTTCGTACACGAAATTCGATCTGTTGCTAACATATCTCGATACAGCTATGTACTCAATTACATATGCAAGCGAGTAAGTATTAAACTATATAGAATCTTTATTACGAATTACCGGAAGCACACTCAGATATCTAAAGAGCAGCCCAGAAAAGAAAAAAAGGAGGAAAAGAAAAAAAAATTACAGAGTTTTTCATCGTCGAAGAACTTTCAGAGCCATTTCTCAATTCATTTTTTGCCCATTAATATATTGCACATGTAAAATATCATTGGATCGATATTGTTGATATGCTATTATCTATCTATCTATCTATCTATCTATCTATCTATCTATCTATCTATCTATCTATCTCAGTCTCTTCATTATCTATCTATCTATCTATCTATCTATCTATCTCAGTCTGTTTCTATCTATCTATCTATCTATCTATCTATCTATCTATCTATCTATCTATCTCAGTCTGTTTCTATCTATCTATCTATCTATCTATCTATCTATCTATCTATCTATCTATCTATCTCAGTCTGTTTATATCTATCTATCTATCTATCTATCTATCTATCTCAGTCTGTTTATATCTATCTATCTATCTATCTATCTATCTATCTATCTATCTCAGTCTGTTTATATCTATCTATCTATCTATCTAAGTCTGTTTATATCTATCTATCTATCTATCTATCTATCTATCTATCTATCTATCTATCTCAGTCTGTTTATATCTATCTATCTATCTATCTATCTATCTATCTATCTATCTATCTATCTATGTATCTTAGTCTGTTCATATCTATCCATCTATCTATCTATCTATCTATCTATCTATCTATCTATCTATCTATCTATCTATCTCAGTCTCTTCATTATCTATCTATCTATCTATCTATCTATCTATCTATCTATCTATCTCAGTCTGTTTCTATCTATCTATCTATCTATCTATCTATCTATCTATCTATCTATCTATCTATCTCAGTCTGTTTATATCTATCTATCTATCTATCTATCTATCTATCTATCTATCTATCTCAGTCTGTTTATATCTATCTATCTATCTATCTATCTATGTATCTATCTCAGTCTGTTTATATCTATCTATCTATCTATCTATCTCAGTCTGTTTATATCTATCTATCTATCTATCTATCTATCTATCTATCTATCTATCTATCTCAGTCTGTTTATATCTATCTATCTATCTATCTATCTATCTATCTATCTATCTATCTATCTATCTATCTATCTATCTATCTATCTATCTCAGTTTGTTTATATCTATCTATATATCTATCTATCTATCTATCTCAGTCTGTTTATATCATCTATCTATCTATCTATCTATCTATCTATCTATCTATCTATCTATCTATCTATCTATCTCAGTCTGTTTATATCTATCTATCTATCTATCTATCTATCTATCTATCTATCTCAGTCTGTTTATATCTCAGTCTGTTTATATCTATCTATCTATCTATCTTAGTCTGTTCATATCTATCTATCTATCTATCTATCTATCTATCTGTTTAATTCATTGCTATCTATCTAATTCATTGCTTTCTTTCTCTCTCTCTCTCTCTCTCTATCTATCTATCTATCTAATTCATTGCTTTCTCTCTCTCTCTATCTAATTCATTGCTTTCTCTCTATATATATATATCTAATGCATTGCTTTCTCTCTCTCTCTCTCTCTCTGTATCAATCTAATTCATTGCTGTCTAATTCATTGCTTTCTATCTATCTATCTTTCTCTCTATCTATATATCTATCAATCTATCTATTTAATTCATTGCCATCTATCTATCTATCTATCTATCTATCTATCTATCTATCTAATTCATTGCTTTCTCTCTCTAACTATCTATCTATCAAGTTCATTGTGTTTCTATATATCTACCCGATTCTGCTGTGTCATATATATATATATATATATATATATATATATATATATATATATATATATATATATATATATATATAAAAGATTAACGAGATTAATATGTGTCACTTAGCTGATTGAAGTTACTTTCTTGATGTTCAGTCTTGTATATATCTATCTATCTATCTATCTATCTATATATATATATATATATATATATATATATATATATATATATATATATATATATGTATCTATCTATCTATCTATCTAGCATTTTCTTTATTTGCTCCATTCTTTCTTTCTTTCTTTCTTTCTGGCATATCTAGTGATAGAAATGAATGAGCTAATATATCTCTATATATAATCTTATTCATATCTGCATGTCTATCATATATATATATATATATATATATATATATATATATATATATATATATATATATATATATATTATAAAGCTTATTCATATCTATCTGTTTATTTCATTCTTTCATATCTCTCTCTATATATATATTCATCTATCCCATTCCTTTAACATCTATATATATATATATATATATATATATATATATATATATATATATATATATATATATAAGCTTATTCATATCTGTCTGTGTATGTATTTCATTCTTTTCATATCTCTCTCTTGCTCTCTCTCTCTATATATATATGTATATATATATTCAATTCCTCCCACTTCTCTTCATACATAGATCTCTTGATATATATATATATATATATATATATATATATATATATATATATATATATATATATATATATATCAAGAGATCTATATATGAAGAGATCTATCTCGGAGCACTAGAAGAATAATGATGTGACGCCCTCTTAATACGCAGGCCAATTCATGAGATATCAATTATAGAAGACATGTCATTCTGACGTTTTCAAAACCGGTTTTACGAATTTTATCGGATTATCATTCTGCTTTCTCAATGCTTGATTCATAATCTGTATTCATTTGTGTGTGTGTGTGTGTGTGTCTCTGTGTGCGTGTGTGTCTGTGTGCCTGTGTGTGAGTGTTCACGTGTGTGTCTCTAATATGCATTTCATCCATGTTGCGTGGTTGCCTTCACGTTGTCTTGGGTATACACGTTTTAAGTGAGGGTAATAGAGTTTAACTTACACCGCCTATAATGGTGTAGATAATGATCCGTGCTTAAAGAATCTTTCACGAAGAAAACCGCTGGGCCAGAAGTTCTTTCATTGGCCTATATTTTTCCTCATTCTAACTAATTGATATTACATTTACTATGAAATTGAAAATAAAATATTAAAAATTACTAATTTTAAATTATAAATTTAATCTTTATTAAGTTTAAAATATAAAATTATTTAAAGAACATGAAGAAAACAAAATATATTTTGTTATTTATTTTGTTTTAATTTTGTTTTAATTGAAAGGACAAAACCTCAGAATAAACGTTAGAATCTAATATGGATGTAAAACTTCGTTACAACTTAGATACTTTTGAAGTGGTGATATGGGCGGGGGAGGATGATATATATATATATATATATATATATATATATATATATATATAAGGCAGGATGTGTGTGTGTGTGTGTGTGTGTGTGTGTGTGTGTGTGTGTGTAACGAATGCACGGCCGCTATTTTCGACGGATTTTCACCAAAATTTACATGCACTTGCTCCAGGTTAGTGAGAAGGCCAAGACCGACTTTTCATTTCCCAACTCCCATCGATAGATAGAGCTTAGAAAAAATTCGCAGTGTCAGACAGGCAACATCAGCACGACAAAGGGCACTCCTTTAAAGGCAAAGAAGAGCAAAAATATTTTACGTCAAGTGATAGCGATTGCTGTATGAGTCGTACGATTTTTGAATCAAGCACGGGCAACGCCGGGCCATGCTGCTAGTATATATATAAAAGTCACGATGTGTGTGTTTGTGTGTGCGTGTGTGTAACGAATGCACGCCGCAATTTTCGACGGATTTGCACCAAAATTTACATGCACTTGCATGGGAAGGCCAAGACCGACATTACATTTCCCAAATCCCATCGATAGTGGAAATAATTGATTTTTTCCTGCTTCTACGGTAGTTTTCATGTAGTTTGCGGCCATTTTCTACTGGCCAGAGTGAGAGCCTATAGCTGGCTGCCATGAATAGGCAGGAAGATTCTATTGGCCAGCGTGAGAGCCAACAGCTGACTGACACGAATGTTAACTAGCATACTAGCATGCAAAAAAAAATCGATAGCTGCATTCGTCACAAGTGGGGAAAATTTAAATCTGCATGGCACTTTACTCCAATTGGCTCATTCGCTTGCTTAAACTCAACGTTGATTCTGATTCCGTAGAACTGGGTTGGGTGCGAAAAAGTATTTGTTGTTAACATTCTTTTTTCATTCGGTTTTTCCAGTTACGAGTCCTTTTTTAAAAGCTGATCGTTTTGTGTTCATTTTGTT
Source organism: Acanthosepion esculentum (assembly GCA_964036315.1). Taxonomy (NCBI): domain Eukaryota; kingdom Metazoa; phylum Mollusca; class Cephalopoda; order Sepiida; family Sepiidae; genus Acanthosepion; species Acanthosepion esculentum. The sequence goes on along the minus strand of OZ038519.1, from coordinate 55,060,590 downwards.
TAGTTCTTTTTTCGTAACAGATTTAATGTTTAGTATAGAGCTTAGAAAAAATTCGCAGTGTGAGATAGGCAAGAAGTAAGGCATGTAGCAACATCAGCACGGCAAAGGGCACCCCTTTAAAGGCAAGGAAGGGCAAAAATATTTTACGTCAAGTGATAGCGATTGCTGTATGAGTCGTACGACTTTTTAATCAAGCGCCGGGCAACGCCGGGTCATGCTGCTAGTATTTATTATAGTGATATTTATTTATGATATATGAATTTTTACAGATAAGAATTACAATTTTGTAACTTACAATTGGATTTTCAGTATTTTCTTCTTAGAAAATTAATTGGTTGTTTTCCTTTTTTAAAAAACTTTATACTTTAACCGGTTTCGTTCAGCTTTTCAAAAGTTTTTAACCGTTTTTCCTATAGTGGGTTATCAGTTATAGTGAAATGTGTGGGTGTTGAAACGGGTTAGTTTGATTTGGCCTTGTTAGTTAGATAGCCCACCATAAGAGGGGTATAAAAAAAAGAAAATCAAATTATAAAGTGAAACAACAAATTTATATACATATAAATCAATTAAGGTCTCTACAAATAAAATTAATGTGTTTTGGTTGATAAAAGGTCGTCAAAATGTTCGTAGCAGTCCTTGCAAGAATGAGTTTTTGTGTACGTAGGCAGGAACGTATGTGTGGATGTATGTATGTATGTTATCGAAGGGTAGTAATATCTTTGAAGCAATCGCTCAGTCTTAAAATGTTCCGTTCGTTTATCAAGTATAAAAGAGGTGAGGGAGAAGAGTAGAGATAATAATAACGATCGCTTGACGTTTGTCAAGGGACGTGTTAATACGCTCGTCTCCTTCTCTCTGCGAACTTGCCCGTCTTTTATTTTATTTTGTTTGTGGGACTTGAAAAGGTCATTTAAGAATTCACTTTCGGATATGATTCGTGCCTTTCCATTGGACGGTGAACAAACTTCGCGTCAGCTCGCGAAAAGGTCTGTAAAAGAATTTGTTTCTGAGAATTGGAGATTATTTGAATCATGTTTTTAAATGTTTCTATTGGCCCAAAACATTTCGCATAAAGGTGTGATATTTCACGAGTTTTGTTTTGGATTCGCCTTTGTAAATTCGAGTCTTTTTTAATTTCTAAAAAAAAATCAATGAGTCAGTGCTTAACATTTGAATTTTAAATCTAGATCTTGTTTTGTTCGCTACACTCTCTCCACGTGTTGAACAACCAAATATTCAAAAATTTTAAAGAGAAAAATATTCAAATATATATATTTTTTTATTATCGAGTCTTATTATAAAATTTATCTATTTCTACAGTCCATTGTAGAACACTATTTTAATTACTTAGATAACGTAAATTTTGACAAACAAAAAAGTTACTTATTTTCATTTTTATAGAGATTTTTAGTTAATCGGTAACTATACAAAAATTAGTTTTCAATTACTATGGTTAAACTGAAGAAAGTTTTACCGCACTAATGGAGTATTAGGTACGCGCTTAGTGAATTTTGGTATAAAAACATTTTGGTTAATTTGCAGCATAAACACAGGCACTAAGTTCACATAAAAAAATTCCGAAAATACTTATATTTATATGGAATTCTACATGCTCCATTCGAATCTGGCTTGAAAAATTTTGATAGAAATCTACCATTTTGGAATTACCGACAGTGAAATTTGGGATTTAATCGCGTCGTTGGCGGCCGCCATTACTCGCGTTTATTTCCATACATTCGCCGCGGAAAGCTAAACGCGAAAGACTACGGAAAGCCAAGCTCGAAACTGATTTTTCTTGTCTAAATTTGTCTCAATTACTGCGCACGAGAACTATTTACGTAGACACGCTCAGACTATCACAACCTGAAGACCTACATATATTTCATGTGCCAGAGTAAGTAAAAGACATACGGCGCAGTGGAGCCAAGTGTTTAGAACGTTCGTCACATGAGCATGAAACCCAGGTTCAAATATCACTATTGTCGATGTGTCGGTCTCTGGGGGCGATTTCTACTTACAGTACATTTGGAAAAGGCATGGAAAATGAAACCCTGTGTTGACCCATTCCTTATGAGTGAAATTCGGTAGGTGACACTCCTCGGTGGTTGTGCAAGCACGAAGTCACATGCCAGCATGACTGAGGCATTTATTGTACTGACCTTGTTTAACACTGATGAATACGCCAAATTATGCAGCCTCTTCTAGATATTGTACCGTCCTGAGTATGACGATAAACTACATCCGCGTCCTGGGTATGACGATAAACTACATCCGCGTCCTGGGTAAGACGATAAACTACATCCGCGTCCTGGGTAAGACGATAAACTACATCCGCATCCTGGGTAAGACGATAAACTACATCCGCGTCCTGGGTATGACGATAAACTACATCCACGTCCTGGGAATGAAGATAAACTACATCTGCGTCCTGGGTATGACGACGAACTACATCCGCGTTCTGGATATGAAGATAAAGTACATCCGCGTCCTGGGTATGACGATAAACTACATCCGCGTCCTGGGTAAGACGATAAACTACATCCGTACCTTTAGCATGACGATAATCTACATCCGCGTCCTGGGTAAGATGATAAACTACATCCGCGTCCTGCTTAAGTCGATAAACTATGTCCAACAGCAAGGCCTCAGGAGGTTTTGATGAGCTTAGAACCACCTCTTAGTTGCTGGTGTTGACCCGGGGTGGTAGCACCTGTTAGGGTCCCAGCTATGGGCAAATAGCTAACACCCAAACTTGTTTAAAAATAGATTTTAATACCAGAAATACTTTGTAATAAAAATTATTAGCAGCGATAATTTTTGAAGGAAAGATTATTATCAGCAATACTTTATAAAAAAAAAAAAAAAAAAAAAACCAGAAATACAAACAGAAATATCTTTTTTTAAAAACAACTACTGGATAATAGATCTCATAATTTAAAACAGTGTGAACAAAATATTACCCGTTAATTAAAAAAAACTTTTTACGAAAATAAAACCATCCAAGATTGTAAATTTCCTAAAAGAAGTTGGATTGTACTCAAAAATATGAGTAATTGAAAAATGGTTCAAATATATATGTATACATACACACCTTTTCTTTTCTTTCTTTTTACCAAACTATCACTATGAATCTATTTAAAAAAAAATTGTTGGCATTAAATGACCCACTGAGGTTTTGATATGCCATAAAACAAAATAAACAACCAACCAACCAAGCAGATACTTTAGTAAAACACAAAAACTGAATAAACAAAACTATTCCTGAGATGGCGTCTGCAACAGGGATTGGTTAGTCAGCTTAGCAGACGAATGTACGCGGAAACTAGAGGGATGCGTTCATCTCTCAATTTTGTGTCTATGTGTGTTGTGTTGTGGTGTAATGGATATCGATTCGGAAAGAGAATTCGGAGAGCCAAGTTCGAATTCCAGTCGGGAGCGTTACATTCACTTATGCGCAAATACCCTTGGGAAAGGCATGAAACCATATTCTCCTCAAGCTATAGTTTGAACAGCAGAATACATTGAGTCCCATAGCCGTGGTTGGCAAACAGTCTACATTAGAAAGAGACGGTAGCCAACTGCGGAAAATCTATCTCATTCTGTTCCTATCTATATATCTCTCTTAGTCTGTTTATATCTATCTATCTCAAACAGTGCATATCTCAATCTCTATCTATCTATCTATCTATCTATCTATCTATCTATCTATCTATCTATCTTAGTCCGTTCCTATCTATATATCTATCTTAGTCTGTTTATATCTATCTATCACAAACAGTTCATATCTATTTCAACCTGTTTCTACCTATCTATCTATCTTAGTCTGTTCCTATCTATATATCTATCTTAGTCTGTTTATATCTATCTATCTCAAACATTTCATTTCTATCTCAATCTGTATCTAGCTAGCTATCTAGCTATCTAGCCATCTATCTGTTAAGGGGTCTCCCCTTTTCACACAAATGGACTCACCCAAGGTATACATATACTACTACCAGTGAATACCCGAAGAGTCAAGGAGTCGAGACGGAACGACAGAAGAGTAGTAGAGTTCCGTAGTAGTAGAGTAAGTCACACACAGAGACGGCGGCAAACGTCACAGTTATCGAGCAGGTAGACTCAGTAAGGTGTCATACCGCGATACTTCAATACCAAGACTGTATATATATTAGTGCTACTAACCCGCATTCCTGGATCTACTAACCCGTATTACCAGTTTGTATTATTACGTTAATACGTTTATTTTCCTTATCCATTCCTGGCGTTTGTTATTCATTGATATCGGATTCATCCCGGAATCCACAACAAATTGGCGACGAGGTATTCGAACTCACACGGAAAGAAATCGAAACAAAATTCTCCCTTGTTGTCCACAACAAATTGACACGACAAGATATTCGAACTCACACAGCAAAAAACAAAACAAGTCGCCTTTGCCGTTTTTTGCCAGTGTCCACAACAACTTGGCGACAAAAGATTTACGAGGACTAAAATACAGAAAAACGGGTTTTTAGTAAGACCTTTATCATGGAGGATTTTAAAAATATTTTCGTAGAACTTGTAAAATACCAAAATGAACAGCAATTACAACTCCAGGAAAGAATGGAAGAAAAATGGCAAAAACAATTACTACAAACGCAGGAACTAATATTAAAGGTAGCGGGTAACAAACAATAAAATATCGAAAAAGAGGCGACTTTTTCCCAAGACGCAGTGTGGAATACGATAGAAACTTTCAAATACTCTCTAGAAGAGGATACAAATTGCGGAGATTATTTTAGACGCCACGAAGACATCTTTAACATCGATTGTCTAAACTGGACAGAAGCAAAGTAGCTATGTCTGTTGCCCAGAAAACTATGAACAGAAGAATACACAAAATTTGTGGATTACATTTTGCCAAAAAGACGAGCGAATTAACATTTGACGAAGCAGTTACATGTCTTACAGATCTGTTCAGACCAAAAACCTCACTGTTTCACAAGAGGTGGAAATGTCTTAACCTGGTAAAGGGCGAAAATGAGGACTATTCCCCGTTTACCGCAATCGTGAATAAACATTGCAACGACTTCAAGTTGGCAGAATTAACACCGGACAATTTCAAGTGTCTCATCTTTGTTCAAAGGTTAGTCTCAGCAAAAGATAGTGAAATGGGCAAAAGAATGCTTTCAAAACTACAAAATGAACCTGGACTAACACTACAACAACTATCAGAAGATTACCAAAAATGCCTGAGTATAAAGAAAGACTCGAAGAACATTGAGGAGTCAGGAGTATCACATATACGTAAGTTAAACAAAAGTGTACGTTCTTCACCCACCCCGGAAAGAAAACAAAAATTTTATAATAAGGGGAAAAAGTACAACATATAGGGCAAATTATGACGAAAATCGAAGCAAATATAAGCACCCCCCCATCTGCATGTTATAGATGTGGAGGATTACACTGGAATAAGGATTGCCGTTTTAAATATAAAAACTGTCTTGTGTGTGGAAAAATGGGGCACAAGGCATCCCAATGTAGGAACAGAAAAGCTACTAGTAGGATAAGAGCAACTAGGATGCATGACGAAGACAATACCAACATAAGGAAATATGTGGAACTTGAAATCTTAAATAAAAAGATAATATATAAGGGAGATTAACAGTGAGAGAGAGAGAAGAAGAGAGAGAAAGGATAGTAACAGCGTCAGAGTGAGAAAGAAAGGGAAGGGAAAGAAACAGTAAGAGAGAGAAGGAAGTGTGAGATTTTATGTGCTTACCATTTCAAAACGTCCAGGCATCTAAACCACAAAGTCCACCATTTTTCACGAAGAAGAAAAAAACACTTACCTGTAAGAGAAGAAAAGAATTTGTTTTAATAATTATAAAAAAAAAAATGTTTTTATCGAGTCAAACCCCGACAGTCTACAGACATACACACATACGCTTGCGCACGCACGCACGCACGCGCGCACACACATACACACACACACACATACACACACACACACAAAATCAATTTAACACCATGTTGTGACCAAGTAAACAGTTAAAGAAATAACAAAACAAGTGTTTCAGATATATCATATATTAAACAGTAAGTACAACAGAGAGATCGCTTGTGAACTGGGGTAGGAATTGGCTGGTTAACTTTCATGCCTCAAAAATAAAACTGCTTTCTATTACTCGCCACAGAGAACCATCCCTGCCCCCCACCATTAGAATATCTGACACTCAACTCCACGAGAGCACCTCTTTGCGACTGCTCGATCTCAGATTGACAGCTGACCTGAGATGGAACAAATACATTGAGTCAATAGCTTCGTCCACCGCTAGGAAAGTTGGCTCCCTGTGCCGCGCCAGGAAAATTTTCTCCCCGGAATCGATCCTTCAAATCTACAAATCAACCATTCGCCCTTGCATGGTCTGGATCCCCTTCTGTTTGCCTCGGGTTTCTTGATAAGATTCAGAGACGGATATGCAATGTAATTGGCCCTGATCTGGCATCTCGTCTACAGTCGCTCTCTCACAGACATACCGTCGCCTCTCTCTGACCTTGTTACAAATACTTTCATGGTAACTTCTCCGATGAGCTGCTTGCGCCGGTTCCCAGAACATTCATGAATTCAAGCGTCCTACGAGGCTGGCATCTCGCTCTCACCCTTTCACTGTCAAAACTATTAAATGTAGCCGTCTCTTCTACTCCAATAGCTTCATGTCTCGCACTTCTCGCCTATGGCACTCCCTTCCTTTTTCCTGTTTCCCTGATAGCTATACTCTCCAACTATTCAAATGTAATGTCAATCGACGTCTCCAGATGCCTTGATCTATTCCCTATCCTTATCTTCATCCTTTCCTCTATCACTCCTATTTGCTCTCGCTCCAACTCCCTGTAACCCTTGCTTCCCGCCTTGCTTGGGGTGAAGCGCTTTAAAAAAGAAGAGTATTACACGACTAGTGAGTGTGTGTTGGTTGATCCAGCGTTCAATCTATTCGACCGTTAATATTTAACACCCTCCCCCGGCCCACGAGGGATGTATGTGGCAAAAGGCCGAGTTTACAGTGGGTTCTGCGAGCCCGAAGGCTCGGCCAAAAATATTCTCTTAGAACCCGTATAAACTGGTTCAGGCTTTGTCTACCTCCCCGGATGAAACTTTGCCCTTCGGCATTAGTGATATTGAATAGAATAGTGACATTGACAGAGAAGGAAGGGAAACTAAGAGAGAGAGAGAGAGTAGGGAGAGTAACAGTGACAGAGCGAGAGAGAGAAAGGATAGTAACAGTGACAGAGAGAGAGAGAGAGTGAAGGGAAAGTAAGAGTGAGAGAGAAAAGGGAGAGTAACAGTGATAGAGAGAGAGAGGAGAGAGAAAAAGGAAAAGGATAATAACAATGACAGAGTGAGAGAGGGAGAAGGGAAAGTAAAAGTGAGAGAGTAAAGGGAGAGAGAAAAGGGAGAGTAACATTGATCGAGAGAGAGAGAGTTAGAGACGAATGATAGTAACAATGACCAAGTGAGAGAGAAGGGAAAGTAAAAGTTAGAGAGAAATAGGAGAGAGAAAAGGGAGAGTAACATGGATAGAGAGAGAGAGAGAGAGATAGAGAGAGAGAGTGAGAGAGACACATGATAGTAACAATGATCGACTGAGAGAGAAGGGAAAGTAAAAGTTAGAGAGAAAACGGAGAGAGAAAAGGGAGAGTAACATGGATAGAGAGAGAGAGAGAGAGAGAGAGAGAGAGAGAGAGAGAGAGAAAGGATAGTAACAATGACAGAGTGAGAGGGAGAGATGTAAAAGTGAGAGAGAAAAGTGAATGAGAAAAGGGAGAGTGACAGTGAAAGAGCGAGACACATAGAAACGTAACAATGAGAGAGTGAGAAGGAGAGAAGGGAAAGTAAGAGTGAGTGTGAAAAGTGAGAAAGAAAAGGGAGAGTAACAGGGATAGAGAGAGAGTGAGAGAGACAAATTAAAGTAACAATGAGAGTATGAGAGAGAAACGAAAGTAAAAGTGCGGGAGAAAAGGGAGAGAGAAAAGAGAGAGTAACAGTGATAGAAAGAGATACAAAAAATAGTAACAATGACAGAGTGAGAGAGAGAGGAGGGAAAGTAAAAATGAGAGAGAAAAGTGGAAGAGAAAAGGGAGAGTTACAGGGATATATATATATAGAGAGAGAAAGGATAGTAACAATGACAGAGTGAGAGAGAGGGAGAAGGGAAAGTAAAAGTGAAAGAGAAAAGTGAGAGAGAAAAGGGAGAGTAACAATGATAGAGAGAGAGACAAAGGATAGTAATAGTGACAGAGAGTTTTTTAGAGAACTCTATCTATCTCTCTCTCTCTCTCTCTCTATATATATATATATATATATATATATATATATAATTATATATATATATATATATATATATATATATATATATGTGTGTGTGTGTGTGTGTGTGTGTGTGTGTGTGTGTGTATAAAATAGACCATCGGAAAATAGTACTTAGTCTTTGCCGTCGCGTTTCGTCAACTGAATTTATCAAGGCAAGTGAAATGTGTAGTTAGATGAAATTCAAAAATTTTAAAAGGCGCCTCTGGGTAAGCCTCTTTTTGCATATTAGTAACTTATTCAAAAATAAAAATGGAAAACGTTACCAATATACAAAAAGATACTTACCCAGGAGCGTTTTTAAAATTTTTGAATATCATCTAAGTACACATTTCGCTTCTGCTTTTCGTCACTTGCCACGCGTCGGCCAGGATTGAATTTGTATTCTCTACAGATTTATTCTGAGAACTTTAACAGACACACACACACACACACAACAGACACACACACACACACACACACACACACACACACACATATATATATATATATATATATATATATATATATATATATATATATAAGCTTAATATTGCCCTTTAAAAGTGTAAATTTTAAATTCACTTTTTCACCCTTGAAAGTGAATCTGAAGATCCAGAGAAAAATAAAATCTCTGGTGAAATAAATTATAACTATGAAACCTTAAAGTGGTCTGTTTTTTATTTAAATTAAGTTATATATATATATATATATATATATATATATATATATATATATATATATATATATATATATAATCGGTTTTGAACCATGCAAAGCAGTAAAGCCATTAAGACACAAGGGGAATTAGGAAAAAACATTAATAATGAATGGGAAGGGAAAAGAGTAATCAGGAGGATAGTAAATAGCGATTGACATTGCATTTAGTTTTTTTTTAACATTTATGTTGACTGGAAAGCATGGACCCGGAACGGAGTCCCACAAGTGAGAAGTGCGAGAAAAGAAACTTTTAGTATAGAAGTTACGGCTACATCGAACAAGGCAAGAGGTAGATTGATGAGATCTCAACGCCAGTCTAGTGTACTACGCTAAAATTAAAAAAAAATCCCTATGTATTATTGCGCACGTCTATCTATCTCGAAAGTAGATTGGTGCATCGCTGAGCTGCAGGTCTGGGAAAGAACGGTGTCGGCGATGTGCTTCCTATACCGCAAGATCCTGCTTTCGGCCCTGTCGATAGAGACCCGGTAAGATAAGACGAATTGTTTGATATCCTTAGATCAGCAGAAGCTGCGGAAAACTGACGGAATAAGCCATCTATCTGATTTCGGGTCCTCTCTATACGGTTGACTTTTTATTCTCTCAACCATAAGGCAGTGGGGAGTTCCCACCCCTACGGCTAGACTCTCTGATGCTCGAAGCAAAAGAATTTTCAGACTTCAGACTTCAGATGATTAAGGAACGTTCTAAGATGTTTATTTATTATCCTTTTTCTGTTAGACTAAAGTTATGAGAAACGCTAATTTTGTTATAAGCCAACGTGTTTGCAACGTTACAAAGCAATACATTTGTAACGTTACAAGGCAACGTATTAGCAAACTTTGACGGCAATATAGTTTCAACGATACAAAGCATCTAAACTTACAACGTTACAAGGGATAGTATTTGCAACATTTCTTGAAATTTTGTAAATACGCCCCCTTGTTACGTTGCAAGTTCAATATTTGTAATGTTGCAAGGCAATATATTTGGAACGTTAGAAGTGGACGTAGTTGGGACGTTACAAGACAATGTATTTGGAACGATAGAAGTGAACGTATTTGGAACGTTACAAGTCAATGTATTTGGAAGGTTAGAATGAACGTGTTTGGAATGTTACAAGACAATGTATTTGGAACGTTAGTATTGAACGTATTTGGAACGTTACAAGACAATGTATTTCGAAAGTTAGAACGTATTTGGAATGTTACAGGAGAATGTATTTTGAACGTTAGTATTAAACGTATTTGGAACGATACAAGACAATATATGTGGAACGTTAGAAGTGAACGTATTGGGAACGTTATAAGACAATGTATTTGGAACGTTAGAAGGGAACGTATTTGGAACGTTACAAGACGATGTATTTGGAACGTTAGAAGTGAACGTATTTGGAACGTTACAGGTCAATGTATTTGGAACGTTAGTATGAACGTATTTGGAATGTTACAAGACAATGTATATTGAACGTTATTATTGAACGTATTTGGAACGTTACAAGAAAATATATTTGGAACGTTAGAAGGGAACGTATTTGGAACGTTACAAGTCAATGTATTTGGAACATTAGCAGTGAACGTATTTGGAACGTTGCAAGACAATGTATTTGGAACGTTAGATGTGAACGTATTTGGAACGGTACAAGACAATGTATTTGGAACTTTAGAATGAACGTATTTGGAATGTTACAAGACAATGTATTTGGAACGTTAGAAGTGAACGTATTTGGAACGTTACAAGTCAATGTATTTGGAACCTTAGATTGAACGTATTTGGGACGTTAGAAGTGGACGTATTTGGAACGTTACAAGTCAATGTATTTGGAACGTTACAAGACAATGTATTTGGAACGTTAGAAGTGAACGTATTTGTAACGTTACAAGTCAATGTATTTGTAACGTTACAAGACAATGTATTTGGAACGTTAGAAGTGAACGTATTTGTAACGTTACAAGTCAATGTATTTGTAACGTTACAAGACAATGTATTTGGAACGTAACACAACATCTTTTTATGACGCGAAGTGTTTGTAACGTTAAAAGAGAAAGTATGTGTAAATTCTACAGGCAACGTACTTGCAACTGTACAGGGCACTGTATTTGCAATGTTAGAAGCCAACGTATTTGTAACTTTACAGAGTAAAATATTTCTAAAGCTACAGGACATTTGCAAGATTACAAGGGTCCGTAATACGATACAATGCAACGCATTTGCAACTTTACAAGGCAACTTATGTGCCGTGTTACAAAACATACGTGTTGTATTTTAATGTTCCAAACGTCTTCCTATTTTTATCTTAGATGCCAAAACGTACTTTTCGCATAACTCTATAATTTATTATTTAGAGACTGACTTTTGCTTTGCGAATCGATTGACTCCTCACTCAGTTCACACTATGACGATTCTACAGCATCGCTGCAATATTTCACACACCTTGTTTATTTGTTTTGTAGACTGACTTTTCTTTGTAGACTTTATATAGACGGCTTCGGTATTCACATTATGGCCGCAGATTGGGTCAGTCAAAACTCAGCTGTACAGAACACATTTTCGTTACTAAGATTTTCTCGAATGCGGAGGCCGACTGGCGTAATACACAGAGTTTAGCAAATAAAAAAAATGGGGCGTTTATTTCAATCACGAAGTGTCCGCTGTAATAGCGTTTGAAGCCATAAAAAATAAATGTCGGAATAGAAAAAAAACCTTTAAGTCCTTAGAAATCGCAATCATGTTTCTCTTCCGTCGTCTCTTGTGCGTCATAATGACTTTTGTCAACATAACCGAAAAATATACCTTTACGTAATATGAAGGCCGGAAATTGGGACGGTCAAAATTATCTACTAAAAAAAAAAAATGAAAAAAAAAAAAAAAACGACAGAAAAGAATTCCGTTTAGTAATCTCAGAAAACAATATCAAATATATTTGTACACGGAAAGAAGACCGGAGACGATCACTATATTGTGTCTAGGTTGGCATATCGGTCCCGCCCTTTCACTGTCGGATCGGTTAAATGTATCCGACTCTTCTACTCCAATAGCTTCTTCTTTCGCACTTCCCGACAGAGGAACTCCCTTCCTCTTACTTCCTTCCTTGATAGCTATAATCTTCAAATATTCAAATGTAATATCAATCGACATCTTCTGAGGCCTTTACCTTGATCCCGTTCCTTCTCTTTATCCTTTCCTCAAACTCACCTCTTTACTCTTGCTCCCACTCTCTGCAACCCCTCTCTCTTTACTCTTACTTTCATGCTCTGTAACCCCTTGCGTACTAGTGGCACCCCTGCCTTGCTTGGGGTGAAATGCTTAAGGAAAAAAATCTAGATAGATAGATATCTACCTATCAATATATCTATCTAGGTTTTTCATATCTATCTATCTATCTATCTATCTATCTATCTATCTATCTATCTATCTATCTGTCTCAGTCTGTTCATATCTATCTATCTCAGTCTGTTCATATCTATCTATCTATCTATCTATCTATCTATCTATCTATCTATCTATCTATCTCTTTTCATTTTTTATCTATCTATCTATCTCTTTTCATTTTTTATCTATCTATCTATCACTTTTCATTTTCTATATATCTATCTATCTCTTTTCATTTTTTATCTATCTATCTATCTATCTATCTATCTCTTTTCATTTTTTATCTATCTATCTATCTCTTTTCATTTTTTATCTATCTACCGATCTATCTATCTTTTTCATTTTCTATCTATCTATCTATCTATCTATCTATCTATCTATCTGTTGAGTCTTGACTCAATGTTGAATCTCGCCTATTGCATGGAATAATAATGCAACACAAAATGTACTTAGAACAAGAATGTATTATAACAAGAAAGTGTACACAATAAGTACATATAGTATTTCTGTATATTTCTGGGAAGACGTTCCTGGAGAATGTGTTGACTAGTCGCAGTCGATCAGAGTCTCTAGTTGGATCTCGTGATTCCTTTCTCCGCGTCTTCCGGTATCAACCATTATTTATATAGTTGGTAGTCACCTATGCAGATTAGGTGGATCCCACACAACACTATCTATCTATCTATCTATCTATCTATCTATCTATCTATCTATCTATCTATCTATCAGAATGTAATGTCATCATCTTCTGATGCCTTGATCTTGATCCCAGTCCTTCTCTTTATCCTTTCCTTAAAACACCTCTCTTTACTCTTGCTCACACTCTCTGTAACCCCTCCCTCTTTATTCTTACTTTCACTCTCTGTAACCCCTTGCGTGCTACTGGCACCACCACCTTCCTCGGGTTGATATGCTTAAAAAAAAACAACTATAAGTTCCGAAGTCAAAACTTACATAGCAACCTGAGATAGATAGATAGATAGATAGATAGAAACAGACTGAGATAGATAGAAAGATAGATGCGAAGAGATAGATAGATAGATAGATAGATAAAAACGCATACAAATACATACATAATGATTTGAGTTAGAAAGAAAGAAAGAAAGAAAGAAAGGAAAAAACACAAACACATACATACATACATACATAGCAACCTGACATAGATAGATAGATAGATAGATAGATAGATAGATAGATAGATAGATAGATAGATAGTGTTGTGGAGTATAGCTGAAGACCCCCACAGTATGGACTGTTCTAACATTATTTAAACAAAACTCTCTCTTACTATGTGTGAGAGAAGTTAACGATTAATTGTTTATTGCATTAGTCTGTGTTCTCAACCGTGTACCATATTATTCTCCGGAATAATATACTTCTTATTTTCTATACGTGTGTCAACCATTACTATTTAGATATGAACGTAGATAGATAGATAGATAGATAGATAGATAGATAGATAGATAGATAGATAGATAGGGACAGACAAGGTAGATTTGACAGATAGATAGATAGGGACAGACAAGATAGATAGACAAGTAGATAGATAGGGACAGACAAGATAGATAGATAGATAGATAGATAGATAGATAGATAGGGACAGACAAGATAGATAGATAGATAGATAGATAGATAGATAGATAGATAGATAGGGACAGACAAGATAGATAGACAGATAGATAGATAGGGACAGACAAGATAGATAGATAGATAGATAGATAGATAGATAGATAGATAGATAGATAGGGACAGACAAGATAGATAGACAGATAGATAGATATGGACAGACAAGATAGATAGATAGATAGATAGATAGATAGGGACAGACAAGATAGATAGACAAGATAGATAGACAAGTAGATAGATATGGACAGACAAGATAGATAGATAGATAGATAGGGACAGACAAGATAGATAGATAGATAGATAGATAGATAGGGACAGACAAGATAGATAGACAGATAGATAGGGACAGACAAGATAGATAGACAAGTAGATAGATATGGACAGACAAGATAGATAGATAGATAGATAGATAGATAGGGACAGACAAAATAGATATACAGATAGATAGATAGGGACAGACAAGGTAGATTTGACAGATAGATAGATAGATAGGGACAGACAAGATAGATAGACAAGTAGATAGATAGGGACAGACAAGATAGATAGATAGATAGATAGATAGATAGATAGGGACAGACAAAATAGATATACAGATAGATAGATAGGGACAGACAAGGTAGATTTGACAGATAGATAGATAGATAGGGACAGACAAGATAGATAGACAAGTAGATAGATAGGGACAGACAAGATAGATAGATAGATAGATAGATAGATAGATAGGGACAGACAAGATAGATAGACAGATAGATAGGGACAGACAAGATAGATAGACAGATAGATAGATAGGGACAGACAAGATAGATAGACAGATAGATAGATAGGGAGAGACAAGATAGATAGACAGATAGATAGATAGGGACAGACAAGATAGA
>OZ038519.1:55025671-55043171 GCA_964036315.1 Acanthosepion esculentum | reverse complement strand
AGTGAAAGAGAAAGAAAGTGAGATTGAGAGAGAGAGGACGGAAAGACCAGAGAGAGAGAGAGAGAGAGAGAGAGAGGGGGGGGGGACGGAAAGACCAGATTCAAAGTGAAAAAATACCTCTGAAATAAATATGTAGACGCTTGATAACGTTCAGAATTTAACCGGGATTATACGAAGACGTATTTAGGCAGAAAGCGTTTACGAGAAAAATCTAGACGTATTAGTAGAAAATGGAATAAATGCATTCTATGATTTTCGAATATCGATTCGGAAAAAGAAGGGAAAAAATGTCTGTGCATTAGAGAAACCAATGTTTTTTTTTTCAAAAAATATTTTTTGAAAACGTAAACTTTTATTGTAGTGATTTAAGTTTTAGCATACAAGCTTCGAATGATAATGATGAACTGAATCATATTTATGGTGTATAAACTACCTCCCTAAACGAGACTCTGCCCTTCGGCATAGCCTCGTCTGGGTTGCTCTCCGCTCGGAGGCAGAGAGTTCGATAAGAGAGGAAGGGGAAGTTAAGGCCTCACATTCAACTGATTAACTCTGTCCTGGGTATGACGATAAACTACGTCCTCGTCCTGGGTGAGACGATAAACTGCGTCCAGCAGCAGGGCTGATCGGGAGGTTTTGAGGAGCGTAGAACCACATCTTAATTGCTGGTGTACCCAGGTCCACCCTGACTCGGGGTGGTAGCACTTGTTAGGGTTCCAGCTATGGGCAAATAGTTAACTATTACCAGCAATACATTTTTGAAAAAAAAAATATTACCAGCAACAAAATATTAGCAGCAATAAAAAGATTGTCGGCATTAAATAACCCAATGAGGTTGAAATGCCGTAAAACAGACCAAACCAAACCAACGGATTAACTGATTGAATATTGAAAAAAAATTTAAAAAAAAAAAAATAAAAAGAAAAGAGCATTTGTTTCTCTGATGTAACACAGATACTTTTTTAAGAGTAGTCCACCCCAAAAAAAAAAAAAATTAAAAAATTAAAAAAAACTATTCCCCTGTCAAAAACACCAGAAGACGAATATAAAGAGTCGAAGGAAACCCAAAGAAAAGCCCGAACTCGCCATCCCCGGAACCCGCCTACCTACCACGCGGTGGCTGTGGACGTCTCTTCATATCCAACTTAGGACTCATTTCACACAGAAGAGACAACCGCAAACTCGACAGATTCCATCAAATTCAACTTAGAAACCCGTGGCAAGACCGGATCATGAAAAACGACGTTCTCGTCCACGCAAAGACGAATAGCATATAAACCATCTTGACTCACCCCCGACGTCATTGATGGACCGGATGCCAGACATATGCCTACCCAAACAAATCCTCTTCTCGGGGGTCGCATCTGGCAAGAGACTACTTGGAGACCCATATCGCCGATTCAGGGATCAGCTCAAAAACACCTTGCTGAGGAAATAAATCGATCTGGTCAATTGGGTGACGGAAGCTACAGAAAGAACCAATTGGAGAAGAGCAATCCACGAAAAAAAAACAACAGATCCTTCGAAAACAACAGAAAGACAAAATAAAAGAGACGAGGAGAGACCAAAGAAAGGCATGAACTCTCTATTCCCTGAACCCTCTTATTTTACCATGCGTTAGTTTCAGACGTCTTTTCAGATCCAACATAGGATTCATTTCACACAGTAAATGTCAATGAGCACCCAAATACTCGACGAGTAAACTACGACCCCGAAATATCATGGAACGAATAAAAATTTTTTTTAAAGACTGCACGAGTGGATACTGTTTTATTTATTTAAAATAAGACCTGTCTATATTTCTGAGATGAGGTATTATGTACACTATTTACATTATTCGGACTATTGACCTCATCTTTGTCGCCATATTTATCATAATGTTTCGGCCGATGTATGCTCCGGCGTTCTTCAGGTGGTTGGAATGTCGAACTGAACCCTTTATTTCGCTCACTGGTGTAAACTGTTCTAGTTCCACGTGTCATGTTTAATGGAAGTCAGTTATCAGTTATCTCCTGTTAATTCCCCTCTGAATGTTCTCCAGTGCCTTAACCGGGTATTGAACTCACACTCTTTGGGTCCTGTCACTGGATCTAACCAATGCCTTTATCCACTTTGAGGACATCTGTATATGAATTTCTGGGTATTATAAACCTAATGTTTCCAGTAACCATGTTTTAACAGGAGATAACTGATAACTGACATCCATTAAACATGGCACGTGGAACTAGAACAGTCTATCCCAGCGAGCGAAATAAAGGGTTCAGTTGCATGTTTCAACCACCTGAAGAAGGTCGGGGCGTACAACGGCCGAAACGTTGTAATGAATATGGGGACAAAGATGAGGACAATAGTTCGAATAATGTAAATAGTGTTCAAAATAAGACGTTACTCAAATTTTTCATCGACGTATTTCAAGAACAGAACAATGAACAATCTTCAAGAATCAAACAATATCTTCGGACAGCAAGTTTTGTTATTTACACCTGCGAACGGAGATCAAAATGAAGTCAAGGGACAAATTTGAAAAACGGTGACATTTTGTCATCACGTCGTTTGGTTGGTTGTTTTGTTTTATGGCATATCAAAACTTCAGTGGGTCATTTAATGCCAACAAAATTTTTGACATACATTCATAGCGATAGTTTGGTAAAAAACAAGGTGTGTATGTATACATATATCTATTTGAAGCATTTTTTTACAAAGTATTTCTGGTACTAAAACCCACCATTACACAAGTATGAGTGTTAACTATTTTCTCATAGCTGGGACCCCAACAGGGGCCACCACTCCGGGTCAGGGTGGACCCCGGAACACCAGCAACCAAGAGACGGCTCCACGCCGCTCAAAACCTCCCGATCAGAGGCCTTGCTGTTGGACGTAGTTTATCGTCTTACCCTGGACCCGGATGTAGTTTATCGTCATACCCAGGACGTCTTTTCGTGCATAACGAGTTAAAAAGCCCACCTATTTAAATCTCTCTCTCTCTCTCTCTCTCTCTCTCTCTCTCTCTCTCTCTCTATATATATATATATATATATATATATATGTGTGTATGTGTGTGTGTGTGTGTATTATGAAATGGAAAACGTCCGACAATTATTTTAAGACATTTTTATGTTTATACATTCTTTTTATAGATACAAATATTTAAGTAAATGCTCTGTTTTATAATAAACAGTATTAATAACATTTACCGGCCTGAATGTCCTGTGAATTTTCATAGAAAATATTCGTCCTGCGACAGGTATCGAACCTGTATCCTATACGGAACTGTCAATTAGCCTGACGTGCCTTAACCGATTGACCCACAGAGGAGCGTTCGGTTAGCAAGGTCGATTTTACTGCTTTTAAACTACAATGTTCCATGAATCTCTCACGTACATGCATATCTGCTCAAAGCGTATCCAAATGTAAACAAATGACGTCACACATTATGAAATGGACAAAGTCCGACAATTATTTTAAGACATTAATTATTTTAAGGCTATATGACGGTTCCATATAGGATAAAGGTTCGATTCCTGTCAGAGAACGAATATTTTCTATGAAAATTTCTCGATCATTCAGGTCGGCTAATGTTATTTAATACTGTTTATTATAAAACAGAGCATGTGCTTAAATACTTGTATCTATAAAAAGAATGTTAAACATAAAAATGTCTTTAAATAATGGACGGACTTTGTCCATTTCATAATTTATATATATATATATATATATATATATATGTGTGTGTGTGTGTGTGTATGTGTGTGTGTGTGTGTGTGCGTGTGTGTGTCCCTGTATGTGTGTGTGTTAACCACTAATATTATATATATATATATATATGTGTGTGTGTGTGTGTGTGTGTGTGTGTGTATTAACCACTAATATTATATATATATATATATATATATATATATATATATATATATATATATATATATAATATTAGTGGTTAACACACACACACACACACAAACACAAATATATGTGTGTGTGTGTATTAACCACTTATATTATATATATATATATATATTAGTGGTTAATAAACACACACACACACACACACACACACACACACACACACACACACATATATATATATATATATATATATATATATACAGGGTGTGATGGGTAAATTGTTATTATTTTATATTTTTCATTTTGCGCATACGCGTTATTTGCTTTTGACTTCTTGACAGCACTGTAGTGTAGGCTCACTTAGGCACCGTCTGTGAGAAAAAACTGCACCATCACTCAATACACTCCGCCAGAAAATTTTGGTAAATATATCTGTTAAAATGAGATGTCTTTGTTATTTTCATTTTTTGTGTAATTTAGACGACAATTTATCCATCGCATCCCATATGTATATATATATATATATATATATATATATATATATATATATATATATATATATATATATATATATATATAAAGTTTCCTGTTTAGGATTTGGTTTCCGGTTCCTTCTAAAGTCTTCTTCAGCCCTATACTCCTAAATCGTTTTCTTTCTTATGTTAATAGAACTCTACATAGTAACCCTCTGCCTTGAGTGGCTCTTCGGCTTTGTATTGCTTGCACATTAGTGAAAAAAGAATTAATAAAAATTCACTGCATACAACGCATATAATTTAACATAGAAGGTAATTCTCCATCCACCAACCACTTACTCACAGGTGGGACGGGTAAGTCTCACACTGCCGATACTAACTCAAATGGGGGTAGGGAATGCTCATTCTCCTCTGAGCAGCCATCGACACCCCCTTCTTCCAAACTGTCTTTTAGTCTTCATGTATATGAGCGAGCTTAGTAACCTAGGTCTCAGACCGGTACGATGTTTCTGATCCCAGGAAGAGTCCTGTACATACAACGTAGATAATGTACCATAATTTGTAAATTCGAAAATGGATACCAAGTTTAACTCCAAGCGACGACAATCTGTTCATTACTCGACCGCTGTGTTCTAAAGTGTTTACAGAGGTCACTCAATGGGTTCACCGTTTGTTACCTGTAAACTCTAACATTTATTGGGATCAAAACCGTTTGTGTGAAGACAGAAACCAACTTGAGGGAGTCTAGAAATATAGAAAGGGGCGTTTGACGGCCACGCCTCTTCTCGTCGGATTCATTCAACCCAATGAGCGAACTAACCTTATGAGAAGGAATAATTTTCAGTGCACTGTGTTAGCTGCATAAGCTACGCATATGACTATGTTGATGGCAACCTCAGAAAGGAATTCCTTTCGACTTTCATCCTGAGAACAATAAATAACTACATCTGTGACTCGTAACATTTTTCCAGCTGTCGTCTGGCATTAGTTTCCGGTTGGCATCCTTAGAAAAGGCATCAAAAACATATTTCTATATTGGTATTGGGTCAGTTGGGCCAGAAATTTAAAACAACATAGAATAGAACTGGCATTGACGCGGAAAATGGAATCAGCTGGCCGAGTCCAAGTTTTGTTGTGCTCACGTTCCCAGTAGTGCCCGTGGGAGTGGTATGACTCAATTTATACTTCCCACCCAGACATGGATTAAATAATTGTCTAAGAAAGGTATAGAACAATTCAAAACCGAAGAGAAAGCAACGAGAAACCATTCCACTATCTTTTCCTAGTAACCTTCGCTATTCACATTTAATAATAATAATAATAATAATAATAATAAAGTTAAAACACTGTAAAATTTGCAACTCCTACGGGAAGGGAACTGAAAGAAACTGGTACGAACACCACCCTGACCCGGTTACGGAGATAGGACCTGTTACAATTCTATGGGACTACACAATACACACTGACAGAATAATCAAAGCCAACCGACCAGACATTGTTATTAAAGACCACAAACAAAAAACATGCCTCCTTATTGATATGGCAATCCCTGCAGACTGCAATGTATCTTTGAAGATATTCGAAAAACTGTCAAAATACAAGGACCTTGAAATAGAAATCTCAAAAATGTGGCACTTGGGAACATCAACAATCCCTGTTATAGTTGGAGCCCTCGGATTGGTTAGAAAAGATTCCAGTAGACTAATTGAAGGGATCCCTGGAAGTCCATGCCTCAAAGAGATACAAAAATTATTCTGACAAATATCGCTCACACTTTACGAAAGGCTTTATCTATGTAATTTTTTTTTTTTGCAGAGGAAAGTGTCAGGAAACCATATCTAACCTTAGGTCCCTGGGCGAGACCTGGAAAGAAATGTGTAAACGGCAGATATCAAAGAAAATAAATTAATAATAATAATAATATTACTGAAGTCGAAATCTCAAAAATGTGGCACATGGGAACATCAATAATTCCTGTTGTAGTTGGAGCCCTCGGATTGGTTGGAAAACATTCCAGTAGACACGTTGAAGGGATTCCTGGAAGCCCATGACATAAAGAAATACAAAATTTGTTCTTACGAATACAGGCCACACATTACGAAGGGCTTTGCCTATGTAAAATATGTGTGTTGTTGCTCAGTGGAAAATGTCATTATGCCATTTCTGACCTTAGGTCTCTGGTCGGGACCCGCGAAGGAATGAGTACACATCAGAAATCAAAGGAAATAATAATAATAAGAAGAAGAAGAAGAAGATGAAGAAGAAGAAGAAGAAGAAAGAGAGAAAGAAGAATAAAGAGAAGAAGAAGAAAGAGAAGAAGAAAGGGAAGAAGAAGAAAAAAGAAGAAAGAAAGACAAGAATAAGAAAGAGAAGATGATGAAAGAGAAGAAGAAGAATAAAAGAAGAAAAAGAAAGAAAATAATAATAATAATAATAAGAAGAATAAGAATAAAAGAAGAAAAAGAAGAAGAAAGAAAGAGAAGAAGAAGAAGAAAAAGAAGAAAAAGAAGAAGAAGAAAGAGAAGAAGAAAAAGAAGAAAAAAGGAAGAGAAGAAGAAGAAAAAGAAGAAGGAAGAGAAGAAGAATAAAATAAGAAAGAAAGAGAAGAAGAATAAAAAGAAGAAGAGACAAAGAGAAGAAGAAGAAGAATAGAAAGAAGAAAGAAAGAGAAAAAGAAGAATAACGAGAAGACGAAGAATAAAAAGAAGAAGAAGAAGAAGAAGGAAAAGAAGTGGAAACAACGAAAGAGAATAAAAAGAAGAAGAAAAAAGAAAGAGAAGAAGAAGAAAGAGAAGAAAAAGAATAAAAAGAAGAAGAAGAAAGAGAAGAAGAATAAAAAGAAGAAAGAAAGAGAAGAGGAAGAAGAAGAAGAAGAATGAAAAGAGGAAACAAAGAAAGAGAAGAAGAAGAATAAAAAGAAGAAAGAAAGAGAAGACGAAGAATAAAAAGAAGAAGAAGAAGAATGAAAAGAGGAAACAAAGAAAGAGAAGAAGAAGAAGAAAGAGAAGAAAAAGAAGAAGAAGAAAGAAAGAAAGAGAAGAAGAAGAAAAAGAAGAAAAAGAAAGAGAAGAATAAAAAGAAGAAAGAAAAAGAAGAAGAAGAAAGAGAAGAAGAAAGAAAGAGAAGAAAAAGAAAGAGAAGAAGGAGAAGAGGAAGAGGAAGAATGATGTCTATGAAACTAGTATAGCCTCAAGTGGGAGCACTCACCGATTTCAGCATCCGAGATTGAGCAAGAGATGCTCAAAGGGAGATATCCCGGTAAACAAACTATTTAACACCCACTATATTACAGTTTCGTTTCTTTTAGCAATGGTTCATTATTTATCCGAGGCATTGGTAGTACGTAACAGGGTAAATTACGGTATAATAATATGATGTAGAGCTAATAATACGCTATAAAACGGCATCTGTTTATTCATTAATATCCTGTGCGTCTGTACGAGTGCATCTTTCGTTTATAGATGAAATTATTTCACTACAACCGGAGTGAAGGGAGACAACCATCCTTACCTGAACACATGTCAATTTATCTAAATTTATCTAAATCCCCAAACAATACCAGCTCTCTCTCTCTCGCCCGCTCGCTCGTTCTCTCCCTTTAGCTCATATGCACGGCGTGCGTTCTGGAAAATTCAATAAAGAATATTTGCATCTGTGGAACCGGTCTTCGAAGCAGGCATTGGAAAGAGTAATTCTTTTGATGCCGTCGTCAGTAAAGTCAAACTGCATTCGCACTTGGCGGCGATTTACGACAGCACAAAAATGAAGCCCATTCAGCGAAGAAAGAACTGATCCGGTTATATACATGAAACATTATTACGTTAATTTCTACGAACGCTTCGTTTGCTCTGAATAGATGAGGAGGTAGGTAGCGTTACTGCAGTCGGAAAGGTGGTGTGCGGGTAGCGACATGAGTTAGCTATGGCTGCGTCAGTTGGTGGGTGGGGGTCATTTTCAGGAGAATGAGATGGCAGGCATCGGAAGGCGATGGTAAATATTGCATTTTATGCATTCAACAGGAACGAATGGAGGACGGGCAAATGAATGATTCAGGAAGACAGAGGGAAATGAGCGTGAATATAGGAAATCTCTGAATATTACAACTGTGAGTCATTGCTTTAAATGGCTTACGGTCACATACGTTCAAAATTCTTAACTAATCACCGAGGTTAGGCAACGTCGACCCTGGTTAGTAACTAGATGGTCGATCGTTTAGGAACGCCAAGTGATGGACGCTTGGATCTGGGGGTGGTGTCAACGGCTCGGGTTTGGAATTCGGAGAGCTGAGTTCCAATTCCAGTCGGGATTGTTATATATTCAAATATTCATTAGCAAATACCGTTGGGAAAGTTATGAATACACCTTTTGTCCCCCCAGCTATGGGTTAATTAATAAAACTTGTTTAAGTAAATTATTATTATTATTATTATCCCCTCCCCAGCACAAAGAAATACAATACACAATTTTACTTGGGTTTGAATAACCTGCAAAAGGTTGATAAGCCGTAAAACAGAAAATCAATTATTAGTTTAATGAGCTGACTACTTAACAGATCGCGACATCTATCAGAGAGATGAAATTTACATTTTTATTATTGCATTGTTCCAAAATTTTAATACAACACCTGATAGCTATTAACGTCAAGAACTGGGCACAAATTGATGTATGTTTCAAGGGTCTTGATAAGATCCAGAGACGGGTATGCAATGTTATTGGCCCTGATCTGGCATCTCGTCTGCAGTCGCTCTCTCACAGACGTGCCGTTGCCTCCCTCTGTCTTTTTTTACAAATACTTTCATGGTAACTGCTCCGAGGAGCTGCTTTCGCTGGTTCCCAGACTTCATGAATTCAAGCGTTCTACGAGGCTGGCATCTCACTCACACCCTTTCACTGTCGAAACTGTTAAATGTAGCCGTCTCTTCTACTCCAATAGCTTCGTGTCTCGTACCTCTCGCCTGTGGAACTTCCTCCCCTTTTTCTGTTTCCCTATAATCTCCAACTATTCAAATGTAATGTCAATCGACGTCTCAAAATGACCTGAACTATCCCCTAACCTTCTCTTCATCCTTTCCTCTATCACTCCTATTTGCTCTCGCTCCAACTCTCTGTAACCCCTTGCGTGCCAGTGGCTTCCCGCCTTGCTTGGGGTTGAATGCTGAAGAAACAATGTCTCCAATATAATCTCAGCGGATAAAAGCGCTGGTTGGTTGATTGATACGACCCAAAGCGTTGTGAGTTCAATCCCTGGCTTCAGCAGAGAGAAGAAAATTTGGAGAGTTATGAAGGCGAGTTAGCTAAAACAATCGACGTCTCCCGATGCCTTGATCTATCCCCTAACCGTCTCTTCATCCTTTCCTCTATCACTTCTATTTGGACTCACTCCAATTCTCTGTAACCCCTTGCGTGCTAGTGGTTTCCCGCCTTGCTTGGGGTGAAATGCTTAAAAAAAAAAATATTAAAAAAAATAATAATTTAATGAATAATATTATCCATAACTATTAGGTTGGTGCAAAAATAATGTCGTTATTTACATAAGTAACATATGTGAGAAAACGACATTATTTTTGCACCAACCTAATACATCTACAAGAATGTTGTTTTTGATAAAAGTTAAAAAAATAACCATGAATACGTAAAAAAATGCGTATATTGTCGAAAATTCCTTTGTCTACAATATAGATATTTTTGCTATGTTATAATGCTTATTACCTAAACAATAATAATATTATAAAATAAAAATAAATATTATAATTATTATAATATTATAAATTTCAGAGGCTGCTTATTTTTCGTCCTACTAAGAGCAACGTATCATCAGATATTTTTGTTAATTTATTTAATTGTTCCCCACTCTTTTTGGGGGGGCTTGGGAGGAAATGTCAGTTATTGTCTGACAGAATATCGGCGTCTATTTCGTCTTGTTATAATGTGGTTAAGTTGCGCCCAGTTTTTTTTTTAAACTAGACCTGTGTTTCCGTCCTTTACTAAAGATAGGTCGTCCTATTTTCATAAAAATTTAATTCTTTAGAACTTCCGTTGTGAAGCGGTGTACATCGGACGGATCAATCTAAGGTTGGAGACGCGGGTCGCGCAGCATGTTCCCGCCGATTTGCGTTCTGGTAGTCTTAGCCAGTCTATAAGAAGAACTACTCAGGCAGTCCATGAGTCTGCTATCGGTCAGCATTTGCTCGACAGCCATGCTTGTACCTCTGAATACGAAGACATCTGGTTTTCAGTTTTACACATTGCTCGCTCAATACACCATCTTCGAGTCTCTGAAGCTGTTTTTATAAAGTGTCAACAGCCGAGCCTGTGTAGACAAAACGAACATTTTTTTTACGTTCCTTGCGTTTGTTGGAGGGTTCGTGAGTGTCTTTTTTCTATTTTATACTCTTGTGGAACTGGCTATTTTCACCCCCCCCTTGTTCAATTTTAATTTTGTGTAATTAAAATGTCCCTTTTTTAATCACGTTCCACCTTTCCCTCCTCATTTACTTTATTGAGTGTGTCTTTATTTGCATTCCGAATTGCCAACGAATACCTTTGGAAAAGTGTTGGCCGAAAGGTACCTAAGGTATGACGTCCGAGTTGTTTAAAGCTATGTTTCATTTCTTTGGGTACAAATCACTTTTTTAAAATTGTATTTTTATAAGTTTAAAATGAATTTCTAACAAGTCATTCTGGAAGGCACATGTGGCGTTATTATAAATAAGAATCCTCGTCGATAGCGATATCAGTACGCACCTAGAAGACCAGGTTATCGTTTTTTTAGCACACTAACCGCCAATTGATATATATATATATATATAAAACGCAAGCACACACACACACACACACACGCACACACACACACACACACATATATATATATATATATATATATATATATATATATATACGAGGGTCATTTAATAAATAAGGTGAATTTTTCGGTATAAGGACTTCTAATACAGATAGAAGCTTACACTTTTTATTTTTTTTTGTTTTACTTCTTTTTCACTTGGATTTAATTTCTTTTGCAGATTAAAAAAAAAATTAAACATAAGCTGGAATGACCAATCAAAATACAAGTATACGAGAATTCAAAAACTTGACAACGAACCGATTTTATAATAATTATTTAATGCTTTTATGTTGGGGTTAGACTAAAAAAGAATTTATTCTAATAAGTATTAAATTATACGATAAAATTTGAAATTAAAATAAAAAATTACCCATTTTAAAATTAAAATTTAATCTCTATTAAGTTTAAAATTATAAAATTACTGAGGAAAAAAAGAAATTATTCTATTTATTTTGTTTTTATTGAAATTACGATGGAATAAACGTTAAGATCAAATGTTGCTCTGAACTTCATGACAATGTAACAGCGTTTCCCCTTGCGATGGGTGGTTAATTGATTTGAACCTTTTAAAACCCTTTATTCTACATTCAACACCATCACTTGATAAGACACCAGAGGTGTTGAAACAAAATTGCTACTTTTGTAGTGATTTTATAACATATTTATGTTATAATTTTCGAATAAATAATTATATATATATATATATATAATTATTTATTCGAAAATTATATATGTTGCTATATATATATATATATATATATATATATATAACAAATGAGAAGCCACGTATACTTTCTTGATATGTATATAATATGGAGAAAACAACTGAAAAGTTGCAAATTAAAAGAAAAAAAATTGAATGTTTTTTTGTGAAAGTATTTATTTATAATTTATATATATATATATATATATATATATATATATATATATATATATTATATTTCAGATCGCCCCGATCTTTCGTCAGAAATTAATTAAATAACTGTATTCAGAAGTTTGTTTTCAAGTAGTGTCCGTCGCGAGACGCGGACGTCACGTGATGTGGAATGCAACTGTGTTTGAATATTTCTAACGTAAATTTATCGATAATATTGTTGTTTAAAAAGGTTTTTTTAACTATATCTAAAGAAATTTTTTAACTATTGAAATATTTATACAGATTTAAAATTCCTAAGTCTTTGTTTAACCCTAGTTTATATGTGTCTAATATTAAAATCCAGTATATACTGGATTTTAGTTTATATGTGTCTAATTTTAAAATTCAGTATATACTGGATTTTAATATTACAGGTTCGATATACATATATATATATATATATATATATGTGTGTGTGTGCAGCTTCTTCCTTGGTGTCATGAGAGAACCCAGAGATGATCTTCTGCGGAAGGCATTCTTGCGAATAGAACTGTTGCTTATTTCCCCTGCCCACGAAATTGTATGATTCCACTGTTTAATTATAAATGTTCCCAAGTTCAAGAAGCGGACGCGTTCACATCTCCGAAAAACAACAATAACAGAACAAAAAAAAAAAAATAAGAAAGAACGAAAGAAAAAAAAAAGAAAGAAAAAGAAACAGAAGAAAAGAAAAATTTGGGGTCACTTTAATGTGGCCTTGATCCATACCTTGTTTTGCCTTTCTTTTTATACGTCAGCCTTACATCCTGACTCTTCCCCATCTCCAGTCATCACGCGATCCCCGACCACCACCACTACCCCGCCTTGCCTCCCAACCACCGCCACTTCATCCATCAATTATTCCATCCGGGTCAAGGAAACGGATTGATGAGTCACTGTACGAAAGATGATTGGTTTTGAGTGACAGTTTGACGGATAGGGAGATAGAGGGAGGTGATGGGGTCTGTCCTGCTGTCGACGCCTTTCCAGTACCAGTGCGGGTGATAAATAGGAACTATGCTAAAGTAAGCCAGTGGGGGTAGGGTGGGTCGAATGAGGTAGGCGAGGGTGGGCGTTAATGGATTCTGGGAGTTGGCTTGAACGAGGAAAGGGGCCCAGCAAAAGGATGCCAGACGGAAGGGCAACAGAGTAAAATAATAGTAATCATCTCCGTACAAATGACAGTGACCGTTGTTTGTGACGCACAAAACATGTCAGGCGTGGTAATATATATCTAGATACGTTATGCTTTTTGTCTCTCTCTTTCTGTCTCTGTCTCTTTTTCTTTTTCGTTTTCTCTCTCTCTCTCTCTCTATATATATATATATGTGTATATTTAGGCAGCAATCCTTCATTTATGCATGTTTCATTAAAAACGACAGACAATGTACTTTAAAAAGGCTTTTTATTTAAATGTTTCTTGTGTTCGAACACGAGCTTTCTTTTCTGGACAAAGAGTGTGTAAAAACTGTCCAAATGTTTTATAGTGCCAAGCGATTTCGGCTATACCTTTTAGTCATTATTAAACAAGCCATTAGAAACATACTAGTAGAAAACACAAATATAATATTTGCATCCACTTGAAAAAAAATAATAAAAATAATGGGAGCTTCAATAATAAAAAAGAAAAAGTCAACTCTTAACAATATTAACTACGAACAAGGCCACAATGTGTTAACCGTATTCGGAAATTAAAAACATCCCTACCACGCACTAAGACATACACATAATGCACACACTCAATTAAGCTGAAAAATCGAATTATCCTTGATAATGGCTAAAGTTATAGCCGAAAGCGCTCAGAACTATAAAACATTTGAACAGTCTTTGTCCAGAAAAGAAAGCTCTTGTTTGAACACAAGAAAAATTAAATAAAAGTTTAAACGTAGTACCTTGTCTGTCGTTTTTAGTGAAACATGCATATATATATATATATATATATATATATATATATAGCTGGCATCTCGCTCACAGCCTTTCACTGTCGAAACTGTTAAATGTAGCCATCTCTTCTACCTCAATAGCTTCATGTCTCAAACCTCTCGCCTGTGGAACTCCCTCCCCTTTTCCTGTTTCCTTGATAGCTATAGTCTCCAACTATTCAAATGTAATGTCAATCGACATCTCCAGATGCCTTGATCTATCCCCTATACATTCTTTTTATAGATACAAATATTTAAGTAAATGCTCTGTTTATAATAAACAGTATTAAGCAACATTTACCGGCCTGATTGTCCGAGAAATTTTCATAGAAAATATTCGTACTCCGACAGGAATCGAACCTGTATCCTATTCGGTTAGCAAGGTCGATTTTACTGTCTTTTTTACTTGCTAACCGAACGCTCCTCTGTGGCCCAATCGGTTAAAGGCACGTCAGGCTATATGACGGTTCTGTATAGGATACAGGTTCGATTCCTGTCGGAGGACGAAAATTTTCTCTGAAAATTTCTCGGACATGCAGGCCGGTAAATGTTGTTTAATACTGTTTATTATAAACCAGAGCATTTACTTAAATATTTGTATCTATGAAAAGAATGTATAAACATAAAAATGTCTTACTATATATATATATATATATATATATGTATATGTATATATATATATATATATGTGTGTGTGTGTGTGTGTAAAGAAAATTATTTTAGAGTTGTGAATATTAATTTCTTATTTAGGCATAAAACGAGATTACTATTTCTTTAAAAAAACAACAACAAAGAAACTATAATTTTATTAAAAATTAATCTGGATTAACATATGTTAGCAGGTATTTTATATATGCCCACATGTAAACATCAATTCATTTCTATTTTTTAATAAGGTAGGGTTATCTAAGTCTTTTAAAATATTTAATTTTTGAACACGGCATCACCTTTCCTATTGTAAGATTTGGCTTTAACTATAATACCCATGAGATATTGGGTTTATAATCACTTCTCTTTAATTCCCATAGATGTTTAGAGAGAGCAGTGCAGTTTATGTATTTTATATTGCTTCGAGTCATTCGGTGCAACCAAAAATAATATTTGACATCGTTATCGGAATGTCTGCTAGCCCTGTATACAATAAAGAAAGAAGAAAAGAAAGAAAGAAGGAAGAACGGGAGAAAGAGAGATGTTGACAAATTGAGGTTGGAAGGATGACGGATAGAAATAGACAGCAACAAAGGAGATAGAATGATGATGAAAAGAGAGAAGGAAATTATGTAGCTGAAAGAAGAAGAAGAAAAAGAAGAAGAAAGGAGATGTGACGTTTAAAAGAGGAGGTGGGGGTAGAAAGGGAAGAAGAAGAAGAAGAGGGGGAAGAAGAAGAAGAAGAAGAGGGAGAAGAAGAAAAAAGAAGAAGAAGGAGAAGAAACGAGATGTGACGTTCAAAAGAGGAAGTGGCGGTAGAAAGGAAAGAAGAAGAAGAAAGAAGAAGAAGAAGAAGAAGAAACGAGATATGATGTTTAAAAGAGGAAGTGGGGGTAGAAAGGGAAGAAGAAGAAGAAGAAGAGGGAGAAGAAGAAAAAAGAAGAAGAAGAAGGAGAAGAAACGAAATGTGACGTTCGAAAGAGGAAGTGGGGGTAGAAAGAGAAGAAGAAGAAGAAGAAGAATCAACGAGATGTGGCGTTTAAAAGAGGAAGTGGGGGTAGAAAGGGAAAAAGAAGAAGAAGGAGATGGAGGAGGAGGAGAAGAAGAAAAAGAAGAAGAAGAAACGAGATATGATGTTTAAAAGAGGAAGTGAGGGTAGAAAGGGAAGAAGGAGAAGAAGAAAAAGAAGAAGAAGAAACGAGATATGATGTTTAAAAGAGGAAGTGGGGGTAGAAAGGGAAGAAGAAGAAGAAGAAGAAGAAGAAGAAGAAATGAGATGAGGAGCACAAAAGAGGAAGCAGGTGGAGTAAGGAATGAATAAAGCGACGATAGGGGGACAAATGAATAGGAAGGCGTATAAAATGGATGAGGCAAAATAAAGAAGGCCACGTAGCGCTTTCGTATTTCAATTTATATTTTTTCTGCCTTTCCGATTGCTGCATGTAATTATCTCGTCACCCAGTTTCGACCGTCCCTTAATCACTGCATAGCTCCAAACCAATGACCCTCGTCACCCGTACGGCATTTATGATGTCTCTCAACTCCAGCTTCCCTTTTTTCCCCCCTGCATCTACTGTCAACTTCGACTCATCATCATTTTAAAAAGAGAAATTCATTTTGCAGACTCCAAGAACATCGGAAAAAGTTCACTTGAAGTTCCAAGACAATTTGTGGGCGATCGAATATGCTTCGAGCCTTGTGTCTTCGATTTTACCCTCTGCCAATACCCAACCACTTCTATATGCCGTATACCTCGTGGCTATGGACGATAAAGACCATTCACAGCTTCCTGTTCTATGTAGCTCTTAATAAGTTTGATTCCATTTACAAGGTTGTCCTCATTTTCACTGTCACATTCACGACGATTCGCCCGTTGTACGCACCGGCTTTCTTCAGGAGTTATTTGTTGGAATTTTGAACAGAGTCCTCTATTTAGTTCACGAGATACAGTCGTTGGACAAAATAATTGAAACGTTAAATTCTAAGAAAATTTATTTAATATGGAGTTGGTCCTCCTTTAGCCTCACATACAGCTTTAATACGTCTAGGAATGGAATCGTATAGCTTCCTGACTTCATCCAGAGGAATTTTCAGCCATTCTTCCATTAACACCTGCTCCAGCTCTTTAAGACACGACGGTGGAGGATAGCGGCTCCTAACTTGTCGCTCCAAAATGCACCACAATAATATTGATATCTGGAGATTGGGGAGGCCTCTCCATGTGTTCTAGCTCACTTGCATGCTCTTCATACCAATTCTTAACCACTCGAGCGGTATGTATTGGAGCGTTATCATCTTGGAAGATGCAGTCACCATCGGGGAATAAAATCTGGGTCATTGGATGAACATGATCTCCCAAAATGTTCAAGTAATCTTTCTTGTTGATTCTACCATGAAGGACAATTATTGGACCGAGACATTTCCATGATATGGCGGCCCAAACTATTACTGATCCACCTCCATGCTTCACTGTTGGAAGAAGGCAGTCAGGGTTGCAAGCTTCTTTGTGTTGCCTCCACAGAGAAATTCGATCTGAAGTTGGGAAAAGAGAAAAACTGAGAATATGACTTGCTTCCATTGGTCTGCAGACCAGGCATTGTGATCTCTGTGCCACTTCAACCTCTTCTGAATGTTGCGAGTGGAGAGAAGAGGTTTCATTTCGGCGGCTCTTCCATGATATCCAGCCTTATGGAACTCACGACGAACAATTTTCATAGAAACTGGACTATTCAGATGATTATTGAACTCAGCAATCACTTTGGCCGCAGTAGTGCGATGATTTTTGCCCCATTGCGTTTCAATGCACGTCGGTCTCTGTCAGTAAATTTGCAAGTCCGGCCCAAATTGCTACGGTTGCTAGGGGTTTTGCCCT
>OZ038519.1:55008171-55020671 GCA_964036315.1 Acanthosepion esculentum | reverse complement strand
TATCTATCTATCTATTTATCTATATAACTCAGTTTGTTCATATCTAGCTATCTATCTCCATCTGTTCACATCTATCTATCTATCTATCTATCTATCTATCTATCTATCTCAGTCTGCTCATTATCTATCTATCTATCTATCTCAGTCTGTTTATATCTATCTATCTATCTATCTATCTATCTATCTATCTATCTATCTGAGTCTGTTTATATCTATCTATCTATCTATCTATCTATCTATCTCCGTCTTTTTATATCTATCTATCTATCTATCTATCTATCTACCTGTGTATGTGTTGTGTGTGTTTGTTTTTATTAAGCAGGGATGGCAAGGTATGTTGCTTCCAATGCCTAAGAAATATTGCAATTATCACCTGCCTAAATTTATATAAAAATCCTACAGATGCTTGCTGGAATTCTAGAACTAATCTCCATCCTTTTTGTTCTTTCTTGTCTTGAAGTCAGAACACTACAATCACTTGCCTGTATGTATACGGCAGGTGAAAACAATACTTACATTGCGAAATTTATAGTACGGGAAATTGCAACACTGTACACCCGTGGACTACATAAAGGTTTCGATTCGAAATGCAAAACAATTGTCACTTGAAGAAGGCCAGAGCGTATGTGACTGTAAAAATAAGGAAAACAGTCTAAACAATGTAAATAATTACAATACATCATCTCAGAAATATAGATAGATCCTGAAGAATGCCGGAGCGTAAAACGGTCGAAGCGTTCTTAATGTGACAATAAAGATGAGAACAACTGTCCGAACAATGTAACAGTGTAAACAGTCACAATACTCCATCAGAGAAATATAGGCAGATCCTGTAGAAGGCCGCAGCATAAAAAGGACGAAACGTTGTGAATATGTCTATAAAGACGAGGACAACAGTCCGGACAATGTAAATAGTGTAAATAGTTACAATACATCATCTCAGAAATATAGACATATCCTGAAGAATGCCTGAGCGTCCAGCGGCCGAAACGTCGTGAATGTGACAATAAAGACGAGTAAAACAGCCCGAACAATGTAAATAGAGTAAATAGTTATAATACCTCATCACAGAAATATAGAAAGATCCTGAAGAATATCTTAGCTTACAACGGCCGAAACATCGTGAATATGGCAATAAAGATGAGGACAACAGTCCGAACAATGTAAATAGTGCAAATATTTACAATACCTCATCTCGGAAATATAGACAGATCACAAAGAAGGCCGGAGCGTACAACGGTTGAAGCGTTGTGAATATGTCTATAAAGATGAGGACAACCGTCCGAACATTATAAATAGTGTAAATAGTTACAATACCACATCTCGAAAATATAGAAAGATCCTGATGAAGGCCGGAGCGTACAACGGCCGAAACGTCGCGAATATGATGAGGTCAACAGTCCGATCAATGTAGATAATGTAAATAGTTACAATACCTCATCTCATAAGTATAGACGGATACTGAAGAAGGCCTGAGCGTACAACGGATGAAACGTTGTGAATGTGCCAAGAAAGATGAGGACAACAGTCTGAACAATGTAAATAGTGTAAATAGTTATAATACGTCATCTCATAAGTATAGACGGATACTGAAGAAGGCCTGAGCGTACAACGGATGAAACGTTGTGAATGTGCCAAGAAAGATGAGGACAATAGTAAATAGTTTAAATAATTATTTTATTCTCATATTAAATATTTCATTACATCCGTTTTATTTCAGACAGCGGCGGCTTTTGTCATGTGAATTTTCAAATTTGTGTCACCAAACAAAAACCTTAATTAATGCTAATATACTATCTCTTTTATTTTGTGTCCTTTTTTTTCATTTTATTTGTTCATATTTATTTTATATACGTAGTATTTTTATTCATTTTTACTTACTTATTTTTGTTCATAATTTTTTCTTTTTTTCATTTTTATTTATTTACTTAATTATTTATGCCACATATCCGGAATCTCGCATATCCGGAATCCCTAATATCCGGAATCCCTAATATCCGGAATCCCGCATATCCGGACACGATTTTGCTGTGTATATTTGAACTATTTGGGTGATATGTAACTGATTTGAAATTTCTGTTTTTCAGGAAATTTACTTTGGATAATTTCATCCTAATAGCTTGCATTGGTGCAGAAGATGATGGGAATAAGAGGAAAGGATGACAACGGGACACATCTGCAACAAGATAGCGACGAGATGCATGACTGTGATGAAACCTGGACTGAAAACGAAAAAGCTATTGAAAAGGTTGTCAGTTTTATGGAAAGAAAGCCAGCATTCAGCTATGACGATTGCAATAACGCACGCAGATTTTAAAATTGTCTTTCGTTTAAAAAGTTTCAAGATCAAAAGCAAAACGAAATGCGGAAAAAGTTGAGAATGACATTAGAAGAGAAAGAATCATCATGCATCAGCGATTAAAAAATCCTCGTTACATTATTTGATTTGCATACGTGGCATACTTAATTTAATGAATTTTCATTAACATTACATAATTTATTTCTTTTTCCTTAAAATCAATTCCGTTATATTTCACTCAGCTTATTTTGTTTACTATAAAATATTGAAAATAAATGTTAAACCTGATTTCAGTTCTTTTATATAATCTAAATATAACCCCTCATATCTGGACTTTGTAGCCAATTCCTCATATCTGGAAGGCCTTCTTAGTTTAAAGTACTTTCTTTAAAAAAAACATTTTGAATTAATGCAGTTATTGATATAACAGAAGTAGTCTGTATTTATTCAATCGAAGTTAGCCGAGGACATGAAGGAGTAAAACAGGCAACATGAAGCCCCATTTCAGACCAGAATTATTTTGAAGTTTTTGAAATTCAATTTGCCAGTATGCTACCAAGGATGGGAAAGAGGATACATTTATAAAGCAATTGTTAGGTTTGATGAAAATTGATTGAAAGATCAACGAAAAATAAATAAAGAAACCAGTAAAAATCGCCATTTTTCGTTATTTACGCGGGTTTTCACTATAAGGGTGGACTCAATTATCAAGTTGAATGACTGTTAAACAATCAACGTATTGTTGGCTGCAATTGAGTGAAGTTTATATGAGATCGCTTGAAAATTGAGGGAAATTATATTTTAAAATTTGTGTTGAAATCGATTGTTTGTTTTTGGCGGATTCTCGCTAAACGCAGTAGCGTAGAAATAAAAATCAGATATTTGTTGTGCTCGTCATGATGTAAGTAACCTACACACCGAGTTTGAACGAAAAAAGTTGAATTTATCGATTTTTGATCGGCTTTATCGATTATTGATTTTTAAATTATCGATTTTTACGCTACCTATCTCTTACATTGTACAATGTTTGTGCCAAGTTTCGTCAAAATCGGTTATATGGATCTCGAGTGAAAAGGTATCACACTGACACACAGACATCCTCTGTTTTATAAATATATAGATTAAATTAGATCACTTAGATAAAATCCTTACATTTGCCTTGATGAAGTTTAACAGAGGAAGAAAAATGTCGGCTAAGATAAGTTTTTTTCGTCTTTACTGATATTGTCTTTTTACATATATATATATATATATATATATATATATATATATATATATATATATATATATATGTATTACACATAAAATGGCGAACATTTACCCATCGCACCTGTATATCGAATGCTTTTTAATTTCTCTTAAATTAAAAATATCGTCATTATTCGTGTAATTTGTCTCTATTATTTTTAACAAGAAAGAAAGAAAGAAGGAAGGAAGGAAAAAACGATGGAAAGAAGAAAGAAAGAAAGAAGGAAGGAAGGAAAAAACGATGGAAAGAAGAAAGAAAGAAAGAAAGGAAGGAAGGAAGAAATAAAGAAAGAAAAAAGGAAGAAAGAAAGAGAGAGAAAAAAGAAAGACAAAAAGAAAGGAAAAAGAAAGAAAGGAAGATATAAATAAAGAAAGGAAGAAAGAAGGAAAGAAAGAAAGAAAGAAAGATAGAAATAAATAAATAAATAAAGAAAGAACGAAAAGAAGGAAGGATGTAATGAAGGAGGAAAGAAAGAAAGAAAGAAATAAAGGAAGGAAGAAAGGGAAACGATATTAAAAAGGGAAGCGGTAGAGAGAATGAATAAAAGTAAAAGGAAAGAGCGAAAAAGGGTAAGATAGAAAAAGAATAGATGAAGAAAATTAATAAAGAATGAAATGGAAAATGAAAAGAAAAAGAAAGAAAGGGGAAATGAAAAGAAAAAAGGGAAAGAAAAAGAGAAAGAAAGAAAGGGAAAAGGGAAAGAAAGAAAGGGAAAAGGAAAAGAAAAAGAAAGACAGGGAAAATTAAAACAAAAAAGGGAAAAAGAAAAGAAAAAGAAAAAAGAGAAAAGGAAAAGAAAAAGAACAAGAAAGGAAAAATGAAAAGAAAATTAAAGAAAGGGAAAATGAAAAGAAAAAGGGAAAATGAAAAGAAAAAGAAAGAAAGGGAAAAGGAGAAGAAAAAGGGAAAAGGAAAAGAAAAAGAAAGAAAGGGAAAATGAAAAAAATAAAGAAAGGGAAAATGAAAAGAAAAAGGGAAAAGAAAAAGAAAAAAGAAAGAAAGGTAAAATGAAAAGACTAATAAATGTAAGAGCATGAGAGGGAAAAAAAGGAAAAAAAGAGAGGAAATGAAATAAAGCAACTGAAACAATGTGAAGGAAGGAAGTCGAAGAGAAAAAAATATACATATGTCATAAAAATGTTTAAAAAAGTCAAATGTAAAAGAAGAAATCATATAAAAACTTTCGATGTGATTATCGACAGAACTCCCAAAGAAGGAAAATAGAAATGAAAAGAAGAAATGAAAAATAAATGAATGAATTTTTTTTTGTATTTTGGTAAACAGATTATAAACAAAAATGAAAAATATTTGCAAATGGTTGATAAATATTCATCAATAGGTCTTTTAAAAAAAAGTCAGATGATAACGTAGCATCGTGACTTCGATAGAGAAAGACGAGATTTCATTTTTATAATATTTTTTCACGTGTTCTCCGCAGCATTTTTACTTATTCGTATGACGTGATCTCGATGTTTGTCAATAATAAATGCCAAATATAAGAAGGAAGAAGAAAAAGGAAACATATCTGTAATCTTGAAAGATAGATTTGGCTCGGTTTGTTGTGTTTTACGGCATATCAACACCTCAATGGGTTATTTAATGCCGACAACATTTTTAGGATAGATTCGTATGAATAGAATATGTATTCTTTGGTTTAGATTGGTTTGGTTTATTTTGTTTTACGGCATATCAACATCAATGGGTTATTTAATGCCGACAACATTTTTAGGATAGATTCGTATGAATAGAATATGTATTCTTTGGTTTAGATTGCTTTGGTTTATTTTGTTTTACGGCATATCAACCTCAGTGGGTTATTTAATGCCGACAACATTTTTAGGATAGATTCATATGAATAGAATATGCATTCTTTGCTTTAGATTGGTTTGGTTTATTTTGTTTTACGGCATATCAACCTCAATGGGTTATTTAATGGCGACAACATTTTTAGGATAGATACGTATGAAGAGAATATGTATTCTTTGGTTTAGATTGGTTTGGTTTATTTTGTTTTACGGCATATCAACCTCAATGGGTTATTTAATGCCGACAACATTATTAGGATAGATTCCTATGAATAGAATATCTATTCTTTGGTTTAGATTGGTTTGGTTTATTTTGTTTTACGGCATGTCAACCTCAATGGGTTATTTAATGCTGACAACATTTTTAGGATAGATTCGTATGAATAGAATATGCATTCTTTGCTTTAGATTGGTTTGGCTTATTTTGTTTTACGGCATGTCAACCTCAATGGGTTATTTAATGCCGACAACATTATTAGGATAGATTCGTATGAATAGAATATGTATTGTTTGGTTTAGATTGTTTTGGCTTATTTTGTTTTACGGCATGTCAACCTCAATGGGTTATTTAATGCCGACAACATTATTAGGATAGATTCGTATGAATAGAATATGTATTGTTTGGTTTAGATTGTTTTGGCTTATTTTGTTTTACGGCATGTCAACCTCAATGGGTTATTTAATGCCGACAACATTATTAGGATAGATTCGTATGAATAGAATATGTATTGTTTGGTTTAGATTGGTTTGGTTTATTTTGTTTTACGGCATATCAACCACAATGGATTATTTAATGCTGACAACATTTTTAGGATAGATTCGTATGAATAGAATATGTATTCTTTGGTTTAGATTGGTTTGGTTTATTTTGTTTTACGGCATATCAACCACAATGGATTATTTAATGCTGACAACATTTTTAGGATAGATTCGTATGAATAGAATATGTATTCTTTGCTTTAGATTGGTTTGGCTTATTTTGTTTTACGGCATGTCAACCTCAAGGGTTATTTATTGCTGACAACTTTTTTTTTACCTGGTAATATTTTCTTCAGTCAAAAATCTATTTCTGGTAATATTTATTTCCTCAAAAATGTATAGCTGATAATATCATTTTAAAACATGTATTGCTGGTAATATTTTTTTTTCAAAAATATATTGCTGGTAATAGTTTTTTTTCTTAAAAAAATTATTTCTGGTAATAATTCTGTTACAAAGTATTTCTGGTATTAAAACCTATTTTTACACTTTTATAATGCTTTCTACGTCATTTTCAGGGTTAACTATTTGCCTGTAGCTGGGATCCTACCAGGTGCTACCACCCCAGGTCAGGGCGGGCCTGGGAATACCAGCAATTAAGAGGTGGTTCTACGCTCCTCAAAACCTCCTGATCAGAGGCCTTGCTGTTGGACGTAGTTTATCGTCTTACCCAGGAGGCTGATGTAGTTTATCCCCATACCCAGGACAGTTTAATGATAGGATAAGAAACAAATAAGAAGCATTTATCGTTCTAACATGTTTCGCTTTTATTAAAGCTTCATCTGAGAATGAAAAATAGAGGAGAAAACGAAATTTATATAGTTAGGAAGAAGAAAAAAAATCCTATAACACTTCCGATACTAGAATTCAAAAAAAATAAAATGACAACAATGTACAAAATGTTCCATTGACAAGACATCAAGAAATCTAAAAGCACGCTTCTTTGAACAAAAGAGACCTACGTTGGAACAAGCCTTTAAACTAGCTCCTAACGCAGGAAAAAAAGGGGCATAACTTTGATTTACTAAATGCCATCCCCATTTTAATAAAACAGAAACAGAATTCTATACTTCGTGGGGATGCTGGTAAAATCTACATTTAAAGAATCTAGAATATATCTACACGCGAACCTCTGCCCTATCGAACATTTTGTACCCGCCATCTCTCTTTCTCAATATATATATATATATATATATATATATATATATATATATATATATATATATATATATATATATATATATATATATATATATGTAAGGTTTAAATATCTATCTACACACACACACACACACACACACACAAACATATATATATTTATATATATATATATATATAGAGAGAGAGAGAGTGATAAAGAGGGAGAGAGAGAATGAGAGGATAGAGAGAAGTGTAAGAGAGAGAGAGGGAAAGAGAGAATGAAAGAGAGAGAGAAAGAGAGGATAGAGATAAGTGTAAGAGAGAGAGAGGGAGAGAAAGGGAGAGAGACTGAATGATAGAGAGAATGAAAAAATAGAGAGAAGTGTAAGAGAGAGAGGGGTAGAGAGGGTGAGAGAGAGTGAAAGATATACAGAGAGAGATTGAGAGGATAGAGAGAAGTGTTAGAGAGAGAGAGGGAAAGAGAGGGAGAGAGAGTGAAAGAGAGAGAATGAGAGGATTGTGAGAAGTGTAAGAGAGAGAGAGGGAGAGAGAGTGAGAGAGGGAGAGAGAGGGTGAAAGAGAGTGTGAATGAGAGGATAAAGAGAAGTGCAAGAGAGAGAGTGAGAGAGAGAGGGAATGAGAGAATAGAGAGAAGTGTAAGAGGGAGAGGGAGAGAAAGGGAGCACGAGTGAAAGGGAAAGAGAGGGAGAATGAGAGGATAGAGAGAAGTGTAAAAGAGAGAGAGAGAGTGAGAGAGAGGGAAAGAAAGAGAGTGAAAAAGAGAGTGAGAGAGAACGATCACTATGTTTAGATATATCTCTCCATATGTCGTTTAGTGAATTTGCATTACATTACCGGGGTAGATAATGACTAAAAAATGTATTTTTATCGGCACTAAAAAATACTTTTAGACGTATATAATTTTAACCAGTCTCATATAGCGAAGAAAAAGAATATATAAATTATTTCTCCATCTACTTTGTTATCTATATCTATCGCATTTCACTCTCTGTCTGTCTGTCTGTCTGTCTCTGTCACCCCTCTCTCTCTCTCTCTCTCTCTCTCTCTATATATATATATATATATATATATATATATATATATATATATATATATATAACTAAAAATATCCATATGTATCTATCTATCTATCTAACTCGGAATTTTCGTATTTAAGTCTTTAAGCATTTAAGTCTTTTCATATCTATCTATCTATCTATCTATCTATCTATCTATCTATCTATCTATCTATCTACTTAATTCTGCACGTATCTATCTATCTATCTATCTAACTCGGAATTTTCGTATTTAAGTCTTTAAGCATTTAAGTCTTTTCATATCTATCTATCTATCTACCTATCTATCTATCTATCTATCTATCTACTTAATTCTGCACGTATCTATCTATCTATCTATCTATCTATCTATCTATCTAACTCGGAATTTTCGTATCTATCTATGCATTTAAGCCTTTTCATATCTATCTATCTATCTATCTATCTATCTATCTATCTATCTATTTAACTAGCTCGATCTATTAATATGTGTGTTCAGCAAGGCGTATCCAATCTTTGAGGTAAATCCGACCTGTCGAATTCTTGATTAATCCCTGATCTTTAACCCCACACCTTATCCTTCCCTCTCCCCCATTCGTTTAGCAAAAGTATGCAATTTCGTATTTGTTGCATATTTTGTTTTCTTTTATTGACACGCATATATTTTTAAAGGTTTTACAAAAGATAACAGTAGACAAGGAACATCAATCGCCTTTAATCTAAATGCATCTTAGCCAAGGAAAGTATAATTTCCGAAATAGTCGCCCAAAACCGCATCACTTTCGCGACGATAATTCAAAAGACTTCAAAGGCGAAGACTAGTCTTGGGAAAAGAAAAAAAAAACAACGAAAGAAAAACAAACCCAAAAACAAACGAATCACGAATGTTTTCGACACATGTGTAATTACAAAGTCTTTGCTTGCTTTTTTTTTCGGTGACACGGAGGTATGTTGATATCGGCATAATGTTTTGGATCAGTTATACGATTTTCATAAGAATGTGTTTCTCCCATTTCTGCAATAACATATTTTCATCACTTCTTTCTTGGTGTCATGAAGATTTTGATACAGCATATTTAATCAGTTACATCGTTCTTAACAATTTCCAGAGAAGTAAAATAATTTTTTTTTTATTCATCCGACAGATTTTTACATTGTTATATTCAGTGATACCTATTCATGCATAGCCCTAGATATATTATAGATATATACATACATACATATATATATATATATATATATATATATATATGTATATATATATATATAAAATGAAGAGGGTATAATGGTTCCAACGAGAGAAAAGTGTGTATATTAAAAAGAAGAGAGGTACCGCAAACTTTTTTGGTTGTAATGTGGGTTTTTTAAAAAATAGTATTCTTTATTTTTCATAGTTTTACAACACGTGTTAAAAAAATAATTATTTTTAATAATATGTGGAAATCTCCACCCTTTACCTGAAGACGGTCGTGAGACCAGAAACACGTGTTGTAAAACTATGAAAAATAAAGAATAATATTTTTTTAAAAACCCACATTACAACCAAAAAAGTTTGCGGTACCTCTCTTCTTTTTAATATATATATATATATATATATATATATATATATATATATATATATATATATATATATATATATATATATATGTATACCCAAGTATAGGATTGGTATATACGGAATAAATTCCAACAATTGTTAGCGAAGGATCGTTAATTAATTTGAAACTTTTAAAACCATTTATTCTACATTCAACATCATCACTTGATAAGACACCAGAAGTGTTGAAACAAAATGGCTATTTTTGTAGCGATTTTATAACATAGCAAATGTGTAACTTAAAGGTAAGGGAGGAGAGGAAGGCGAGCGTATCTTAAAAATAACAGTTGGGATTTAAACAGGGATTTGGATTTACTCGGTTTGTATGATTTTCACAGGGAGACCTTTAGCCAACAACACTCCTCGGAGGAGTAAGTCCCACTTCTTTTCTTATTCCTTGCATCGTTGAAACAGAACACAGGCGTGTTCGAAAATTCCTACTCTAAAAAATCTGTTCGTGCTTCATTTCAGTCAAAAGGTTGATCAATAATTTACATTCGAATGTCAGTGTGTCACTGTGTCACACCTTTTCAACTTTATTCCTAGACGCCGTAACCCAACATATAATACCATTTTGGAATCACGCCGACTCCGTGAGCAAATTAAAAACATTCCATGTCGGATCCGGTCCCGTAATCAAGAGATTTTGGATTCTCAAGTTACATTACTGCGATTTGTTTTCGGAATCCGCCATCTTGGCTGCTGCTGATAAAAAACAATTAAAGGCACACAACCCTCTAACTTTCAATAGCTCATGTTCAAATGAAAACAATTAATTTTCTCAAATAACAGTGTTTCAAGATAAATTTGCCAGTGATTTCAACTTTACTCCTACAGACCGTAGTTCAACATATCTACCATTTTGGAGTCAGGCCGACTCCGTGAGCAAATTAAAAATAGACCGGAAAGGATCCGGACCTGTAATCTTGAAATTTTGGCTTCCCAAGTTTTCATTACTGCCATTGTTTTCGGCGATTTATTTACTGGAATTCTTTGAACGATAACAATTTTTATAACTTGGATATAAATTTGGAACCAATCGAAATTAAACGCTAAATGCAGTGATAGTCACCCATGAAATAAAAATAATTGTTTGTACGGAAAGTAAGGACCTACGAGCATCAAATTGTCTTTAAATTATGCGACGGCAGATGAATTATCGTTGAATTTTTAACGGGTAAGCTTAGATGCAAGGCAGCGGTCAATTTTGAGTTCTTCGGTAGTTTATTGTCCCTTTTCGCATCCATTCCTCCCCGCCTATTGTGATGATGGCCCTCTCCTCCGCTAGTTTAAATTCCGCCCGACAGAGTCGCTTTTAGCTAGTATATAATGAATATATCAATTCCTGTTGAAAATATTGGTATCATTTTGGATTTTTATTCTTCAAATTTTATCAACCGGCCGATTAAATCTAAATCTAAACACGTGGACCACCTTTCATATATATATATATATATATATATATATATATATATATATATATATATATATATATATATATATATATATATATATAAAAAGGAAAGAACAGTAAGATATAAAATCCGGTGTTCTTATAGATATTTTTATTTTTACACAATAGTGCTCTATGTAAATTTAAATTTACAGAGCATTAATATTATAAATTAATAGATTTAAAATATGGTTTTACCGCTACACAGTGATAACCATGTTTCAGAAATGGAAGCTAAAGCCCCTGAATTTAATTTTGTTATTAAACTAAAGACATTAGTTCCATTTCCTCATCAAGCGAATTTTTCCTTCGCTTGATGAGGAAATGGAACTAATGTCTTTGGTTTAATAACGAAATTAAATTCAGGGGCTTTAGCTTCCATTTCTGAAACATGGTCATCACTGTGTAGCGGTAAAACCATATTTTAAATCTATTAATTTATAATATATATATATATATATATATATATATATATATATATATATATATATATATATATATATATATATATATATTTGTGCATTTAGGCAGCAATCCTTCTTTCATGCACATTTCATTGAATACGATAGACAAGGTGCTTTTATTAATAAGGCTTCCATTATTTTTAGCCTTTTTCAGGATGAAAGCAGAATTAAGAACATTATGAAAAATAACACCAGTTGACAATAGCAAAACATTAGATTAAATATTTATTACAAAAAATTTAAAATCTCTAACCTTATAGTTAAAAATAATAATTCACCTCCTAGAACAAAATTAAATAGGTCAAA
This sequence comes from Acanthosepion esculentum, assembly GCA_964036315.1. NCBI lineage: Eukaryota > Metazoa > Mollusca > Cephalopoda > Sepiida > Sepiidae > Acanthosepion > Acanthosepion esculentum. Next base: position 55,008,544 of record OZ038519.1, on the reverse strand, counting down.
TATTATTTACGAATTTAAATGCCCACTAAGGAATTGTATTCCTGATCAATCAAAATTCGTAAATAATTTTATAGGCCACACTACAACATGTTTGACACGCAGACTAACTCTACACCTTTCTGACCATAGCTCAATTAGATCTCATTTAAATAATCATGGATACCTACCGGACACTAATCGTAACATACTTGTTGACAACACTAATATAATAGCATCATCTACATGCAAAATAAAAGGCTAAAAATAATGGAAGCCTTATTAATAACAAAACAAAAAACAACACTTAATAATATTAACTTTGAAGATGAAAACATTTTATAAAACATACATACAACAAACTATTTCTTATTTAACAGCTAAAATATTTAATCCT
>OZ038519.1:54970671-55005671 GCA_964036315.1 Acanthosepion esculentum | reverse complement strand
AAATGTAAACAAATGCCAATCAGCCAAAGTGCCCCATTCATTTTTCTGAAGAGCTTTGCATTAGTGCAGGTGGCTGTTGTTTATAGAATTAGCTTATCACTCAACAGTGCTCAATTGAAATGTTATATATATATATATATATATATATATATATATATATATATATATATATATATATATATAACATATATAACATTATATATATATATATATATATATATATATATATATATATATATATATATATATATATATTGAAAAACCTTAGGAGTATTGGCTTGTAAATGAACAAACCAATGCCCAAGGGAAAAAAAGGGATAAAAAAGGAAAAAACTAAGAACATGTAATTCAGGCGAAAACAATCGTCCAGAATCCAAGCTCAGAGTCCAAAGAAAAAAAACCTCTCACAGGAGTAAAGCAAAAGTAACTAAGCAAAGTGCTCAATACACTAAGTAGAGTAAATCTAACTATGAACCTAAAGAGCTTGGCAAACCTACCTGGCTGATTGGCCTGACGATCTGTGTAGGTGAAAACTAGGTAGGTTTACATGGCTCTTTAGGTTCATAATATATATATATATATATATATATATATATATATATATATATATATATATATTGCCTGAATCATTCATACAAAAAGCAGATAGTGAAGTTAATGATATAAATGGCAAGAATCACTCCCGCAAACAATTTTTTATAATAAAATAGATTAACCTCAAACCCGTTGATGAATGTTATGATCCCTGTTTATAATTTCCAGTTGTTTAAGGTCTTTTTCTACTACAAGCTTTCGATTGTTTATACAATCATCCTCAGGTTTTTTCCGAATAACAAAGATGGCCGACCAAGAAGCATGTTCCAGGATTGAACAGCGGTCAGTTATCAAGTTTTTGGTTGCTGAAGGGTGCAAACCAGTTGAAATTCATAGGAGAATGTCAACTGTGTATGGTGCCACATGTTTCAGCAAAAAATGTCTACAAGTGGGCTAAATTGTTTAAAGAAGGACGGTGCAGTGTTGCGGATGAAGACAGGCCTGGGAGGCCTACAGAAGTGAGGTCTCCTGAGGTGATCGAATCAGTCAATGACCTCATTCAGTCTGACAGAAGGGTGACAATGGATGACATTGCAAGGACTTTGAGCTTATCTGTTGGGACAAACGCAGGGGTCATCAGTCAGAAGGAGTCATCTTGCATCATGATAACGCAAGGCCTCACACAGCAGCCCAAACGGTGCAGACCATCAACGAGCTGGGCTGGGAACTGCTCCCTCATCCCCCTTACAGCCCAGACCTTGCCCCTTCAGACTTCCACCTGTTTGGTCCCTTGAAAGCGTTCACGAGAGGCACAAAGTTTAACAGTGACGATGAAGTCAAAAGTGTTGTGAGCGACTTGCTGAGACATCAGTCCAAAGATGTTTACGCTGAGGGAATACGGAAGCTTGTGCACAGGTGGGAAAAGTGTGTGACAGTGCTGGGAGACTACGTTGAAAAATAAAAAAAAAGGTAAGCTTCTATCTGTATTAGAAGTCCTTATACCGAAAAATTCAACTTATTTATTGAATGACCCACGTATATATATATATATATATATATATATATATATATATATATATATATAGTAGGGTTCAAAATTAAAGGAGGAAAATTAATATTTCGATATCGCAAAAAATATTCGAAGGAAAATTAATATTTCGATATCTCAAAAAATATAAGTCCAAATTTTCTGACATTTTCACTAAATATAGACATAGAGCAGCTCAGTTAGGCTTTAAATCTGTATGTTATTTCGAATGATACACAGAGAGCTATGATTTTTTTTTCTCAAATATCAAGTGTTCCAAATTTCTGCAATCTCATAGGGTAGGTTATCCACTATTTTCCTCTATCCCTCTTGTCTTCAAAGCCCTGTGAGTGTTAAATTATCCAAGCCCTCCTTCTTCATTATGTGCCATAGAAATTTCAACTCTTTTTTTTATGATTAGTATGTGTCTTTTTCGTTTCTATTTTGTCTAAAACTTTCGTTAACCATAAACTTTGACATTGTCTCTGATATCAAATCCCAGTTTTGCATTTTATTTTAACATTTACCTATGTCCAATCTGATTGGTTTGTTCACAGATATTTTTTTTTATTATTATTTGCTGTTAAACATTTTCAAAATGATATGGTTGAATGGTAAGGGTTTTTTTCAGTTATTTTAATGCTGCTCTTACTGAGCGAAACGTTGATAACAGAATAATAAAAAAAATAATTCTAAACAACCAAATGGTTTTCACAAATTCTATCTTATATTTATTTAAATATATCGTCTATATTCTTTTTTTTTTTTTAAGAATCAGTTGAATTCAATCGATCCGGCTACGGATATTGAACCCTGATAACTATGATCTTCAAATATTCAAATGTAATGTCAATCGATATTTTCTGATGCCTTGCTCTTCACCCCCGTCCTTCTCTTTATCCTTTTCTCAAACAATACTATTTGTTCTTATTCTCACTGTCTTAGTGGGACCCCTGCCTTGCTTGGGGCGAATTGCATAAAAAAAAATATATCAAGTGTCCAAAATTAAGGAACAAAATGTATTTTAGCAAAAAATAATTGGACAATAAAATGCAAAATATTTTTTCAATATTAATTGCTTGTTTTGAATCATTGCGCTTCACATCGGCGTCCACAGGATTTCACTAAATTTTGACATTCGTCAACAGACATTTTAGCCCATTACTCCTGTAATTTTTCCCGTAGATCTTCGATATTTGACTGATTCGTAGCCATGACATGTCAAACCAATCGGTTTTCGAACAGAAAATTCCAGATGAAAATGCCTCGTTTACCGAACAAACTTTTGGTCTTAAACAACATTGCCGAACTGAGCCGACCCGACCCGAACTGAGCCGAACCGAGCCGAGTTAACCCGAACGGAATCATTTCTTTGTCGACCGCCATGTTGTATACATTCGTGTGTTGTGCTGTGCTTTTCTTTACCAGTTTTTTTCTCTTTATTAGTCCTTCGTCATGGCTCCAAAGAAAACTAGCAGTGATACGGGTAAAGGAATAAAGAAAAGTTAAGAGAAAAACAATTGTTGATGATATTGTCTCTTCCTACTCAGTTTCCTATAGCAAAATCAACGATCTATACTATTCTTATAAATAAAGAGACGGTCATGTCTTTCCTTCCCTTTTTCAAACAAAAACATCTCTTTCCTTCCTTTTCCCCTTATGTCATCAACTCTTCTACATATAAATACTGTAAAATTGAAGCGTTCGACTATATTTTATCTGTTTAGTATTGTGTTTATTTCTTTCTTTCTTAGAATTAATGATTTTCATTAGTTTTGTGTATAAACTTGTGCACAAAGTACTGTTTAAATAAGCAATCATCTTGTGATCAGATTAATCCATTTTACACTGATTCCTATTGGGAAAATAGTTTCGGTTTACGAACATTAGGGTTGCGAACGGGCGGCAGGAACGAATTAAACTCGTGGACCGAGGTTCTACTGTAGAAATATATAGTATATACGATTTAGTATATATTAAAATTGAAACAGTTATATCTTCTCTGCGTAGTAGTAGTTATTGGTTCGGTTTCGTTATGCGATTTGCAGCTGCGTGCCATTGGAAATTGTTTGGCGTGTCAGGTGTGGCACGCGAGCCGTAGGTTGCAGACCCCTGGTCTAGGTGAAGGACAATTGTTAATGTAAAACAATACAAAAATGAAATTCATGACCCAACACTTTAATCCACTAGCCTGCTATATCTGTCCTGTACCTAGAATGTGGAGCTTTAAGCCTAACCGTATTATTCCTTGATGTGGTGCTTCAACTCCTTTGCCACCATTTCTCTTTTCTTACTCTTGCTGCAGCGCTTAACCGCCTTTGCTGCCGTTTAACTTTTCTTGCCTGTTCTGAAACCTTGCTGTGAAACTTGGCTCTCTTTGCTACCGTTTCTCTTTCTATCTTTATTATGATTATTTTTCAGCTCAGACACGCAGACCATCCTTTTAAAGGAATGGCGCAACACAGTCATTCCTCTTTTTCATTTCTCAGAGTGCGTCTTGTATTTAATAAATATTCTCTTTTGTGTACGCATGCGAACGAGCCACTCTTTTTGCTTTGTTTGCGCACATCCATAATGCCAGTTCGGTATTCCCATGTAAACTGCTTGTTCGAGCAGATGTGAATAGGCGCAGAATGTCTTTTTGGCTCCACTCCCCAGAAAACCCTGATGCCATAAAGAAGAGTAATCTAAAGTTCATTGCGGATGAATCATCGTCTTCGAGATTAGTTTTATATTTTGTTTCCTTCGTGTTTTTTTCTTTTCTTTTCTTTATTTTGGCAATTTAATATCTTTATCCATTTTCTTTTCACTGCGTACATACCATTATAATCGATAGATTGTTACTCTTGTGTCGAGTTTTTTTTCTTTTTGCATTAATTAAAGATATTCTTTCTTTTTGCTTCTCATTTATCACAGAAAATGTCAGATACGCTTAATATTTTGATAAGACGCTCTAACTATTTATTATTATTTGTATTATCACACCAAAATTATTATTATTATTATTATTATTATTATTATTATTATTATTATTATTATTTCCTTTCATTTCTGTTCTATACACATTTCCTTGCGGGTCCCAATCGGAGACCTAAGTGCAGAAATGGCCCCATGACATTTTACACTGATCATCACAACAACAGCAACAACAAAAAACATGAGATTCCACACATTTTACATAGATAAAGCCCTTCGTAATGTGGGAGCTGTACTTGTGGGTACATTTTTTTTATTTCTTTAGGGCAAGGGCTATCAGGGATTCTTTCAGTGAGTTTATTAGAACCGTCTCCAATCGATCCGAGGGACCTGTTGAAACTTGACTAATGCATGGAATAATAATGCAACACAAAATGTACTTAGAACAAAATGTATTGAAACAAGAAAGTGTACACAATATTTACATATAGTCTTTTGTATATTCCTGGGAAGACCGTTCCTGGAGAATGTGTTGACTATGTCGCAGTCGGGCAGAGTCTCTAGTTGGATCTCTGGATTCGCCTCCCATGTCTTCCCGGTACCAACCATATTTATATAGTCGGTACTCCACTATGCAAATTAGGTGGATCCTACCACAACAGGACCCAACTATTATTATTATTATTATTATTATTATTATTATTATTATTATTATTATTTTCTTTGATATCTGGCGTTTACACATTTCTTTCCGGGTCCCGCCCAGGGGACCTAAGGTTAGAAATGGCATCATGACACTTTCCACTGCAAAGAAAGAATAAAAATAATTACATAGATAAAGCCCTTCGTAAAGTGTGGGCTGTACTTGTCAGAACAATTTTTGTATCTCTTTGAGGCATGGACTTCCAGGGATCCCTTCAATCTGCCTACTGGAATATTTTCCAACCAGTCCAAGGGCTCCAAATACAACAGGGATTGTTGATGTTCCCATGTGCCACATTTTTGAGATTTCGATTTCAAGGTCCTTGTATTTTGACAGTTTTTCGAATATCTTCAAAGACACATTGCAGTCTGCAGGGACTGCCATATCAATAAGGAGGCACTTATTTTGTTTGTGGTCTTTAATAACAATGTCTGGGCGGTTGGCTTTGATTGTTCTGTCAGTGTGTATTGTGTAGTCCCATAGAATTGTAACAGGTCCTATCTCCGTAACCGGGTCTGGGTGGTGTTCGTACCAGTTTCTTTCAGTTTCCTTCCCGTAGGAGTTGCAAATTTTCCAGTGCAGACATTGGCCCACTCTGTCATGCCGTGTTTTATATTCAGTGGTTTTATTATTATTATTATTATTATTATTATTATTATTATTATTATTATTATTATTATTATTATTATTATTATTGTTGTCGCTGTTTGGCGCGTTGCAATGAGTTTAATCGCTACTAATATACCCTGATGAAAATAGGTTCTATCGATTCATTTTCAAAAAATGGCGACAGTGACAAGAAAAAAAAAGAAATTAAAAGTACACCTTCCAATCTCGTCTCCATGGCGCCCTTCTCTCTTTTAGAAGATTTCTCTTCACTTCTGGTTCATAGCAGACGATGTTTTTTCTTTGTTTCTAAAAATAAAACCCGCTTCTTGGTTTTACTTTCTCATTCCCTTGCCTTCTCAGACAAATTCAAACAGAACGAACCCCACCCCCCGTACCAACCCGCCTTCCAGTCACTTCGTTCATCTCAGACTCTCCCAAATCAACCCATCTTCGAATTGTGTCATCAGGCAAGAGAGGGGAGCGGGTCGAACTTTTGTCGCTATTTATCATGGAGGAATGACACAAAATAGCAAAGAGATTTTACTACAGAAAAATTGCACTGAAAATGGTTTTATTCCAGACTTGTGTTGGAAAATGATCTCCATTACGCAAAACAATGGTAAATAGTTTTTATTATAGAGATTTTTTACTATAGAAATTTAAATATCAATTATTAGAAAACAGCGATTATAAGATTTTATTACAGAAATGGAATGGCCAATGATTTTTACTATAAAAATTGATTGCTAATGATTTTTGTTAGAAAAATGGATTGCCAATTATTTTTATCATAAAAATCCATTGACAATGATTTTACTATAAAAATCAATTGCCAATGGTTTTTAATATATAAAAATAACTATTAGCAATAATTTTTTAATATAAAAATCCATTGTCAATGATTTTTAATATAAAAATCCATTGACAATGATTTTTAATATAAAAATCCATTTTCAATGTTTTTTAATATAAAAATGCATTGTCAATGTTTTTTTAATATAAAAATGCATTGACAATGATTTTTAATATAAAAATGCATTGGCAATGATTTTTAATATAAAAATCCATTGTCAATGATTTTTAATATAAAAATGCATTGCCAATGATTTTTAATATAAAAAAGCATTGGCAATGAGTTTTAATATAAAAATCCATTGTCAATGATTTTTAATATAAAAATGCATTGGCAATGATTTTTAATATAAAAATCCATTGTCAATGATTTTTAATATAAAAATCCATTGTCAATGATTTTTAATATAAAAATCCATTGTCAATGATTTTTAATATAAAAATGCATTGGCAATGAGTTTTAATATAAAATGCATTACTTAATAATTTATTATAAAAATGCATTAGTAATGATTTTTACTATAACATGGCTTAAACAATGTTTATTATTATAAAAATGCATTGCCAGTAATTTTACGATAAAATATAATGGCCAATGAGTTATTCTGTATAAATGCATTCCTAATGTTATTGCTATAAAATGTATTAGCCAATGATTTTTGCTAAAATTTACATTGCCAAGATTTTTATGATAAATTGTCAAGGACTTTACTATAAAATTGCATCGTCAATTATTTTACTATAAACATTCATTGTCAATGATTTTACTATAAAATTCCATCGTCAATTATTTTACTATAAACATTGATTGTCAATGATTTTACTATGAAATTGCATTTCAATGATTTTACTATACAATTCAATCGTCAATGATTTACTATAAAAATTCATTGTCAATGATTTTATGAAATTCATTGTCAATGATTTTACGATGAAATTGCGTTGCCAATGATTTTACTATAAAAATTCATTGTCAATGATTTTACTATGAAATTAGATTGTCCATGATTTTACTATAAAAATTCATTGTCAATGATTTTACTATAAAAATTGCATCCTCAATTATTTTACTATAAACATTGATTGTCAATGATTTTACTATGAAATTGCATTGTCAATGATTTTACTATACAATTCAATCGTCAATGATTTACTATAAAAATTCATTGTCAATGATTTTATTATAAAATTCATTGTCAATGATTTTACGATGAAATTGCGTTGTCAATGATTTTACTATAAAAATTCATTGCTTATGATTTTACTATGAAATTACATTGTCCATGATTTTACTATAAAAATTCATTGTCAATGATTTTACTATGAAATTACATTGTCAATGATTTTACTATAAAAATTCATTGTCAATGATTTTACGATGAAATTGCATTGTCAATGATTTTACTATAAATATTCATTGATTTTAGCATTATGGATGATTACATTAAAAATGTATTGCGAATGACTTTTACTCTAAGGATGCAATCCATTGATTTCTACTATAAAAACTTATAGACAATGAGTTTTACACTAAAAAATATATGTTCAATTCTTTTTTACTACAAAAAGGCATTTTTACCGTATATATTCGCGTATCATGCGACTTTTGAAGACTCAATTTTGAATCTAATTTTGAGAGGTAAGAATCATACAGGAGATCTAAAGATGTCGTATGTCCTCCTGCCTCTGCTACGCCGTTGGCCACACTATATATCCATTTACTGTAGTTAAATTAGCTTAAAAATTAGGTCTTCAAAGGTCGCGTGATACGCGTGTACATGGTATTATTTTTATTATAGAAATCATATTCTAAGTCGTTGTTACTATAAAAAAGAATTACTAATGAGTTTTTTTCTAAAAATAAATTTTCTATAATCCTTACTACAAAAATATATTATCTACGGTTTTACTATAGAAATATATGTTAAAATTCATCAAAGAATGGTCACTTATGAAAAATGCATTTTATATTTTAGCATAGGAATAGACGTAAATGTTATTGTCTTCAAAAATGTTTCCAGATAAATTTCTTCAGCTACAAAGTCTAAAATTGATTAGAATTGCATGGAAACATCATTGAAGTATGAAAAATTCTTAAAAACTATTCACAGTAGAAGCCAAAAAAAAAAAAAAGAGAGAAAAAGAAAATGGAGAAAATAACAAAATTAAAAACATGTCGCTTTTGTAAAATATATTGCAACCTGGCAAAGATATTCAATCAATATTTTTCTTCAGTTTTGTTTCTTTATAACCATTTTTCAATTAACGCTAACGTCTCAAGCCAAATCTCGTCTGAGAGCGATATTTTGCCAAGCTTTTAACTCTCAGCTGTTTCCACAATTAAATATTCATAAATGCACTGGAAAAGTCGAATCTTCAATTATTATTCTTAAACGGATAGACGTGTACATTCGTTTATAAATCGATGTTTGGTGTTTGATTCCGAGCGCTCCTTAATGGAAGCAGTTCAGTCCACGTGTTGCTGGCATTAAATTCATAAATAGGTCGGTTATTTGGTTCGCAAAGACAATTTAAAAGTTGTAGATACAACGCGAAACGTATTAAGAAGCAGTCCAATTCTTCATACCAGAGCCAAGCTTCCATCAAGAGTCAAGATGGTCATTTACCATTTCCAAACAATGGTAGGACGTAATACAAAAGTGAGAACAGTTATTCTTGACTTTTAACACTCTGCATTATTCACTACTTTCCTTACCACTGCATTGTTTTTCAAGGCTCTTCTACTGTACGACTTAATATCAGTGATGGTCATTTTTGTTGCCATAGCAGGATATGACAACACAACAGAAAAATTAAAAAATGCTATCATTTATTCATCTGAGTCAGTTATGGTTACACAGAGTCAACTCAACTGTAAAGTGAGACCTAACCGCCAATCTAGTACTGCGCTTAAATTCATAAAGTTTTGAGAGTATAGAGGGAAGTTAATCAGAACACTCATTATGAAAGTATTTATTTTACAAAAAAACACAGGGAAGCTGGATTACAGCAGTGGAAAAATGACTGTAGACGAGATGCCAGGTTAGGACCAATAACATTGCAGGTTCTTCTGTGGATTTTACCAAGAATCTCAAAATATATAGCAGGAGCCCCAGACAGAATATGGCAGAAATATTCTAAACATGGACGACATCATCCCAAGCGCTTTCGGCCACTACTTTATTAAAAAAAAACAACACAAAAATAAAATAATCTTAAACAGACAAAACATGAAGATTGATTAATAACGCCTAAAACAACGCCCCCACCCTTGAAAATGGCAAAAGAAAATGTAAGAAAGCTGGAAAAATGAAATATAAAAAATTAAATTTTCCTTTAAAAGATACATTAATATATATATAATTCATTGAGTCTGATAGCAACCTCAACAGAATGAAGAAAGTACTGGACGTCCTATATTTGGGACTCATCAGCAGAGCGCATCCACTACCGAGAATTGAAACCGCAGCCGTTAGGTTGGCAAGCAAACACCATACCAACTGTTCCAACGAGCCTCGGTAACGAAGAGGTAGCAAATCTGACTCAATATAGCGCCGCTCGATCACATATTCAGTGGTGGAACTCAACTGAAGTTTTCTGTAACAATAGGACTGTGTTCCCCGGAGCCACGACTACTATCACCAAGCCGCTCAAACTGAAGCATTAGAAGCCGGATCAAGCAATGATATAGACATGATAGAAATTGTTAGGAGGATTTGATAATTATAATTAAGTAATTCGTTGAGTCTGAAAGAAACCTCAACAGAATGCAGAAAGCACTGGACGGCCGTTTCGTCCTATATTTGGGACTCATCAGCAGTGCGCATCCACTACCGACAATTGAAACCCTGACAGTTAGGTTGTCAAGCAAACATCATACCAACTGTTCCAACGAGCCTCGGTGACGAGGCCCGTTGGAACAGTTGTTCCCGATATATAGGAGGAAACGGCCATCCAGTGCTTTCTGCATTCTGTTGAGCTTTCTTTCAGACTCAATGAATTACATAATTATAATTATCAAATCCTCCTTACAATTTCTATCATATATATATATATATATATATATATATATATATATATATATATATATATATATATATATATATATATACTCGACTCTCCCGTCGAAAACAACGCATGAGAGTCAAGTAGATCAGTTCCTAGAAAACCGACAGCTCAACAACAGCACATGAGATTTGATTATAGTGGTGAAGGTTTCGTGCAGGACCATCCACACTATTTGAATTCAGTCACCAGGTATCTGTATTCGGCCCTTCAAAAAGTGTATATATATATATATATATATATATATATATATATATATATATATATATATATTGTCTTAAAGTGTGCTATATTTATGGGATAAAGTGCTCAATATCAGAGATAGAGCGTGTGTAAATATAAAAGTGAACATAGAAGTCAACACTTAGAGGCGACAGTCTGTTTCATGATGATGCAATCGTCAGGCAACTAGTGCTGTTATTTTTCTGTTTATTTGTTTATTTATTTATTTATTTGTGTCAAATTATTTTGCTTGTTTTTATTTAATTTTATTTTTTATCTTATATGTCTATTTATTTTTTATTTTATTTTGATCGGTGTTTTTATTAACGTAGTAAAAATGTGTTTATATAGCTTATTGTGGGTAATCTATTATGGCCATTATTTTGCCGGAAGTCGTTTATTTGCTTATTTATTTGGGTCAAATTGTTTTGCTTGTTTTTGTTCATTTTAATTTATATTTTTTATCTTATATATATATATTTATTTATTTATTTATTAGTTTGGTCGGTGTTTTTATTAACGTAATAAAAATTTGTTTATATAGCTTATTTAATAGTTTTGTTTTTGTTTGGGGAGATATTTAAAGCTATTTGTTAAATTTTGGGGTTGATTGTTGTGGTTTGTTCTGACTATTATTTTGGTGGGAACGGTTTTTAATTTATTTATTTGGATTGATTATCTTTATTTGTTTTTTCTAAACGGCTAGTTTATCGGTATCTGTTGTTAGTTTATTTATATATTTGGATGTATCTAGATCAATTTATTATACTTCATTTTTTATCGTTATATTACAGTTATAGCTATTTTTCGTTCGATTTTTTGTTTTGATTTTTATAGTCTAATTTTTTGGTCATAATAGTTTGATAATTTGTTCATTATTTACTTTATTTATTGATTTTGTTCCTTATTTTTATTCTATTTCGTCTATTCTAACAGGCTTATTTTATTGTCATTTTGTTTGTTTATGTATTTATTTATTTTTCCCGTTTCCGATTTTTAAGTTACGTAGTAAAAATTTTTTTTCATGTCTGCATGTTGAGATAAGCTCGGATCTTTTATGTAATAATTTATTTTGGCCTGGGAAGGTAATGATAGCTATTTTTTCCTCCAAGCAAAGTTTGCAAGTTTTTGTAGGCTGATGATTTTTTCCTTATTTTCTTAGTTTTTTATTATCTGGTGATTTTATCGTGGCTTGGTAGATTACGTTGTTTTGTAAACAATTACCGTTTAAGGGACATTCGCGTTTTTTTCTGCAGTTGCACGTGGGTTTAATTTGTTCGTGTGGTGTGTTAATAATTTTCCTGTTGTGCTTTACATATATACATATATATATATATATATATATATATATATATATATATATATCAATGTGAACATTGAAGACAACACTTAGAGGCGACAGTCTGTTTCATGCTAGACGCAATCATCAGGCCTGACGATTGCATCTAGAATGAAATAGACTGTCGCCTCTAAGTGTTGACTTCCATGTTCATTTTATATTTACACATGCTGATATTGAGCGCATTATCCCATAAATATAGCACACCTTAAGACTATATTTCTTCCTATATATATATATATATATATATGTGTGTGTGTGTGTGTGTGTGTGTGTGTGTGTGTGTGTGTGAAGAAACATAGTTTTAAGGTGTGCTATATTTATGGGATAAAGTGCTCAATAAATGCTGCCTAATATAATATGTTTATAAAAAAACAATTGATCCGCAGTACGTAATTCCTGAGAGAAAAAAAAAAAACTACGAAGACACATCACTATATTAATTGAACTATATATATTTAGTTCATGTCATGTTAACTGAAAAACACTTGTAAAAAAAGAATTCGTGGATTTACCATATTACAAAATTCATATAAAAATTCTCACTTGAAAATTTGAACTTTAGCGTTGCGACTCGGACGTTCCGAGATTGTACAACCGTCATTAAATAGCACATTCTTTTAAAAAAGAAAACATCTTTCGGTCTCCAAACAATTATTTCGTCTTCAAGTTTTAACTTTAAAGGAAAAGAAAATGACAGCCTGATGATGAAGACATAGATCTTCGAAAGCACTTGCTTAACTTAAAAAAATATACACTAGAAACATCTGGCAACAGTTTTATAAATGAGGATCACATCATTCTATGGATTAAACAGTATTTAAATGCATACATTGTGTTCTACTAGCGAAGGGATTTCGCCATTAATCGCATTAATATTGCTGGTTGATTCTATGGATGAATATTTCCTTATATATAAAATATATGCTGCCTAATATATATATATACACACACACACACACACACATATATATATATATATATATATATATATATATATATATATATATCTATGTGTGTATATATAAATAAAAAGAAAGAACAGTAAGATATATAATCCATTGTTCTTATAGATATTTTTATTTTTAAACAATAGTGCTCAATGTAAATTTACAGAGCATTAATATTATAATTCAATTGAATTAAAATATTTTTTTAAATCAGTTAAATTATAATATATATATATATATATATATATATATATATATATATATATATATATATAGTGGGGGAGAGAGAGAAGAAAAGATTAATATTTTCAAACTACGTTATGATGAGAAAAGAAATAATCTTTTCGATTCTCTTGAAAGAAATACGTTAACCTTAGATTTCGACGTCTCGGAAGCGAAATACGCCGCCTCCGCGTCTCCCTCTGATCTCCAATGGCTTGGCAGTTGAGTATATACCAAGAATTTTGGAGAGAGAGAGAGAGAAAGAGAGAGAGAGAACAGGTTCAAATGAATCGCTTTTTCTTTTGCTTCAAAGTTATTTGAAAAATGAAAGATTTTTGTACATCAATGGGAGTTGGTTTAGGGCCTCGCCACATTTCTCCGCGTTTTATGCAAAGACGCCTTTTATCTATCTATCTATCTATCTATCTATCTATCTATCTATTTCAGTCTGTTTATATCTATCAATCTATCTATCTATCTAGCTATCAATCTATCTATCTATCATTCACGTTTATCTGTTTCAGGTGTATTATAAATGTTTTTATAAACTTTTGAGTGGTGATAGATAGATATATACATGCAAAACTGCAAACTGAGATAAATAGATGTGATCAAACTCAGAGATAGATAGAGAGATAGATAGATAGATAATGAACAGACTGAGATAGATAGATAGATAGATAGATAGACAGATAGATAGATAGATAGATAGATAGATAGATGAAGAAGAAACGACAGATAGATAGATAGATAGATAGATATGAAGAGACTGAGATAGATAGATAGATAGATAGATATGAAGAGACTTAGATAGATAGATAGATAGATAGATAGATAGATGTGAACAGACTGAGATAGATAGATAGATAGATAGATATGAATAGACTGATTCATATATAACGCAATAGAAACAGGTAAATAGATATCGTGTTTGATACATGCAAAACCTTCAATAAACGGGTGAAAAATCTCATGAAAATAAACTGATCCTCACAGACCAACATAAATAGCAAAGACCTCGCGAGGCAGACAGCTAGGGAGAGAGAGCGAGATCAAACGTAGGAAGGAAAATCAATCGTTATGAAAGGACATTGGTCGATAGAGAAGGACTGATTTAAATCGATAAATCAATAGGATTAGGTCATAAGCAATGGATGGCAAGTAGGTTTCTCTTCAATATAAACCGTTTACCCATAAATATACCATACCTTTTTTTCATGGCTGAACCATTTGTAAATATAATAGCGTCACTGTCAGCTTATATATATATATATATATATATATATATATATATATATATATATATATATATATATATATATGAGTTGACAGTGACGCTATTATATATATATATATATATATGCATATACCAGGGGTAACAGGAATATTGTCTAAATCTTTTAACAGGATGGGATAATTCCCCATCACACAAGATGTCTAATATCTAAAAAAACACCTGAACCAATTAAGTTTTATTTTTCCTGGTTTTCAGATAAGACGTTTTATATGCTGATTAAGCTATATATATATATATATATATATATATATATATATATATATATATATATATATATATATATATATATATATATATATATATGATAGAAGTTGTAAGGTGGATTTTATAATTATAATCAAGTAATTCATTGAGTCTGAAAGAAACCTCAACACAATGCAGAAAGCACTGGACGGCCGTTTCGTCCTATATTTGGGACTCATCAGCAGTGCGCATCCACTACCTTTGAATAACCTTTTCAACCCTGTTTCGCATTGACTTGATTAGGTTCTGGCAAATCTCATCACCATACATTGAATACCATTCGGATATGAAATTCACAATCAAATCCACTTTGTTGCTCAACTGCTTTCTCAAGAGCCTGTACTTTATAATGCTCCATAAGTTTTCTATGGGGTTGAGGTCAGGAGATTGGGACGGACATGTCATAACACTCACCTGATTCTCATAAAAGTATTCCTTCATCAATTTTGATTTGTGACAGGGAGCATTATCCTGCATAAAAATGAGCTTGGTGGGGTCGATTTGCACCCTTTCAGCAGAAGGGAGCAGACAAGACTCTAAAATTCTCTTGTACTGCTCGCTCCTGAGGGTCTTTTCAATAGGTCTTAAGAAACCAGTTCCATGAAAAGAAAAGCATCCCCAGAACATTATACTGAACGGACGCTTGACAGTACTTACTGCTAAATTCAAAGAGCTTTCAAAGCTTCTTCTTCGGATTTTAGATCGCTTATCCTTTGAATGTAGCTCAACTTTCGTATCATTGGAGAAGAGAACATTTAGTAAAAAAAATCAGGTGAGTCACTTTTATCGAACATCACTGTATATAAGGATCGTCTGTAATTATTATTATATTACTCTCTTCTTACATTGAGCTCTCTTTGGATTTCAGGTCCTCCTTGGAATTATCCCTACTAATTGTCAATTGATATTGTATATATATATATATATATATATATATATATATATATATATATATATATATATATATATATATATATATATGTTATGAAATAGACAAGGTCCAACAATTATTTTAATATATTTTCTGTTTATAGTTTTTTTTTATGGATACAAATATTTAACCAAATGCTCTGTTTATAATAAACAGTAGTTTCTCCATTCAAACCATACGCTTCCTCTGTAGCTAAATGGTATCGCACATCAGACTATATGACGGTTCCGTGTAGGACACAGGTTCTGATGCACATATGCAAATATATATATATATATATATATATATATATATATATATATATATATATATATATATATATATATATATATACGACTCTCCTGTCGAATTCGACGTATGAGGTTCAAGCAAATCAGTTCCAAGGAAAACGACAGTCCGATTTGATTATAGTGGTGTAGGTCTCGTGCAGGACCATTCACGCTTTTTGAAGGGACGAATACAGAGACCTGGTACACCAAGTGTCACAAGGTCCCCAAACGACCCTTTTGAATTCAGAGTTGTCCTTCTTCAAGGCTATCCAAGGCTATAGGATCCAGTCTGTCCTGCTATTTACCCAAACTGGAGGGAGAAGAAGAGGATTCACACCTTTTCAGGCGACCTGACGATTGCACTAGCATGAAACAGACTGGCGCCTCTAAGTGCTGACTTCCATGTCCACTTTTATATTTACACACGCTCTATCTCTGATATTGAGCACTTTACCCCATAAATATAGCACACTTTAAGACTATATTTCTGCACATATATATATATATATATATATATATATATATATATATATATATATATATATATATATAAATATATATATATATATATATATATATATATATATATATATATATATGTAGTATGAGAAAAACTGTGAACATTTTGGTTGTAAGGTAGATTATGCTTTATATTTTGAAGAAGTTCACATTACAACTAAAAACGTTTGCGGTTTCTCTCTTCTTTTTAAAATATACAATGCTCCGTGACAGACACTTAGGGGCTGATGATAGCCGCGTACAGAACGGCTTGTAAAAGACTATACTCTCTGTTGAGGTAATTTTTTGTTTTTTTGTTTTGCTGTAAAAATAATAACGACCTCTCAGTTTTAATAATCAATATTATTAGGATCCACCCGGATTATATAACAATGAATCGATTACCTGTACTATATATATCTATCCATATATATATATATATATATATAGTTAAGTTACGAATATATGTATATTGTTTCTACACTATTTTTATAGATACAAATATTCAAGTAAATGCTCTGTTTATAATAAACAGTATTAATTACCGTATTTGTCGGCATATAAGGCGCACTTTTCTTTACTAAAAGTATTTTTTAAATTCCTCTGTGTCTTATACGCCATACGTAGGTTTAAAATCCGCGATATTTGGCTGAAATTAGCTACCTGGTAACTCCTATTACCTTAGAGTAATTTTCATATACCTCTTGCCATTATTTAAAAAGGCTATTATGCAAATTAAAAGTGTTATCATTGATAATATTCATTATATTAATTTCATCACGCTTAATATTAGCACTTTGTTTCACTAAAATTATATGCAATAAATTCAAATTATATACTTGTAAAATATATTTGTTTCATTAATATTTTTCTTGCGATAACTTCCGGTTGCATTGGTATAAATACAATCAAAATTTGTATATCCTAATTATTCCACTAAAGACTTTTACAAGACGCAGGTTGTACAGATCATATAAAGGAAAATTTTTGACTGAATTTTAAGGTAACTTTACTGTTTTGCTTAATTGTAATAATTGCTTGATTTTTATTTTGTTTTCTTACCTTTGGATATAAAAAAGGTTTTATAGGCTCGTGTCCTTTTTTTCCTATTAGTTTTTGTTTCATTGTAATCATGGTTTGTTTAACCGAAAGAATACTTCATAAATATAGCCTAGGCTGTACCATTTACTAATAATTTTCCTAAAATTATTAATTATTTTTTTCATTTGCCCTGCTGAAATTGGGGCGCGTCTTATACACCGGCGCGTGTTATCTGCTGTCAAATACGGTACATTAATCGGCCTGAATGTCTGAGAAATTTCATTGAAAATATTTATCCTCCAACAGAAATCGAATCTGTTTCCTACACAGAACCGCCATATGTGTATGGAGGTATAAACTGAATTTCTATCGTGATGTGATCTTCTGAGTTTTCGTGTGATATGTATTTATCCAGAAAGTCTCGCAGATGAAAGCTTAGATTGAATGCCATAGCGTCAAACACAAGTAAAGATCGAAGACAAGCAGCCAGCAGCAGTGTTATTTTGTATATGCTGTTATTTGTATATAGTACCATATATCTACTGAGATTTATTCATTTTTAATAGTGTAGTAAATATATATATATATATATATATATATATATATATATATATATATATATATATATATATATATATATTTAATTTCTTCGGTGATCTTAAAAATTAAATTACTATCAAACCTTAAAATATTTGTTACATAAATTGCTAAAGTTATCTCTCCTACTGTCGCTTAGCAAAACTTAATGACAGCTTCTATCTCTCTACTTCCCGCTCCCTTCTTTGTTTCTCTCTTCTCCCCCTTCCCTCTCAATATATCACTTCCGTTAAGTTAACCGATTAAATAGGTCAATGTCTGGTCCCTCCTACCCTAATACTAACTATGATAGATAGAAATATTAAAGTAAACCCTCTCTAAATTCGATCATGTCTCTCACACTACACCTCATAACCCTCTCTGTTAAATTACATAAAATTAATACTGCCCGTCAAAAGTCTATAGGTTCATTTCAATTTTCATTTATCATTTTTCGTTTCACCGTTTGGAAGTGGAGTCTGATGAGCCAGTGTCCTTTAATAAAGGGCTTGGCGAAATAAATTATTACATGGAACCTTAAAGTAGTCTGTTTTTCTTTTAAATTATATATATATATATATATATATATATATATATATATATATATATATATATATATGAAGGGAAGAGTGTGAACAATAAAAAGAAGAGAGAAACCGCAATATATATATATATATATATATATATATATATTGACCACTGATATTATTAATATATATATATATATATATATATATATATATATATATATATATATATATATATATATATATATATTGAACGATAAAAATTATTAAAAACAATTAAAATCTTCAGACACACTGGGTTGTAGATTAATATTCTTTCGTTTTTATTATTATTATTTCATTTAGATTCCTCGACTAGTTTCGGCCAACATGGCCATCATTAGGAGAAAAAATATTTCTGTTTGCTGGTAGCAGTGAACTACAGAAATGAATCTCTTGATGGAGAAAATGAACTTTTGTCTATAGTTTTATATATATATATATATATATATATATGTAATTTTCCAAGAGGATTGAATCCAGGTAGAACTCAATGTCCAGTACAGTGTAAGAATATAATATAAAAGGCTCAAATAATAATATTCAATGGTTATAATTTATTACATTAGAATTGGAATCACGATCCAATTCATCAGACCTAAAATTTCAAATATCCACTCTTTGACTGATGAAGGTCGCGAGACCGGAAACACGTGTAGCAAAATTATTGAAATCAAAGCATAACATATTTTTTTCATGAAATATTTTTTTCAGAGTATTATTAGTAATCTGATGAGAAAATGTAAAAAAAGTATCTATGTAACGTGTATTGGCCTTCAAAAAGACTTCAGATTAAAATAATGTTGACTTACGATCACCGATATTAATAAAGGTCGAGTTTAGTTAGTAACTGGATGGGTGACTGATTAGCAACACCAGGTAGTGTAAGCTTGGATGTGCTGGCGATGTAGAGAGTTTATGATCACCGAAGTTAAGCAACACCGAGCCTGGTCAGTACGTAGATGGGTGGCCGCTTGGGCATATCAGGTGCTGCAAGCTTGGCTGTGCGGGTGATGTAGAGAGCTTACGGTTACAACACCTTGATACACCGGGTTGCGTACGATGACCGAAGTTAAGCAATGTTGAGCCTGGTCAGTCCTTTCCTAGACTGCATTTTATATGATTCACAACGGTTACAGAGTCCATTCTGCGCTACTATTTAACCCATAACTGGGAGAAGAAGAAATGAATGAATATCTTTTCCAAAACTGTTTGTGCGTAATGTGAAGAACTCGACCAGAATTCGAACTCGGTTGAAATAACATTTATATATTCTTACAATAGCAGCAAAACGTTCAGTTTTCCTTGCAGTCAAGTTTGTTTTATAAAGTAATTAAGTGCTTTTACTGCGATGTGAAATTCGTGGACAAACTTACTTTATAACAGTCAGTCTAATGTGTTATTCTCTTCTGTTTTGTGTGGGGAAAAAGCCTTAATATGTGGCTGCTGGATATTCGCTTCTGTTGTGTGCGTGTGTGTCTGTGTATGTGTGTGTGATTGTGTATGCGTGTACGCACGTATAAATAAAATTGTCCCTAGAAATTGTTTTGAACCTTGAGAAGCAATATGCATCTATTTTTATATGCGTAAAACGAATCCAAAACCTAATATCACATGGTGCTATCTTTTGTGAATGCAGAATTTCATTGGTTAGAAAATAATTTCCCACTCGTTCATGAAAATCTTTTTCTCGAATTTGCAGAAGTGATCAAGGGAGTATTTATTATTATTATTATTATTATTATTATTATTATTATTATTATTATTATTATTCGAATGAGCCAAAAATAATACGTGGTAGGTCTACAACTACGTCCGTATTTTGGCGTTATTTACCCTAGTAATTATTGTTTATATAAGAAACCTTCTAATGGGATTTCATTGATATATATATATATATATATATATATATATATATATATATATATATATATATATATATATATATATATATATATCATGAAGCATAGTTTTCAGATATGTTATATTTATGGGTTAAAGTGCTGAATATCAGGGATAGAGCGTATATAATATAAAATTCGACATTAAAGTCAATACCCAGAGCCGACAGTCTCTTTCATGCTAAACGCAATCGTCAGCAGACCTTTCGGTGTTGACTTCAATGTCAACTTATATATATATATATATATATATATATATATATATATATATATATATATATATATATATATATGTATATGAAGAAATATAGTCTTAAAGTGTGCTATATTTATGGGATAAAGTGCTCAATATCAGAGATAGAGCGTGTGTAAATATAAAAGTGAACACAGAAGTCAACACTTAGAGGCGACAGTCTGTTTCATGCTAGATGGAATCATCGGGCCATATATATATGTATATATATATATATATATATATATATATATATATATATATATATATATATATATTGATGCATGTTTCATTAAATAATATAGACAAGTTTTGTCTATTTATTTTATGATAAATTCCTTTCATATTGTCTGATAAGCTTAATAACATTATCGTTAAAAGAAGAAAGAAAATCAGAATATTGATATATATTTTTTAATTCTATCTGAGCTTTCGGCTTACATAAGCCATTATCAAAGATGACAATTACATTACAATATATTAAACAATACACGGACAAAACAATAATGATAGTCTGTTTACATGGAAGATTTCCAAGCAACGACAAACTCGTGCATATAAGACGCTGGAAGCGAAAATCGCACCGCAGCTTATGACGTCACAAATGACCACGCGAGAGTGACAACGAGAAGTAGTAAGTATGGGAAACTCT
This sequence comes from Acanthosepion esculentum, assembly GCA_964036315.1. Classification (NCBI taxonomy): domain Eukaryota; kingdom Metazoa; phylum Mollusca; class Cephalopoda; order Sepiida; family Sepiidae; genus Acanthosepion; species Acanthosepion esculentum. Next base: position 54,984,026 of record OZ038519.1, on the reverse strand, counting down.
TGGTATAAATCAATGGCTTCTGCTATAGATTATAGGCATTTAAGAATATTTGTGGAGATTTCATAGTTTATTTTATTCAGGTTAAGTTTCAACTGTTTTATGTATATAGCTTCAAGAATTTTGATTTTTTTTTTATTGTTTTCATGTTTAAGTATAGTAGTGTTTTCAACAAGGATTTTCTGGAATTGTGTATGTTGCCAGGCATATTGTTTTAAATGCATAAAAATTTTAGAGTTATCATTCAATATATATTTGAGTTATCATTATATATATATATATATAATTTTTTCATATAGACTAAAACAATTTACTCACTACAAAGATGCAACTTCGTTTCAGTACATTTAGTTGCACCTCGACTGGTGAGAACCAATGTTACCACCATTTTGGTTGGAGCCTTTTGAATCGATGCTGTGAACGTTAGAATTTATATAGTATTTTTGTTCTCATTACATTCGCATATATATATATATATATATATATATATCTGTTGTAATGGAATGTCCCACACTCCCTATCGCCTATGTGGACTGACTATATATAGTAAGCGCGGGATATACCTGGGGGCTTGCTACGGGAATTACTCGCCTGCCACCCGATTCCCTGTCTTTCAGTAGTGTATTCACTTTTACAATAAGCCGCTCTTCTTTCATCTACACGCGTGTTGTTGTTCCTTCACACGACTACCGCCTTTCTCGGTTTTAATCTCTTTAAGGAGACAACATTTTGCAAACGAGAGAAAGAACAGAGGGAGTAAAATTCTCCTGTTCGTAGCATTTACTTTTTGAAGAGTGCTCAATAAAATGTAGAGCAATATATTATCATTATTTTTATTAGAAAAGATTATATTAAAAACATTTCGTGTCTCAATAATCTGAGGGTTGTTCTTCAGGCGATGGCAAGTAACTCTAAGTAGATTTCATATGTTTTTATAATCTTTTATAATGTGTGTGTGAGTGTGTGTATATATATATATATATACATGTATTCATATATATATATATATATATATATATATATATATATATATATATATGTGAGGGAATTTGGGAGAGGAAACTGTGTGGAAGACCTCGTTGGCCAAAGCTAGCACGATATCACAAAACACCGTGATTGCGAGTTGAGGTGGCCAGCCTTGTTCATTTATGATCACGCTGGGTTCGCACCAACGCTCTAAAACTGTTAATTGGCTCTGCACACGCCAATAACAGTATAAACTGCAGGTGGGCTCTGTGGGCATTTCCCAGTTGGGAAATTGCAAAAATACCTGTGCAAATGTTGCAATATGCGCTAGCTAGCTGTGCATTGAAACGGGTGTCCTCGATATCGAGTGGCCAATTATTATTTATATATATATATATATATATATATATATATATATATATATATATATATTGTGTGCATGAAGTTCGTGTGCACTTTAAAAAATTTATAACTTTATTTGTCTTTGCGATAGAAATAATCTGTAAAAAATGTTATAAAGTTTAATGTACCTAGTTTTAAGTATAGCTAAAATAACTAATGTGATTTCAGGCATTATTGTAAATCAGTTGGCAAATGTTTTAAAAAATTATAGCTTTATTTGTATTTGTGAAAGAAATAATCTGTAAAAAATGTTATAAAGTTTAATGTACCTAGTTTTAAGTATAGCTAAAATAACTAATGTGATTTCAGGCATTACTGTAAATCAGTTGGCAAATGTTTTCCGTGAACTGCAAAATCGTATAACCCTTTGTATTGCTAATGATGGAGGACATGTGGAAACTTAAATAAAATTTCAATAAAACCTTAAAAAATATAGATTTACTTCTTTCTAATCCTTTTTACAAATTATTTCTATCGCAAATACAAATAAAGTTATAATTTTTTTAATGTGCACACGAACTTTATGGACACCCTGTATATATATTTGTGTGTATGTATGTGTACGTATGTATGTATTTAATTCCTGTAGAAATAAGTGAAAGGCTGCTACCTCCATTTTCAACCATGACAGGGTAATTATATTTGTGTTCTTTTGAAATTTATTTATTCACCTCTCGCTGTTAAAACTCCTTCGAAAGACTTCAATCTCCTCAGTGATTTCAATTTCTTTCCCACGGGAGTTTTCCATTTTGAAGAGTTAAAATGAACGAAATATTTTCTTTCTTTTTTTCCTTTTTTATTTAAATTTTTTTTTTTTTTGTTAACTGAGGTGAGTCCTGATGGTGTCGCCTTGTGCAATTGCAGGAAGGAAGTTAAAGACGCGAAGATGGCATCTTCTTCGACGAACCGCTTAGGCAGCGGTCCGGGTGTGGGGAGTTACATGCCATTTAGGAGACAAGTGGGAGGCAGCGTCGTCTCGGGGAATTTGAGCGGTTGACTGCGAAACCTGACCAAGAGATATTTTAGCGCGCTCTTAGTCAGGATTCAGAGAGACATTAAAAGCCGAGAAGCAAAATGAAAAAAAAAAAAGAAAAGTGAATCGGTGAAAACAGAAATTTTTTTTTACAATAACTGTCTTTTGCAATAATAATAATAATAATAATAAGTACCCCGTCACTTTGTTGACGGCCTGCTCTCTCTAAATCTATAATAAAATAATGTCGGTTCTCCCCATAAGCGCTTACTATTCAAAACGATTTTATGCAGACTGTTCTTCACAAATGGATATCGGAGATAATTGTTCGATCCCCAGTTGAGTTCGTCATGTTCACTTGGGAAAAGTATGAACGCAACCCTTCTCCCCATTCCATGGGTTAAATATATATTATGTGTTAAATAGCTGAGCAGACTGGATTTATTATGGTTGGCAATCAGTCTAGAGGTACAATATCGTGTGTGCCCTGTTCATATCTATCTATCTATCTATCTATCTATCTATCTATCTATCTTTTCATTAACGATCTATTTCTATAGCTATCTCTGTCAAGCTGTTTATATCTGTCTATCTATCTATCTATCTATCTATCTATCTCTCTGTCTGCCTTTTCATTATCAATCTATTTATCTAGCTATCTCTGTCAAGCTGTTTATGTCTATCTATCTATCTATCTATGTATCTATCTATAAATATATATATATATATATATATATATATATATATATATATATATATATATATATATATATATATATTTCATTGCGTTTCTATCTATCTATCTATCTGTCTGTCTGTCTGCCTTTTCATTATCAATCTATTTATATAGCTATCTCTGTCAAGCTGTTTCTATCTATCTATCTATCTTTTCTTTATATATATATATATATATATATATATATATATATATATATATATATATCCATGGTGAATGAGAACGAATAGAATCCAATTCCGACGTCCGTAACATTCAAATTAAAAGAGAGCTCAATACAAAACTTGAGCAATATTCTTTATTTTATTATATTACATCAAAAACGTAAAAAAACGCTACACGAATGCAATCATGTTTCGATGTGGACTAACACATCTCATCGGGCATTAGTAATTAACTGATTAGTAGACTACTAAAGTCTGATGAGATGTTCTAGTCCACATCGAAACATGATTGCATTCGTGTAGCGTTTTTTTACGTTTTTGATGTAATATCATAAAATAAAAATTGTATATATATATATATATATATATATATATATATATATATATATATATATATATATATATGTATGTATGTGTTTTTGTGTGTGTGTGTGTGAGTATTAAACGGATCTGGCCATGTAATCAATCTTATTTCATTGCGTTTTCTTAGGCTATTGTCTATTTTTTTTATCCCTTCTATTCTTAAGCATCTCACATTTTGATAATAGAATATCTTCCAAGGAAGGTGGAACGTGTAATACTAAGAGGCAAATTTACTGTGGTTATTCTAGCGATTAAATTCCTTTTCATATATTTTCGTCTTAGTAAATTGCTTTCTCTTTCAATCGAAATTATGGCTATTATGGACTCATTATCACGAGCGACTAATTACGGTAGTTGTTTAGATAGATAGAAATATAGATAGATAGACAGACAGACAGATAGATATGAAGAAATTAAGATAGATAGATAGATAGATAGATAGATAGATAGATAGATAGATAGATATGAAGAGACTAAGATAGATAGATAGATAGATAGATAGATAGATAGATAGATAGATAATGAAGAGACTAAGATAGATAGATAGATAGATAGATAGATAGATAGATAGATAGATAGATAGATAGATATGAAGAGACTAAGATAGATAGATGGATAGATAGATAGATAGATAACGAAGAGACTAAGATAGATAGATAGATAGATAGATAGATAATGAAGAGAATAAGTTAGATAGATAGATAGATAGATAGATAATGAAGAGAATAAGATAGATAGATAGATAGATAGATAGATAGATAGATAGATAGATAGATAGATAGATAGATAGATATGAAGAGACTAAGATAGATAGATAGATAGATAGATAGATAGATAGATAATGAAGAGACTAAGATACATAGATAGATAGATACATAGATAGATATGAAGAGACTAAGATAGATAGATAGACAGATAGAAAGACTGGGCTAGAAAGAAAGAAAAAAGAAAGAAACAAAGAAAGAAAGAAAGAAAAAAGAAAGAAACAAACAAACAAAAAGTCTGGGCGAGATAGATAGCTAGATAGATAGTAAAAGGTGAAACTGAAATTTGTCAGGTTTGCCAGAATTCTTTTTACCAAAATGACTCCATGTCTTCAAATCTCCGTCGATCCGCGACTAAATCAAAATCTCAAGAGAAATGAGACTTCACATGTCGAATATCAATTTTTAAGAAAAGAATAAAAAACGACACCCCTTCTATTTGTTGTTGCCGTCTCCACCTGTACAAGATCTGAGTTACTCTCCGTCGAAGGCGCCCCTCTGAGAACCTTATTTCGACTTGTCAATCAATCTGTCTTACACGGCCCAGAGAGGAGGGGCAGCCGATTGAGAAAAAAACGAATTCTTCATTATGATTCAAGAAAGTTACACTGACACTCACTCTCTCTATTACACGCACGCTCGCACACATACATACATACATGTATACATGCCTTATATATGTATAGGATACAGGTTCGATTCCTGTCGAAGGACGAATATTTTTTATGAAAATTTCTCGGACATTCAGGCCGATAAATGTTGTTAATACTGTTTATTATAAAACAGAGCATTTACTTAAATATTTGTATCTATAAAAAGAACGTATAAACATAAAAATGTCTTAAAATAATTGTCGGTCCATTTCATAATGTGTGACGTCATTTGTTTACATTTGGATACGCATTGAGCAGATATGAATGTACGTGAGAGATCATGGAAGATTGTAGTTTAAAAGCAGTAAAATCGACCTTGCGAATCGGACGATCCTCTGTGGCCCGATCGGTTAAGGCACGTCAGGCTATATGACGGTTCCGTATAGGATACAGGTTCGATTCCTGTCGGAGGATGAATATTTTCTATGAAAATTTCTTGGAAATTCAGGCCGGTAAATGTTATTAATACTGTTTATTATAAACAGAGCATTTACTTAAATACTTGTATCTATAAAAAGAATGTATAAACATAAAAATGTCTCAATATATATATATATATATATATATATATATATATATATATATATATATATATATCACACACACACACACACAGACCCCTTGTCAAAATCTTAAGACCAGATACAAATGGTTAAAAATATATATATAAAATACTGTTACTTTAATCAAAATTATATATTACAACTGGAATTCGAATCCCGCTCTCCGAGTCCTCGACCGATGACGCTATCCATTACTCCAGCGTGCCTCCTTACAGAGGAGGGAGAGTTGGACTCATGCCTATCCCAATATTATTTGTGCGTAAATGTAACGAACCTGACTGGAATTGGAACTCGGACAGCAGAGTTGCAATTCCGAGTCATTATCCATTGCACCATCCGCACATACAAGCTTATAGCCATTGGTATTCCCAAGCGGTCACCCATCTAGGTACTGACCAGGCTAGACGTTGCTTAACTTTGGTGGTCGCACGAGAACCGGTGTTTCAACGTGATGCGGTCGTTAGCCTAACAACTATGAACAAGGCAAGATATCCTTAAATATGAACGGACGAATCAGAACACTCCATCCCCGAAAATTAAATAAAGTGTCCAGTTTGAAAATTTCTCGAGAATTCCCTGTAGAAGACCGGAGGGCAAAGCTTTCGAAACGTTGTGATATTAACAACAGAGATGAGATCATTATACGTCCCTGGTCAAAATTTTAAGGCCAGATAAAAAAGGGTTAAAAAAAATATATAAAATACTGTTACTTTAATCAAAATTATATTTGCGAAACATTTACATTTAATTAGAAAATGTAGTTTATCAACAAACAAGTGAACATTTTAAGCTTTTAATTGATTAATTTAAACAAACATTGAAAAAAGGATTTTTTGGGGTTGCTTATAAAGATAAGACCATGTAAATGCAGAACAATTAAGTCACAACGAGAATTTAATTTTTAGTACAGTGTAACCCGGATATAAGAGAAACCCGGATATAAGAGAGAATTTCTCTGGTCCCAAATTAGAGCCTGTGTTAATGTATATATAATAGACCAAAACCGGATATAAGAGAAACCCGGGTATAAGAGACTTCTTCTCCGGTCCCGACAACTCTCTTATATCCGGGTTACACTGTATATCCTCCATTTTTGCGAATTACTCCGAAAATTTAATTTTTTTTTTTTAACTATAAAAACTTTTATTGTTAATAAACAATTTCCAAGAAAATGCCCCTCTTAGCGGGTGTACTGTCAGTGTAAAAAGAAATGGTGAGTTCAGTCTAAGGGAAACAATAATTGAAACCAAGCAAGTTCAGTCGACCAATGATGACAATTCCAGGACAACGTAACTATTCGCTTTGGCATACTCATTATTAACTTCTGCATGAGTGTGTTTGGGATGTTCGCCCAGGATGCATAAACTGCAGTACGAAGAGCATCCACAGTTTCAAATTGCGACCCATGTTTATAAACATCCTTTGCCACCCATCCCCAAACATTCTCAATTGGGTTTCGATCTGGAGAGCGTTGTGGATTGCAACATTTTCCTGCTGGAAAATCCAGGTTTCTCTACATAGATAAGGGCCTTAAGTAATTAGCAACGCCTTTCTTCAAATGTCACTGTAACTAGCAGCTGTTTGACGACGTTTTTACCTCCTGGAACTCAAGAGTTCCATTGTACGAAAATAATAAACCCCAGACCATAATTGATCCACCTCCATTGTGTCGTGTTTGGGACATCTTTTGCATGCAAGTAACACTGAAAACCGTCTGAGGCATCAAGATTTAATTTTTTTCACGTTTGAAAACAACACTTCCATTTATCTGCATCCCAAGTTTGATAATCGGAAGGAAATTGTAAACGGGAGGTTTTATGGCGAAGAAGAAGACGAAGCCTCTGCAGCCGTTTCAAGTTTCAAGTTTTCTTATTTAAATTCCGTCGAATTGTTCGATAACTGCATTCAGCATCTGTATTTGATTTTATCTGATTTGATGTTAAGCTTGAATCTCTCTTAACTTCTCGCCAAATGCGTCTGTCTAAAGATGATGACATTTTATTGGGGCGGCCGCTTGATTTTTTAGAAGAAAAAATTTAGATTTTTAATGAAGTTAGTAATGACAGTTCTGCCACGGCCAATTTCATTTGGAATGGCTCGTTGCGAAAGACCACGTCTTTGCAGTTCAAACATTACTGCCCTGTTCAAACTTTGTTAAAATTTTACCCTTTGCCATTTTGAAATCTAAAATTCAATACTCGAAATGACCCACGTAGATGTCTACACGCCTGAAACTATGAGCACACTGACTAATTCTAAAATTTTTGTCGAGTAATTTGTTTTTTTCACACATGGTCTTATCTTTATAAGCAACCAAAAAATCCTTTTGTCTATGTTTGTTTAAATTAATCAATTAAAAGCTTAAAATGTTCACTTGTTTGTTGATAAACTACGTTTTCTAATTAAATGCAAATGTTTCACAAATATATTTTGATGAAAGTAACAGTATTTTATATATATATTTTTTTACCCTTTTGTATCTGGTCTTAAGATTTTGATCAAAGGCATATATATATATATATATATATATATATATATATATATATATATATATATATATATATATATATATATATTATATATATATAGAGAGAGAGAGAATATAAAAAACAAGCATACACACATATATATATATATACATATATATATATATGTATATATAGAGAAAATATCAAAAACATACTGAGATAGAGAGGTATATACATAATGAACGGACTGATATATATATGTGTGTGCGTTACAATACTGAAATATAGATCTATTGATAGATATCAATAGACATAGCTAGCTAGCTAGCTAGCTATATAGATAGATAGATATGAAGAGATTGAGATAGATAGATAGATAGATAGATAGATATGAAGAGATTGAGATAGATAGATAGATAGATAGATATGAAGAGATTGAGATAGATAGATAGATATGAAGAGATTGAGATAGGTATGAATATACTGACATAGATTCACTAACAGACACTGAGATAGATAGATAGATAGATAGATAGATAGCTAGATAAACAGAGAGAAATTAGCAGACTTTAAAGACTCACCGTATTTGAAATATTCTCGCAAGATAATGCCTTATCATATATTTTTAAACATATGTGTGATAGATAGCTAGCTAGCTAGCTAGGTAGCTAGCTAGCTAGATATGAACAGACTGGGATAGATAGATAGATAGATAGATAGATAGATATGAACAGACTGGGATAGATAAATAGATAGATAGATAGATAGATAGATAGATAGATAGATAGATATGAACAGACTGGGATAGATAGATAGATAGATAGATAGATAGATAGATAGATAGATAGATATGAACAGACTGGGATAGATAGATAGATAGATAGATAGATAGATAGATAGATAGATAGATAGATAGATAGATAGATATGAACAGACTGGGATAGATAAATAGATAGATAGATAGATAGATAGATAGATAGATAGATAGATAGATAGATAGATAGATAGATAGATATGAACAGACTGGGATAGATAGATAGATAGATAGATAGATAGATAGATAGATAGATAGATAGATATGAACAGACTGGGATAGATAGATAGATAGATAGATAGATAGATAGATAGATAGATAGATAGATAGATAGATAGATAGATATGACCAGACTGGGATAGATAGATAGATAGATAGATAGATAGATAGATAGATAGATAGATAGATAGATAGATAGATATGAACAGACTGGGATAGATAGATAGATAGATAGATAGATAGATAGATAGATAGATATGAACAGACTGGGATAGATAGATAGATAGATAGATAGATAGATAGATAGATAGATAGATATGAACAGACTGGGATAGATAGATAGATAGATAGATAGATAGATAGATAGATAGATAGATAGATAGATAGATAGATAGATATGAACAGACTGGGATAGATAGATAGATAGATAGATAGATAGATAGATAGATAGATAGATAGATATGAACAGACTGGGATAGATAGATAGATAGATAGATAGATAGATAGATAGATAGATAGATAGATAGATAGATAGCAATGAACAAATATTCTCGAACGATAATGCAATCTACATATTTATATGGATAGATTATTAACATATTATTGTGGGGACCTACCTACAAATGGACTCTTCCACACCTATATAATATGGCTACCCACTCTGAGTAAAGTCAGTCACCCACTTGCGGTGTCAGCTGTCAAACTCTCTGCCTCGGCGGAGAGGAACACGGACGAGGCTTTTCCGCAGGGCAAAGTTTCGTCCGGGGTGGTAGACAGTCCCTAAGCCCGTTTATACGGGTTGTAAATGGGTATATTTTTGGCCGAGCCTACGGGCTCGGAGAACCCACATTAAGCCGGCCTTGTGCCATATGCTAGCCACGTGGGAGGGTTGTTAAATATCCAGTCACCAAGTGAGGGTCACCGAGTAGTAGCCACAGAGTGAGTGAATGAGTGAGTCGGGACACCAGTGAGAGAAAGTACTCTCCAATCCGCATTTACCTTTGTACTACGTTTCCAAGAATATACTATTTAACCTATATCCGAGTCCGTGTTATCTTTCTATGGTTTTACACCATAACATATATGTATTTATATATATATATATATATTAAGAGACTGAGATAGATAGATAGATAGATAGATAGATAGATAGATAGATAGATGGATAGATAGATAAATAAACTGATAGATAGATAGATAGATAGATAGATAGATAGATAGATAGATAGATAGATAGATGGGTGGACAGATAGATATGAACTAATATTCGGAGAATAACCGACGCACTTTTACGCGCATAATATATATATTAATCAATTCATCCTAAGCAAGACGGTAATGTCACTAAGTCTCAAAGGGCTACTGGAAGTGAAAGAGAATGTGAAGACTTTAGAAGGAACTGGAAACTCAATCCTAAAAACGAAACAACTGATAAACCTCTACTCCTTTTAAAACGACCCCGGTGGATTGTGAACCGGACGATAGGCGAACCTATCGACTCCTATTGAGATAAATATGATTAAAAAAAAAACAAATAGTAAATAAAGTTTTAGAATCATAGACATTAGAAGGAACCGGAAACCCAATCCTAAACAGGAAACAAGGGATAAACTTCTACTCCTGTCAAAAAGACCGGAGAGGAGTGCGAATAGAGCCATAGGTAGATCTTCTGTTGTTTCTTTTCTAAATTCCGTTAGCGTTATAGCTAGCTGAAACTTATAAAACCTTTCTCTGAAAACATTTGTCAAGGAAATTCAAATTTTAAAGTCGATTGTAAAAGCACTTTCTAACACTGATCGGAGTTTCCGACCATTTTCTTTTTTTGGGTCGAGTGAAATGTTAATAGCTTAATTATAATGTCGTTGAAATTGTATACATAATTGCGACAACTATGATCTTGAACAGAATATCACCGTCCTGATATATAATGGACAAAGTCCGACAATTATTTTAAGACATTTATTTATGTTTATTCGTTCTTTTTATAGATACGAGTATTTAAGCAAATGCTCTGTTTATAATAAACAGTATTAAATAAGATTTACCGGCCTGAATGTCCGAGAAATTTTCATAGAAAATGTTGTTTAATACTGTTTATTATAAACAGAGCATTTACTTAAATACTTGTATCTATAAAAAAAATGGATAAACATAAAAATGTCTTAAAATAATTGTCGGACTTTGTCCGTTTCATAATGTGTGATACATAAATACATATATATATATATATATATATATATATATATATATATATATATATATATATATATATATATATATAGATAGATAAAAATATCAATAAGAACGAACGGATTATATATCTTACTGTTCTTTATATATATATATATATATATATATATATATATATATATGTAGCTATATATTTATCTCCGTCCGTCCATTATCTCTGACTCTCTGTCTCTCTGTCTCTGTTTGTATCTCACTTTCATTCTATGTATATATATATATATATATATATATGTGTGTGTGTGTGTGTGTGTGTGTGTGTATGTATGTATGTATGCATCTATATATATATATATATGTATATATATATATATATATATCAGTCTGTTCATCTCTGTTTATCTGTCTATCTATCTATCTATATATACATATGTATAATTTTAACACATTTTTATGTTTACACGTTCTTTTTATAGATACAAATATTTAAGTAAATGCTCTGTTTATAACAAACAGTATTAACAACATTTATCGGCCTGAATGTCCGAGAAATCTTCATAGGAAATATGCGTCCTCCGACAGGAATCGAACCTGTATCCTATACGGAACCGTCATATAGCCTGACATGATTTTACCAATTGAGCTTTTAAACTACAATTCTCCATGATTTTCTCTCGTACATTCATATCTGCTCGAGGCGTATCCAAATGTAAACAAATGACGACACTCATTATGAAATCGACAAAGTCCTACAATTATTTTCTATGAAAATTTCTCGGATATCCAGGCCGGTAAATGTCGTTAATACAGTTTATTATCAACTGAGCATTTACTTAAATTCTTGTATCTATGAAAAGAACTTATATACATAAAACTGTCTTTACATATATATATATATATATATATATATATATATATATATATGTGTGTGTGTGTGTGTGTGTGTGTGTCTTTGTTCCCAAAATACAGCTTCAATGATAGATAATGCTGCAACAAATTTAAATATACATAGCACAGCATATTTATACAACTCACTACACTACATCAGAACTTATTTTTACAAACAAATATCTTGGATGCTTGGAAAATACTTGATAGGTTAAGATGCTATTTGGGTGTGTCATTGTAAACTCTCATCGGTAGGGTTGGAAAATTGTGTGACAGAATTGATGCTAAATAAATAAATAGACGTCTGCTGGTTTGCTGCTGTTACATATTTTGAAATACATGTGAGGCAGAAACGAGTATGAATAATAAAATAATTATTATTTTTGAAAAATTAAAATAAAAGAAAAACTAAGTGCACAAAAAGGAGGCGAATCTACGAATCTACGAATCTCCCTAAGCAGACTCTTGCGGCTTGTTTGTTTTTTGTTTTTTTGAGAATGACCTTTATCTTTGAAAATGAAACACACACACACACACACACACACACACACACACACACACACACACACACACACACACACACACACACACACAGAGGTTGTGATGCATAAATTTTCGTGTAAATAACACAAAAACGAAAACAACACTGACATCACATTTTAGTAGATATAATTGTCAAAATTACCCAAAATATTTTGAAATACTAAAGAGTAAATTTATTCAATGAAATCCCCATTATTTCCTCTTCTATTTAGATGTGCTATTTGGGATTATGTCGATGGAATTGTATTCCTAGTTCAGATAACTGTCATCTTGAACAGAAGAATATCAGCGTCCTCTGTCAACTGGCCAAAAGTAATAAGACTCAAGACAAACGTTTCCAAAACAGAAACTATGGAGATATGAACGGGGAGGTATGTGAACCGGGCGATGGCGAATTTATCTAATCCTATTAAACGAATCACTCAAACAGATACAACAAAAGTTAATGAAAATGAACACGCTACCACCCTTTGTCTGGATGATTGGATTTCTCTGTATCCTTGGAAACAGCGAATTATGAATTTTTGCCGTGCCTTTAAAACTCAGTAAATTTAAAAATAAATTATTCCACTATTCGCTTGAGGATGAAATGGAACTAATGTTTTTAATTTAATTACAAAATTAAATTCGAAGCTTTTAGCTTCCATTTTTTAAA
>OZ038519.1:54958171-54968171 GCA_964036315.1 Acanthosepion esculentum | reverse complement strand
TCAGTTCCACCCTGAGCCAGGGTGGTAGCACCTGTTAGGGTCCCAGCTATGGGCAAATAGCTAACTATTACCAGCAATACTTATTTGAAAAAAAATTATTACCAGCAATACAATTTTGAAGGAAAAATATTACCAGAAACAGATTTTTGACAAAACAAAATATTACCAGCAATAAAAGATGTTGCCGGCATTAAATAACCCACTGAGGTGTTGATATGCCATAAAACAAAATAAACCAAACCAAAGCAATTTGGCCGACACGGTTCACGATGGCAGAACATGGTCTGGAGGATGAAGCAGAGGGAAGGAACTTGTTGAGAGCTGCAAAGGATAGAAGGAGGTGGAGAGCCATGATCGCCAACGTCCTGAAAGGACATGGCACATAAAAAGAAAGAATTCTTTAAAATTTCAAATCAATCCATATATAACAATGAAATGAGGCAGTTAATAGCAGCGGTTGCTTCATCATGTTTCATGGTCCAATCGACGGAGATGTGGTCTACAGAAGGAATGGACCGAGTCTGTGAGCAACGATGAGGTCTTAGAGAGGATGCAAACAAGGAGGAGGCTTATACTTAACATCAGGAAGAGGCAGCGAATGTTGGACGATTTCCTCAAAGATGAAGAATAGACTCGAGTCGACAGAGATGTGGTTCTACAGAAGGATGCTACGGATATCATAGACTAAGCGTGTGATCAATGATGAGGTCTTAGAGAGGATGCAAACAAGGAGGAGGCTTATATTAAACATCAGGAAGAGGCAGCGAATGTTTGACGATTTCCTCAAAGATGAAGAAGAGACTCGAGGCGACGGAGATGTGGTTCTACAGAAGGATGCTACGGATATCATAGACCAAGCGTGTGATCAATGATGAGGTCTTAGAGAGGATGCAAACAAGGAGGAGGCTTATATTAACATCAGGATGAGTCAGCGAATGTTGGACGATTTCCTCAATGATGAAGAAGAGACTCGAGGCGACGGAGATGTGGTTCTACAGAAGGATGCTACGGATATCATAGACCAAGCGTGTGAGCAATGATAAGGTCTTAGAGAGGTTGCAAACAAGGAGGAGGCTTATATTTAACATCAGGAAGTTGAAGTTTCTGGGACACATAATGAGGAACGGGGTCTGGAGAATCTGATACTCACGGGTCAAATAGAGGGAAACAAAACAAGGGAAAGCAACGACTTAACAAGTGAATGACAGAACCTGGTCTGGAGGTGACAGAGGGAAGGGACTTGCTGAGAGCTGCAAGGGAAAGAGGTAAGTGGAGAGCCATGATCGCCTACGTTTTGAAAGGACATCGCGCATAAAACGAAATGAAGCCTCGTCTCATATTTCAGAGAATACGATAGCCCTAAAGTCCAATCCTCTCCTTGTTTAATACTTACTCAAACTAGCCTGTTTGCGCGTGTTTGTGTTAATGTGAGTGGTCTGTGACTTCGACCCGAGCCGAATCTGACCCATAATCACATATCGATGATTTTATGTGTCGATGTGCGTGCGTGCGCGCGTGTGGTGGTGGTTTTATGTTGATTAAACTGTACGCGTTGGGTGTTTGCCTTGCGTTTAAAGTTACTATGATATTTGAGTAGAGAACGCCAGAATGTGTACATATAAGAGGCTGCGTCAATAAATATTGCGTTTCTCAGACACCTTACTTGTCTAACTTGTGTACGAGGTTAAATTTACATTAATCATTGGTCAGAATAAAACTAATTAGATGAGCAAACACTCGGTGCAAATGTCTCTTTTGAAAAATCTAATATTCATTGAATGCTAACGCAGTCGTTAAGCTCTCTCATACGACGTATTAGTTTTTATGTATGTACGTATCTGTCTAAGTATATATTTTATTTATGTATGTATCACATTATATTCTTATCTATCTATCTATCTATCTATCTACCTATCTATCTATCTCAGTCATATCTATCTATCTATCTATCTATCACAGTATGTTCATATATATATATATATATATATATATATATATATATATATATATATATGTATATATATATATATATATAATTTTAACCATGTATCAGAGTGCCCTATCTATCTATCTATCTATCTAAATTTAACCATATCTCAGTCTGTTCTTTATCTATCTATCTATCTATCTATCTATCTATCTCAGTCTGTTCATATCTATCTATCTATCTCAGTCTGTTCATATCTATCTAACTATCTCAGTCTGTTCATATCTATCTATCTATCACTGTATGATCATATATATATATATATATATATATATATATATATATATATATATATATATACATATATATACTTATATATATATACACATATATATATATATAATTTTAACCATGTATCAGAGTGCCCTATCTATCTATCTATCTATCTATCTATCTATCTATCTATCTCAGTCTGTTCATATCTATCTGTCTATCTATCTATCTATCTATCTATCTATCTATCTATCTATCTATCTCAGTCTGTTCATATCTATCTATCTATCTATCTATCTATCTATCTATCTATCTATCTATCTCAGTCTGTTCATATCTATCTATCTGTCTATCTATCTCAGTCTGTTCATATCTATCTATCTATCTATCTATCTATCTATCTATCTATCTATCTATCTATCTATCTATCTATCTATCTCAGTCTGTTCATATCTATCTATCTATCTATCTATCTATCTATCTATCTATCTATCTATCTATCTATCTAAATTTAACCATATCTTAGTCTGTTCTTTATCTATCTATCTATCTATCTATCTATCTATCTATCTATCTATCTATCTATCTATCTCAGTCTGTTCATATCTATCTATCTATCTATCTATCTATCTATCTATCTATCTATCTCAGTCTCTTCATATCTATCTATCTATCTATCTATCTATCTATCTCTCTATCTATCTATCTCAGTCTGTTCATATCTATCTATCTGTCTATCTCAGTCTGTTCATATCTATCTATCTATCTATCTATCTATCTATCTATCTATGCTAAACTTCATGTAAATATATCATATAAATGCTACTAACATAGTTACATTTTTATTTTAAATCTACATTTATATTATGTTAGTAACTATACTTTACTATTATATTAGTAAAATCTAGATTCTTTATATTTCAGTTGTTAGATATAAACGAAGCAATATATATCTATATAACTTTGTCCATTTCATATATATATATATATATATATATATATATATATATACATATATATATATATATATATATATATATATATATAACTTTGTCCATTTCATAATATATATATATATATATGTATATATATATATATATATATATATATATATATATATATAGGTAACTATACTTTTGTCGAAAAACCTTCGAATTCTTGATTTAACAAGAGCAAAATCAATCTCTAAGAGAAAAAAAGGTTTTAAAAAAGAAAGAGCCAGGAACATGAAAGTCTGTCGAAAAGAATCGCACAGATACAGGCTCAATGCCCAAAGAAAAAACCCCGATACGAGTAAACAACTAACTAAAGAGCTCGATACAAACGTAGAGCAAACCTAGTCAAACCTAATGAGCCAGACAAACCTACCAAGGTTTCAATTAGGCAGATCGTCAGGGTCGACCCTGACGATCTGCCTAAGTGAAACCTTGGTAGGTTTGTCTGGCTCATTAGGTTTGACTTTTTATATATATATATATATATATATATATATATATATATATATATATACATACATATATATATATATATATATATATATATATATATATATATATATATATAATTTTAACCATGTATCAGAGTGCCCTATCTATCTATCTATCTATCTATCTATCTAAATTTAACCATATCTCAGTCTGTTCTTTATCTATCTATCTATCTATCTATCTATCTATCTATCTATCTATCTATCTATCTATCTATCTCAGTCTGTTCATATCTATCTATCTATCTATCTATCTATCTATCTATCTATCTCAGTCTGTTCATATCTATCTATCTATCTATCTATCTATCTCAGTCTGTTCATATCTATCTATCTATCTATCTATCTATCTATCTATCTATCTATCTATCTATCTATCTATCTATCTAAGTCTGTTCATATCTATCTATCTATCTATCTATCTATCTATCTATCTATCTATCTATCTATCTATCTATCTATCTATCTATCTCAGTCTGTTCATATCTATCTATCTGTCTATCTCAGTATGTTCATATCTATCTATCTATCTATCTATGCTAAACCTCATGTAAATATATCATATAAATGCTACTAACATATTTACATTTTTGTTTTAAATCTACATTTATATTATGTTAGTAACTATACTTTACTATTATATTAGTAAAATCTAGATTCTTTATATTTCAGTTGTTAGATATATACGAAGCAATATATATCTATATAACTTTGTCCATTTCATATATATATATATATATATATATATATATATATATATATATATAACTTTGTCCATTTCATAATATATATATATATATATATATATATATAGGTAACTATACTTTTGTCGAAAAACCTTCGAATTCTTGATTTAACAATAGCCAAATCAATCTCTAAGAGAAAAAAAGGTTTTAAAAAAGAAAGAGCCAGGAACATGAAAGTCTGTCGAAAATAATCGCACAAATACAGGCTCAAGGCCCAAAGAAAAAACCCCGATACGAGTAAACAACTAACTAAAGAGCTCGATACAAACGTAGAGCAGACCTAGTCAAACCTAATGAGCCAGACAAACCTACCAAGGTTTCAATTAGACAGATCTTCAGGGTCGACCCTGACGATCTGCCTAACTGAAACCTTGGTAGGTTTGTCTGGCTCATTAGGTTTGACTTTATATATATATATATATATATATATATATATATATATATATATATATATATATATATATATGCAGAGAAAAAGGAGAAGAGGTCAGACAATTAAACTGATTTTAAATTTTACTTTTTAATTTATTTTCGAATCCCACATATTAAATATTCAGATTTTTTTCAATATTCGATAAGTAAATCTTGTAAAATGTTACGAAAATGGCTACTGAATGAATAACATTTGTTAGGTCATAATTTATAGTCGGACCCATTACATTCAGTTACGTACTAATACCCTTGGGAAAGGTATGAATCCTCTTCTCTGCTCTCTCTAAATAGTATGACGGACTGGGTTCTATCATCTTGGGTGCCAACCAGTCTAGGAGACAGAAAAACTCTGAATTCAAAACCGGCCTGGACAGGGTTGGGTTCCTTCAGTCTATCTTTCCCAAGAAACACCTCTACTACTGTGGCTACAGTACACATGGTGCCCTTACGACCCTATGGTCCGCGGGATAAGAAAAAAACAAAAATAGATAAAAGTATATAACACAAGAATACTTCTGGGACAAATAATAATAAGAAAAATGTCTTTAATTTGCATTGTTTATGGACAGTGACACTACAACTAATTTACTGTATAACATATTGCATTATAATCTAGCTAAATTGTTCAGTATAACGTCCCTTTGAAATAAATGAAGGTCTTATTTGATGGCCAATGATTTAGTGATAAATTACTTGTGCCATGAATCTTGTCCATATAAAATTTGTAAAGATTTAGTAAATTATAAATTTTATAAAGCTGTGCTTTAAGACTTTCACTGAATGCCAGAAGGAAATTCCAACGCTCCAATTTTGAACCTGTTCAATATTTGCCCATAGCTAGGAGCCTAACAGATGCTACAACCTCGGGTTAGGGTGAGCCTACGAACAACAACAAATAACAGATGGTTTCATTTTCCTCAAAATCTCTAATGTAAAAAATAAAAAAGGCGACTCAATGAATAAGATTTGTTAGATCCATTTTAGATTATAATTAATAAAAACAAAAAACAGATAAAAATTTATATAACGCCATAATACTGATGGGCATAAATTATAAGACTAAATGATTTAAATTTTCATTGTTTATTAAAAATCGCTCTAAAACTACTGCATTGTATAATATATTACATCATAATCTAGCTAAATTGTTCAGTATAACGTCCCTTTGAAGTAGATGCAGGTTTTATTTGATGACACAATGATTTAGTAATAATATGCTTGTACCATGCATCTTATCCAAATAAAATTTGTAAAGCTTCAGTAAATTATACATTTTATAAGGCTGTGCTTTAAGACTTTCACTGGTTGCCGAAATTAAATTCCAATGCTCCAATTTTGAACCTGTTCACTATTTGCCCATAGCGAGGAACCTAACAGGTGCGACAACCTCGGGTTAGGGTGGGCCTAAGATCAACAGCAATTCGTTCCATTCTCCTCAAAGACTCTAATGCAAAAGATTATAAAAACGGCTATTCAATGAATAAGATTTGTTAGATCCTTTGTGAGATCATAATTAATAAAAACGAAAAATAGATAAAAATGTATATAACACCCTAATACTGCTTGGCACAAATTAGAAGGCAAAATCTTTTAAATTTGCTTTGTTTATTGGAAATCGCACTAAAAATACAGTACTGTATAACATATTACATCATAATCTAGCTAAATTGTTCAGTATAACGTCCCTTTGAAGTAAATGAAGGTCTTATTTGATGGCACAATGATTTAGTAATAATGTGCTTCTGCGATGCATCTTATCCAAATAAAATTTGTAAAGGTTCAGTAAATTATAAATTTTATAAAGCTGTGCTTTAAGACTTTCACTGATCACTAGAATGAAATTCCAACGTTACGATTTTGAATCTAAATTTAATCTTTAAACTCGTTCCTTAAAAAAAGTGTTACGATTTGGATAAAAATATGTTGTGTCATAATTTATGATGCCAAACCCCAACTTTCAAACTGAGTGCAATATAAGGCTTACAAAAACGACCTTCCTTGATAGCCAAGGATTTTGAATATCTCTTCCTTAGTTAGAAAATAATTTACGTCCTACAAACACCCAATAAATCATGGATTATTCTTTGATCACGTTGAAGGCCAGAAAAGACATATCAGAGATGCTGTTTGGTTTCGAAGAAAGAAAGAAACAAAGAACGTGGTTTTAATGTTTAAAGTCTCTTGTATGTAACATTGTAATACCGCAGGCAACAAATTGTAAGACAAAATGTTTTAAATTTGCTTTGTTTATTGGAAATCACACTAAAACTACTTTACTGTATAACATATTACATCATGATATAGTTAAATTGTTCAGTATAATTTCCCTTTGAAGCAAATGAAGGTCTTATTTGATCAGACAATGATTTAGTAATAACATGTCTGTACCATGCATCTTATCCAAATAAAATTTGTAAAGCTTCAGTAAATTTTAAATTTTATAAGGCTGTGCTTTAAGACTTTCATTGGTTGCGGGAATGAAATTACAACGCTCCAATTTTGAACCTGTTCACTATTTCACTGGAAAAGGAAGAGAATGAGAAGTCTTTAGTGAGGAGAAAGGACAAAACTAGAAGATGGCTATTGACGTTTCATTTAAACATTTTAAGATTGTAGGTGACCGTGAAATAAGAAATTGCAGAAGAGTTACACAGGTTAAAAGTGCGAGAAAAATAAAATCTGTTAGAATAGAAATTTTGGTTTCATCTAACCGTAAAGCCATGAGACCTAATTGCCAATCCAGTAAGACGCTTAAATTCACGGAGTCGAGGTAACAAGACAGAAAGCTTATCAGAACAACTGCCATGAAAATATTTATAGAAAAGGCAGAGGGAAGACATCTAAAAGCAGTGGGAAAACGAGTGAAGTCGAGAAAATCACATTAAATGTACTGCACTGTAGAACATAATACATCATAATCTAGCTAAATTGTTCAGTATAACGTCCCTTTAAGTAAATGAAGGTCTTATTTGATGGCACAATGATCTCTATCTATAAAAGACAGGATGTGTGTGTGTGTGTTTGTGTGTGTGTGTGTGTGTGTGTGTGTGTGTGTGTGTGTGTGTGTAACGAATCCACGGCCGCAATTTTCGACGGATTTGCATAAAAAATTTACATGCACATGCTCCAAGTTAGCGGGAAGGCCAAGACCGACTTTGCATTTCCCAACTCCTATCGATAGTGGAAATAATCGATTTTTTTCATGCTTCTACGGCAGTTTTCATATAGTTTACGGCCATTTTCTACTGGCCAGAGTGAGAGCCTATAGCTGGCTGCCACGAATAGGCAAGAAGATTCTATTGGCTAGCGTGAGAGCCAACAGCTGACTGACACGAATGTTAACTAGCATGCTAGCATGCAAAAAAATCGATAGCTGCATTCGTCACAAGTGGGAAAAATTTAAATCTGCATGGCACTTTACTCCAATTGGCTCATTCGCTTGCTTAAACTCAACGTTCATTCTGAATCCGCAGAACTGGGTTGGGTGTGAAAAATTATTTGTTGTTAACATTCTTTTTTCATTCGGTTTTTCCAGTTACGAGTCCTTTTTTAAAGCTGATCGTTTTGTGTTCATTTTGTTTAGTTCTTTTTTCGTAACAGATTTAATGTTTAGTATAGAGCTTAGAAAAAAATTTGCAGTGTGAGATAGGCAAGAAGTAAGGCATGTAGCAACATCAGCACGACAAAGGGCACTTCTTTAAAGGCAAGGAAGGTCAAAAATATTTTAAGTCAAGAGATAGCGTTTGGTGTATGAGTCATACGATTTTTGAATCAAGCACGGGCAACGCCGGGCCATGCTGCTAGTTTAGTAATAATGTCTTTTTGCCATACATCTTGTCCATATATCATTTGTAACGCTTCAGTAAATTATAAATTTTGAAAGGCTGTGCTATAAGACGAAAACTGATTGCCGAGATTAGATTTCAACGCTCCAGTTTTGAACCTGTTTCACCATTTCTCCATAGCTAGGAGCCTAACAGGCGTCAGGGTGGGGTCTTGAAAAGAAAATTAAGAACAAGCAATTAAGGGGTCGTCCCACTCCTAGTCTATCGTCACATCCAGGACTAAATCGCGGGAATAAATTGGCAGCTATTTTTTTCTGGTGTTGTTATTACACACACACACACACACACACACACACACACACACACACACACACACACACACACACACACACACACACACACAGCCGACAACGAAATTATTCAAATAAAATGTCGGTCAGCAAAAAAACCCTTCAGGAATTAGAACGCATAGCCATTAAAGAATGGAAGAAAATCCCAGAAAAGATTTGTTCAGATCTCACCAAAAATTAAAAAAAAAAAAAGATTGCAGGAAGGTGTAAAGATGTGAGGTCATGTTATTGACTATTAATATTGTTAAGATTTTTTTTTAATATATATATATATGTGCACATTTCATTAAAAACTACTGACAAGGTGCTTTTATTTAGTTTTTTATATAATTTCTCGCGCGATCTAATAATGTTTTTATTTTCAGATGATAAATTATATAAAAACTGTCCGAATGTTCTTTTTATCCGAGCGCTTTCGGCTATACATTTAGCCATTTTCAAGGATTATATTTCGACTGTTAGAATTAGAAATAGTTTGTTGTTATATGTATGTTTTATAAAATGTTTCATTTTATTTTGTTTCAAATCACGGTCAAGATATTAAGTCCATGTTCAAAGTTAATATTATTAAGTGTTGGTTTGTTTGTTTTTATTAATATTATTTTAATATATATATATATATATATATATATATATATATATATATATATATATATATATATATAGTAAAGGTAACAAATCTGTTATTATATAATCCAAGTGGATCCTAGATAAGTCAGACGACCGATATATTCGTTTGACGAAATAGACTATTCCCTATAGGAGGGAATTTGGGATTTTACAATTTTATATATATATATACATATATATATATATATATATATATATATATATATATATATATATATATATCAACAGTAATACTTTCTTGTGCGTAATTAACATATAAAAGTCCTGGTATCATACGGGCATTAGATTCTGAGAAATGGATAAAAATATTCAAAATTTATGCCTGTACAAATAATTTCGTGTTTGAGTGTACAGTTAGAGTTATTCTAAAC